>CM046444.1:82947769-83466977 GCA_025506515.1 Flaveria trinervia | reverse complement strand
CAGTGCTGAAGACCTTAACAGCTGAAGAACTAAAGTGCTGAAGTACAACAGCTGAAGAACACAAGTGCTGAAGCTGAAAGACCAAAGTACTGAAGTACAACAGCTGAAGAGTTCACGAGTGCTGATGATCACAACTGATGTTAAAAGTCTGAAGACAAGACTGAAGACATCAGCTGATGATATCTACTGAAGTCATCAGCTGATGAAACACCTGAAGGTCAAAGTCTGAAGATCAAGTACTGAAGCCTCAGTAGTTTGTCACAACTGCTGAAGAGTACTTCTTCAGTAGTTGTGATATCAGTAGTTTTATATTCTAGTTTCAGTAGTTTTATGTTTCAGTAGTTTTGTAAAACGACTGAAGAGCTTGTTCTTCAGTCGTTGTAGTTTCAGTAGTTTTATATTTTTGTACTTAACTTGCTGATATGTTCTCAGTAGTTGTGAACATTTCACTATTTGTTAAGAATTAGTTATTTCTGTATTGATCTGCCAGTTGTCACTTTCCGTGACAACAGCAGTGATTGTTGCACTCTATATAAGGAGTGACAACCTATTGTAATCTGGGATGAATGAGTAATCGAATGGAATGAATGATTGATTCGACTAGAAATATTCTACATCTATAAACATTCCTAGAAATCAGAAATACATATTCTCTCCCTATAACCGTATGCGATCTTAATGCTTACAAATATCGTTTGCTTGCTACAATTTGTCTAATTCGTGTTTGTATTCCGCTGCTTTATATTCTGATACATCAAACTTGTGATCTCTGATCCTGTCACTCAAAGACAAATAAACATCAAGATGCATATCATATTTCATTAAGAATTCACATTACATATATGTAAGAAATGAAAGACTTTTACATTTAAGAACATAAACTAGGAACATGGTGTATCAAACAACATAAATTATATCAAATCAAGATAAACTCTTTACACCAGGATTTAGATAAACTTGTTTCAGAAAATTAGAGTTTAAAAGTACAAGTTGAGCATCTGACCACTTGCTTAACTAAATTCATGGCTAATCATGCATGAACTGAAGTAAAACTTTAGAAGTTTCAATTTTCATCTGAGCAATGTGAGAAATTATCAAATTCTCATATTGAATCAAAGAACAGGTATGGGTTGGAATATAATGTTGTTGCACCTCTTATAAATGATAATTGACAAACAATTTGTCAAATCATTTTGTGCCAAGCACCAAGTTTCAAACAAAATCTAATCAACAAGTTAATAACAATGAAACAGAGGTGAGTGAAACTGAGTCTTCTAAATCAGAAAATATTAAACAAAATGACCCAAAATTTGACTTTGATGAGTGTTATGACTTGGATGATTCTGATGAACATGATGATGATCAACTAGACATTGGTAAGAATGTTGCTTTTGAAACAATCATTCCCAATGTTCTTCGAGAAACAAAGTTTCCATATGATCGAAAACAAAGAAACTATGGAAGATTATTTGCAAGATAAAAGCTCAGCTAAATGAAGGTCTTTAAGAACTTCATAGCAACAAAAACCTTCAACTGAAGGAATTGAACAATGTACATCTACTGAGGAAGGACACACATCTTCTGTAGAAAAAAGAAAGAAGAAGCAATCAGCAGATCTTCAGTGGAAGAAGAAACATTCTTCAGTAGCAGATCTGTAGAAAACCAAATCTAGTGAATCAGTAGAAGATCCGCAAAAGGCAAAAGCAACAACCAACAAATCAAACTAGAAAGTGGTGAATCCTAGGTAGTAGAAATCAGCAAATGATAAACAAGAATCCTTTGGTTGTGTGTTAGGGAAAGGCAAGGACAAATCAACTGCAAAATTGGAAAACAGATTTGAAGCCTCAAGTTCCAAAAAAGAAAAAGAAAGTTATTGATAAAGAATCAAAGGAAATGTATTGCAAATGGTGTGATATAAAAATCACAAACTAAAGATTGTTACTTCAACAGTTATTATTCTATTTGTAACATGAACAATCACATGACCTCTGACTGCTACTTCAACAAATATTTTGCAGTTTGTAACAAAAATAACCATTCAACTTGGAATGTTATTTCAACAAGAAGAATGAGACTAAGAGCACAAAGAAGACACAATCTATGAAAGCTAAATCAGACTCTCAATCCACTCATGGACAAGAAGATTCAAAAACAAGAAGTAGCAATAAAAACAAAAGCCAAAACCAAAGGACAAAACATCTGCTAATGGTCAACCTTTGAAGAAAACAACAGCATTTCAGCAATCCGAAACACCTCACAAAAAGGTGGATTTGACTAAAAACGAAACAAATGCTAATGATGCTTTCTTTCATAATTTTAAAATGGGAACTCGTGTACCTCATTCAAAATCAAAAGATGATGAATCTTTCAACAATCAAGGTACATTATCAAAACCAAAGCAACAAACGAACAAAGATAAGGTGAATAAAAAAATATTAAGAAACCAAAACCAAGTTCAAGAACCTCATCTTCAATAGAATCATCCTCACCACAAACAACACAAAATGAACCAATTAAGACTAAAATTAATACATAAACATCAAGACTGATTCATGAAGGAGTTAAAATTTTGGACACTGCTGGCAAACCCAAGATCATTAAGGCTTGGGTTGTCAATTCTAATTGATTTCTTTATGTGTGCAGGAACAATCATAGAAAGCTAACAACAAATAGTATGTTGACAGTGGTTGTTCCAGGCATGACAAGAAACTGCTCTCTTCTCCATGACTTCAAGCATAAAATTGCTTCATATGTGGCATTGGTAGGGATAAGAAGGGAGGCAAAATAGTTGGTGAAGGAATCGTAACTAATGGTGTGCATAAATTTGAAAAAGTAAAATATTGTGAAAATTTACAATATAATTTATTGAGTGTGTCTCAAATTTGTGATCAAAATTATACCATGTTGTTTGATAACACTAATTGTTACATTCATATGCTAGGTTTTTCAGTTCTAGAAGAATGGATCCTTCTTAAAGCATCAAGAAAAGGAAACACATATGTTTTGGATATGAACAATACGGCACCCACAAACCATGAAACATGCCTACTATCTAAGTCATCAGAAGATGAATCTCAATTGTGGCATAGAAGGCTTGTTTATTCCAACATGAAGTGTAACATCATGTATTTTCGTTAATTTCAGAAGTTAAATTTGTTAAATTATTATAAGGACTAGTTGTGCGTTTTATGAAATTTGCGGGCTATTTACGTTTACTTGTTGGATCGTCGTTAAATTTTAATAAAAAGTTTTAATAATATAACTATTATATTTCAATAACACTAATAATCATAATAATAATAATAATCAAGATAATAATTATAATAATGCTATTAATAATATCAATAATATCATAAGAGTAATAATAATAATAATAATAATAATAATATTAGTAATAACAATAATAGTAATAATAATAATAATAAAATTAATAATAATAGAATATAATATTGAAGATTAATAATAATAATAATGATACTAGTAATGATAATAACTTCTAAACAAATTATTAACTTAAAAATGTTTAAAATCTATTTATGTTAAGGGGTTGTTTTTGCCATTTTATAAACTTGAAATGAATGTTTTTACAAGAAATAACAAAATGTAAACCATAGGGACCATTGCTGTAAATTGTCTAAACCCAAACCCCCACCCCCTTTTCTCTCTCCCCGCAAAACCGGTGGAGCTCAGGCCATCTCCGGCCAAGCTCCGACGAGGGCAAACCACCCAACAAACGGTCGATTCGATCGAATTAAAGCAAATGTTTCGAACGTGGACACGAAGCGAATACATAAGCGGTGTTAATTCGATCGAATGATTGTTTCATTAAGAACCCACATGAAACCGAAAGCTACCAAGAAATTACACTTCAAATTAATAAAATTGAGGCGTTTGATCGATGAGAAACGTGCGTGTAGTCATTACAAAACTAAAGGTGTTGTTTAATTTGTGTTTAACAACCAAGTAAACACTGAACCATAACCGAAACAAACGAGGAAAAAATGAAACCTGTTCGGGATTGAATCGGCTAAATTAAACCAATTTAACAGAGGGGAATCAACATATTTGATCCCTTTAAACTCTTTACACACTCAATTGCATGAAAGACACAACGAAATCTCGTAAACAGATCCTTGTTCATCGCGAAAGAACCATGGATAAACCGAAGCAAATCATGTCAATTCACATATAATCGGTAAGTAGAACACATGTACATACTCGTATTAACTTGGGGAACAAAAGCCCCATGACTACATTCATCAATAGAATCGAATTGGTGATTAATTTGATTCAAGAACATTCTAGGTTTATGCAATTTGAGGATTTCATTGGGTTAATGTTCTTATAATTTTAAAACCAAGTCTTAGCATGGCTTTGGCCCTTGGCCTACCGGTCACATGCGCACATCATAACTCTGAGGTCCCGGGTTTGAACCCGGGCACCCTCAGCATATTTTTTAGGCCTTTTTCAGCCTATAAAAAATAGAAAATTTCTAAAAAAAGTTATAAAAATCAAGTTTGTAAGTTTTATTTATTCTTTTAAGAAAACTGATTATTTTCTATAAATTTATTTCTTTAAAAACTATATTATAGTTATAAAATATTTTCTTTAGACAAGTGTTACATTTAGTTTAAATTTTATAAAGTTAGACTTCAAATAATAGTTAATTCACCAAAATTATTATTTCAAATGATGCTTTTAAATTATTTAAATCGTGTTCATTTATGTTAGTTATAAAAACATTATTTAAACTTAATATATAAATTTTATAAATTACTATAAATGTTTCTTTTTCATATCAATATATAAAATATATAATATACTTCTTTTCATTGATTTCAAGAAAAATAGTTGTTGGACCAAAAGAACCAATGAGCCAGATCAGAAAAACCTTTAAGTCCCACAGACATCAAAACAACTGAAGTGATCTACAACTGCTGAAGACAAAGTCTGAAGAACAAAGTCTGAAGACAAAGTCTGAAGAACAAAGTCTGAAGACAAAGTCTGAAGAACAAAGTCTGAAGACAAAGTCTGAAGACAAAGTCTGAAGACAAAGTCTGAAGACAAAGTCTGAAGACAAAGTCTGAAGACAAAGTCTGAAGACAAAGTCTGAAGACAAAGTCTGAAGACAAAGTCTGAAGACAAGTCTGAAGACAAGTCTGAAGACAAAGTCTGAAGACAAAGTCTGAAGACAAAGTCTGAAGACAACTGCTGAACACAAAGTCTGAAGATCAAGTTCTCAGTAGTTGTCACAACAGCTGAAGTAGTTCTCTTCAGTAGTTATGATGGTTTACATTTCAGTAGATTGTAATCAGTAGGTTTATATTATGTAAAACATCTGAAGTTCTTATACTTCAGATGTTATAACTTCAGTAGTTGTAATGTTGTTTATACTTAGCTTTTAATGAAGATGTCCTCAGTTGTTGTGGACATCTTTAGTAGTTTAATTTTATTTCAGTTGTTTGCATAAATCAGTTAGATGTCACTATCATGTGACGTCAGTTGATGTCACATTCCTTATAAAAGGAATGTTGACCTAGTTTCACCACACGGGAAGTTTGTGCCTCAATGAAAACATTCTTTTTGCACAAAACTCTCTCTCTATAACCGTTACTGTTTGATTGAATACTCATATTATTCTTGTTAGAATTTAGTCTAATTCGTGTGCTATTCCGCTGCAAATTGTAATCTAATTGATCAAACTAGATCTCGATCCCTTCAAATGGTATGAGAGCTTGTTTGTCATTGATCGATTTAATAATTGATCATTGAAACTGTTCATTAGATATCTCAGTTTGATCGAATTGGAAAATTTGCAAGAATTGGTTATGGAGTTTGTTTTTCTGTTGATTCCTGTGAATTAATTTGAGATTCTTCTTATTTCAAATTGTGAATCAATCAATTATAGGTTCGTCTAATTCTTATTGAATCTGTTTGAATTGGTGAAAATGGCTACATCAATCAATGATCCTCACAATACTAGCTCCTCAACAAAGCCTTCGATTCTTATTAGGAGTGAGTACAACATATGGCAACGACGAATGCTCCATCACCTGTTTGTTAATAGTTGAGGTTGTTAGACATCTATGGTTCATGGACCATATAAGCCTATGGTGAGTAATCGAGAAACCGATGAATGGTTCCGAAGAAGAAAGAGCAATATTCAAATGAACATCTGAAACTGTTTGAAATTGATGCTAAAGCCCATGGAATTCTAGCCATGGCACTACCTAATGAAATCTATTCTGGACTTATGCATTATGAATCTGATCATGACCTCTGGGTTGCTCTGAAAGAACAATTTGGAGGAACTGATGAGGTCTTAGCAAACAATAGAGAAATCCTTGCCCATCAATATGAGACATTCTCTCATAGAAAGGGTGAGTCACTCACTCAACAGTTTTAGTGATTCTCCTGTTTGATATCTGAGTTGAAAATGGTTAAACATGAATATACAAACAGTCAGATGAACAACAGATTTCTCAGATCCCTGCCTGAGAGATGGGACACTTATACGATTGTCCAACGCTCCAGTGCAAATCTAGATAATCTATCTCTCACCCAACTTCATGGAAACTGCTTACATTTGAAAGGGAGATGTCAGGATCAGTGATCACAAGTTTGATGTAATAGAGCATAACGCAACGGAATAAGAACAAGAATTAGACAAATTGTAGCAAGAATTTGATACTCGTATGCATTAAGAACAATACGGTTATAACGAGAGAATATATTTCTGTAACATGGAATGTTTCAATAATATTGAATATTTCTGATCAAATCATGTTTTTATTACAATAGGTTGACACTCCTTATATAGAGTGCAATCGCTGCTGTTATCACGGAAAGTGACAACTGGCAGATCTATTACAAAAATAACTAACTCTTAACAAACTAATTAAATGTTCACAACTACTGAGAACATATCAGAGTTTTAAGTACAAAATATGAAACTAATGATAAGAAACTACTGAAACTACAACGACTGAAGAACAAGCTCTTCAGTCGTTTTACAAAACTACTGAAAACATAAAACTACTGATGAGCACAACAACTGAAGAAGTATTCTTCAGCTGTTGTGTCAAACTACTATACAGATAAAACATAAAACTACTGAAAGGTAAACCGTCACAACTACTGAAGAAGACCTCTTCAGCTGTTGTGACAACGTCTGATACTTTGGTCTTCAGCACTTGTGTCTTCAGACTTTGTCTTCAGCACGTGTGTCTTCAGACTTTGTCGTCAACACTTGTCTTCAGACTTTGTCTTCAGCACTTGTCTTCAGACTTTGCCTTCAGTACTTGTCTTCAGACTTTGTCGTCACCACTTGTGTTCAGACTTTGTAATCAGCTGTTGTCTTCAGCTGTTGTGGTCTTCAGTAGTTGTTGTGATGTCTGTGGGACTTAAAGGTTTTTCTGATCCGGCTCATTGGTTCTTTTGGTCCAACAAACTCCCCCTGAACCAATGCAGCCAAAACCTTTAACTTTATGAGGTCCCACTTATTGTTGGCAGAATGGTTAGTCTTTTTCCTTCTTGATCAGTTGAGAAGATGACCCATATAAGCACTGTCCTGGGAATGAGTCTCTGATGATTTGGTTGGCAATGTATGGATGGAAGCTCTGTATTGGGGAATTGGACACTCAGCTGTTCCCCCATCCATGAGACTCACTTCCCATGTATAAGCCTGTAGGATTTCCTGGTGTATGCTCTGAGAAACATAATTTGTTCTTCCATGGTCAGGTTCTCGGCTTCACCATCAAACAATCCTTCACGCCCATACAGCTCTGAGATGTACTTGGCCTGTTTACCATTGTTGAGCTCAACTGTTGTAATCTATCTGTATGCAAACTCATCAGGATGAGTCCCTTCAAGTAACAGACTGAGCTTATTTTGTTTGAAGTTCTCAAGCCTCTTGTAGACTAACCCCTTTTTAATAATTCTGTTCTCTAGCATCTTTTGGGGTGGCTATTTAGTCTCATAGGCCTTCTTGAAATCTTCTACAATCTCCCAGGGTGATACTACAAGGACCACTATGATCTCTTCATCTACGATCCTTTTTTACTTGGCCCTTGTATCTCGAAGGAATGTCTTTCTTTACAATCTTGTGAGCCACCCTAGGATCAGGCCATACTCTCACCTTTTCCTTCTGATATTGAAATGTGTTGGCAAGGGTGTACAACCTCAGAGCTTCTTTCTTCATACTTATTATTGATTAAGACGCAGCATAAGTTTTATCGATGCTTTTCAACATCTCATCATCATGAAGCCTTTGCTGCTGCTCTTCTTCAATCTTTACTCTCACAGTTTCCATCTGTGAGGTGGGAGTGATGGGCATGGGTTTGGCTTTAGCCAATGTTAGGACTGCAGACAGAGGCAGCCTATCTTCTTCCACATCATCCTCTTCTTCTTCTTCTACCCTCAACACCCTTCTCTTCTTCTTCTTAGGTGCATCATCGGCTGTTGGTTTAGAGGGTAAGGGAGCTGGTTTTGTGGGTTGTGATTGTGGTTGTTTTGGAGAGGGAATGTTGACAGGCTGAGTTAGCATTTTGGAGGTGAGTGTTGCTTTTGAGTGTTTGGCTAGCTCAGTCCTGCTCCCTGCTCCTGCTTCATTCAAAGCTTCGACTACTAACCCCTTAGTGTATGCCTCAGACGAACAGATCTTGGAGGTTATGGCCAAGATACTGTCCCTGGTCCATGATTTAATCTCGATCAATGATCTCCCAAGATATTTTGCAATGAATCTGATCATGATCTCTAGTCTCTCTCTTTCTAGTGCATCATAACTGCCCATCTTGAGTTAATTTCTTCAACTTCAAGTCTCCTGATCTCTCAGTCAAGTTGTGCAGTATCGAACCCTTGTCTATAGAGTTGATCAATAATGGCATCCATTGATTTACTATGAGTAGCATCTGCCATTTTGATCATCTCATCGAGTTGGAGCTCTTCCTCTTTTCCTTCACCCTTCCTCTTCTTATATGTGACATGAAAGTCTTTGTGACTTTCACTCACTTGATCATTTTTGGTTCCCTTCACAGACTCCTCTTCCTCCTCAGTTTCCTTTTCTTTCAGTTTGCTCTTCCTCTTTGCTTTCACTGACTGACTCTCCCCCTTTTTGGTTGCATTGGTTGCAAGGGTTTGAGTAGCAGAAAGCCTTGTGCTCACAATCTCCTCCACCAGGGGTTGTATGATTGAGGGAAGCCTCTCATCCATGGTTTTGATCACAATGTCTGTGATCATTAGGGTGATGAGAGGTAGAGTTTGCTCAAAGATAGCAACTGTTTGCTCAGAGGGGTTCTGTCCCTGAGAAGCAGTGCCAGAAACAGAAGCTGGTGGCTTGGAAGTTTTGAGTGGCTGAGTGTATGGGAGACCTTCAGGTGAAGGTGCCATCTGTGGGTTTATGTTGGTGGTAGATGGACTTGCTTCTTGAGAGAATTGGTCAAGTAGTCTTTGTAGTCTACTAACTTCTTCCTTAAGAATTGTGTTCTGGGCCAGAACATCATAAAAGAAGCCCAGGTCATCATCAGCAGATGCTGAATCACCTGACCTCCTGCTCGTAGCAGGATGTACATGCAACTGGGTGTAGACCAGTTTTAGCATGTGCCCCTTTCTTGGAACTGGGGACTTCCAGCCTCAGGAATATGTCCTTCATCAGTTGTTGCCTCTAGTGAGGTCTTAGCTATGTTACCAGCCTCATTCGATCATGTGCTGATTCAGAGAGGGTGGCAGCCTCACTAGATGTTCTAATCTCCATATCCACACCAGGAGATAGAACGTGTAAACCCCGGTGTGTGGGTTGTCAGAAGCATGGTGATTCTCATCCTTAATAGCTGTGGTTCTCCCTTTGTTGGTGGTTGTTAGGGAGGAGGAGAGGCATGCAACTAAGTCAGCACGTTTGCAATGATAATGGTTGGACTTTGGGGGGCGGTTGCATGGGGAGATGGGGTAAAAGCAGTGTGCACCTGGGGAGAATGGTGCTCTTCAATGGCAATCTCCTCAAATGAGAAGATCCCAGATTTTGTGGTACCCCTTCTGTGGTTGCTGCAGGCTCCTTTTGAGAGGAATCCTGAGCGGCTGTGGCTGGGAGAGTCCTTATATCCACTAGGGGGTATAAACCAGTGGATATAGCCTGCGTTTGTGTTGCAGGGGCATCCTCAGGGGACTCATTTTCCTGAGTAGCCTTTCTGGTCTTCTTTTTAGTGGGTTGGTGGGGACTTTGGATTTGGAGGTGGTGGTTGTGGGTTCCAGCTACGTGGGTTTGCGCAGCTTGGCAGCCATTTTGAGTGATTGGTTAGAGTTGTGCAGGGAGTATACTTCAGGCAATACAGCCATAGCAGGGACTCCCAGGCCAACAAGTCCCTCAGCTTGAAGCTGGTTTTCATTATGGCCATTATGAACTGAGGATATAATATCCAACGGTTAGCAGTTTGTTTTTGGGCCATATCCTTGAGCTCTAAAAATAGTATTTCAGAAAAATATAAAGGTCGTTGCTCAAGGATGCAGTACATTACCTGTTGCCACCTTGTGGACATTTGATCCCATGATGACGTCTTGGAGGCAAGACATACATTTATCATATGAAATATGACACGTTCGGCATCCGGGAAATGTTTCTTCAGTAAGGTATATGCACTTAGGTTACCCTGGTATCCATGATGGGCAAATGATTGATCTGTTGTGCCCTTTGGATAACTAGTTGGGAAAGTAGCATCATCCACATTAAGGGTTTGGCAATGAGTGTCTGGAGTGATAATCACTTTTTGGCCATGTACAAACGATTGAAGAGACTCTGTGTCGTTCTCCTCAGAGACCAAGGTGACATTTGTCCAGAATTGGGTAAGGGATTCGGCATATATGGTGGGGTTTACCAGAAATGCCGTTTTGTAGGGTGACTAAACCATTAAATCAATGGCATTGTGAAACTTGGTCCAGTATGGCGATTTGGTGAGATGAGCGACACAGTTGTGCCGTGGTTTTAGTTGCATGGTCGCCATTGATGAAGAGAAGGTAGAGAGTTTTTTTTGAACGTTAGGTTTGAGAAGAGAAGATAAAAATTCTGAAGGTGGGATAAGGTATTTAAAGGGTCGGGTTAGAAAACTGAAGGTTTGGGTGAGTCATCAGTTGTTGAAACTACTGATGACGTGGTATTAACCGTCAGACGTTGAAACAGCTGAAGTCTCTGATTTAGTCATCAGTAGTTATAAAACTACTGAAGAAATTTTTGACTTCAGGTGATGAAACAACTGAAGACTTGGTTAGTCCTTAGTAGTTGTGAAACTACTGAAGACAGTGGTTTTGTCAGCAGTTGTTGTAAACAGCTGAAGACTTGGTGTTAGTCTTCAGTAGTTGTAAACTACTGAAGACATGGTTTTGGCTTCAGTTGTTTTGAAACAGCAGTTGTAGAAACAACTGAAGAGAAATTACTCATCAGCTGTTTTCGTCAATTCTTAGCTTTTCAGCTGTTTCATACTGTCCTCAACACTTACTCATCAGACTTTGCATCTGCTTTTTAGGTGTTTCATAGGACATCAGTACTTATCTGTTTGTACTGATTTTAGTAGTTGTAACTACATCAGTAGTTTAGAACAGATAAAGTACTTCAGTACTTGTGAGGCATTTAGCCTTCAGTAGTATAAAAAACTACTGTGGTGAAAGAACTCATCAGTACTTATATGTGACATGGTACCAATTATCACCAGTACTTATTACTGAGATCATCAGTAGTTGTCACTTATTCTAGCTGCAGAATACCAAGCCTTAACACCAGGTTGTGGAAAGTTGACCTATCCAAAGGCTTAGTGAAAATGTCTGCAAGCTCATCAGCACTAGGCACAAACATAGGTTTAATTAGACCCTTTTCAAAACAATCTCTTATAAAATGATGTCCAATTTCTATATGTTTGGTCCTAGAGTGCTGGACTGGATTATTGACAATGCAAAGAGCTGAAGCACTATCCATTAATAACGGAGTCTTAGTCTCTGTAATGCCATAGTCCAAAAGTTGATTCTGAAGCCAGAGTACTTGGGATGTACAACTTGCAGCAGCAATGTACTCGACTTCAGCAGTGGATGTAGCAACAGATGTTTGTTTCTTACTCTGCCAAGAAATCAAACAGTGCCTAGGAATTGACATCCACCGGAAGTTGATTTCCTGGTCAACTTACACCCTGCACAGTCACTATCAGAGAAAGCAACTAATTTACAAGAGTGCCCAGTGGAATATCATAAACCTAGAGAGTGTACCTTGCAAATATCTAAAGATCCTCTTGACTGCAATCAGATGAGACTCTTTAGGTGCAGCCTGAAATCTAGCACAAACACATGTAGCAAACATAATATCTGGTCGAGAAGCTATTAAATACATCAAGGACCCAATCAATCATCTGTAAAGTGTTTCATCAACCACTTTACCTTTTTGATCTGTATCCAGTTGTGTGGTGTTGCACATGGGGGTAGAACAGGGCTTACAGTTTTGTAAAACAAACTTTTCCAAAAGATCTTTTGTATATTTGGACTGATGAATGAAAATTCCATCAGCCTTTTGTTTGATTTGCATACCCAGAAAGAACTGTAATTCTCCCATGGCACTCATTTCAAACTTCTGTTGCATCAACTTTGTAAAGGCATCACACAACTGAGGATCAGAGGATGCAAAAATAATATCATCTACATAAATTTGAACAAGTAGATTATGCTGCCCAGCTTTCTTAATGAATAAAGTCTTATCAATGGAGCCTCTAGTGAAATCATTTTCGAGAAGAAAGTTTGATAATGTCTCATACCAGGCTCTAGGAGCTTGTTTCAACCCATAAAGAGCCTTATCAAGCTTATACACCCAATTAGGATGTTTATTGTCCTCAAAGCCTGGTGGTTGACATACATAACCTCTTCTTTAATTTTCCCATACAAAAATGCACTTTTGACATCCATTTGAAAAACTTTAAGTTTTTGATAAGCAGCATAAGCTAAAAACAATCGAATTGCTTCCAGTCCGGCTACAGGGGCAAAAGTTTCATCATATCAATACCTTCTTCTTGTGCAAACCTTGAACGACCAGTCTGGCCTTGTTCTTAACAATGAGCCCATTTTCATCAGTTTTATTCCTAAACACCCATTTAGTGCCTATTGCACACTTACCTGGAGTAGAGGAACCAGTTCCCACACTTGTTGTTTCTTGAATTGAAGAAGCTCAAGCTGTATGGCATCAACCCATCCATTGTCCTTTAAAGCAATGTGATAATTCTTTGGCTCTTGCTGACTGATGAAGAGAGCATAGAAGCAAAAATTTGACAATTGACTTCTGTTGATACGCCAGCAGTGATATCACCAATGATTTGAGACATAGGGTGATTCTTCAGATCTTGATACACAATGAGATCTGTGCAAGTGTTTGTGGCAGGTTCAACAGCAACAGATGGTGATGGTGAATCATTTCCTTCAAACCAATCGGTGGATGGTAATTCAAAGGAAGTTGAATTTGAAGAAATCTCATCAGCATTTGTTGTGGATGGTGCTACTGGAGCTACAGGAACATTAGGTCTAGCTGAATCAAGTAGTTGATCACTAAACCTGAAGAGGTGAGTACTGCTATCATCATCATCATCAGCACCAGCAGTGCCACCAGGTGGTGAACTATTGACAGGAGCAACAGCAGGAGTTTGATAAGGAACATATTGCAGTATGTCCAAATCAAATAGCTCCACAGGGCTTTGTGGAATCTTGTCCTTAGGAGATTCATTAAACTTAACATGTAGAGTCTCTTCAACCATCTTTGTTCTGCAGTTGAAGACTTTGTACGCTTTGCAAGTTGATGAATAACCAACAAAGTACCCTGCATCCACCTTAGGATCAAATTTTTGGAGTTGATCCCGTGTGTTGAGAATGAAACAAGGACACCCAAATGCTCTGAAGAATGAAATTAGAGGGGCCAAATGATGAAGAACTTCATATGGAGTCTTCATCAACCTCTGATTTACTAGAACTCTATTCTGTACATAGCAAGCTGTATTGACAGCTTCAGCCCAAAAAGTCATTGGCAGTCCATAGTCAGCCAACATGGACCTTGCAGCTTCAATAAGGGTCCTGTTATTTCTCTCCACTACTCCATTTTGCTCAGGAGTTCTTGGGATGCTATACTGCCTCTTGATTCCCTTTGATAAGTAAAACTCATCAAGTGTGTGGTTTCTAAATTCAGTACCATTATCACTCCTCACACACTTAACTGGTAGGGAATAATGCGTCTCAACGTGTAACACAAAGTTCATAATGGACTGTGCAGCCTCATCCTTTGAATGCAAGAAGAAAGTCCATACAAATCTGGAGTAATCATCCACAATTACCAGACAGTATTTCTTCTTAGTCATACTCATCACTTTCACAGGACCAAAGAGATCCATGTGAAGAAGCTGTAAGCAGCAGTGGACTTAGGGTCTTCTATGGAGGGAAATGAAGCTTTGTGTTGTTTTCCTTTTAAACAAGCAGTGCAGTTATCTTCACACATGAACTCCTTCATAGGCAGTCCCCTTACTAAACCATGGTTTATCAGCTAATTCATGTTTTTGAGATTAACATGACCCAGCCTTCTATGCCATAGAATAGATTCTTGGGGGGAAGCCTTGGAAAATAGGCAAGGATGGCCTTTGAGATCTATTTTCTTGGAAAGATCTAAGGCATACACTCTTCCTGTCCAGTTGGCCTTTAGGAGAGTGTGTTCATCCAACACCTTATCAATCAAATTTAGAACTTTGGATGACAGAATCCGACAGTTCTGACCGGTGAAAAGAGTAACATGGCCTTTGTCACACATTTGACTGACACTCAAGAGGTTGTACTTGATATTTTCCACATGGTTAACATCATCAATCTTTATTTCCCCATTGGAGACAAAGCCTTTTCCGATGATGTAACCCTTTGCATCATTGCCAAATGACACAAACCCCTTCCTTCCTTGAGAGTAGTCATTAAGAAGTGATCTGTTTCCTGTCATATGCATGGATCCTCCACTGTCTACATACCAGATGCCCCTGAGGTATGTTGAAGAACCCTGCAAAATACAACAAATTAGTTAGATTTTGAGACCCAAACCTTTTTGGTCTTGGGCCTGTTCTCATCAACAGATGGTAAACTAACATATTTGTCGGAAACAACAGCCTAAGAGGAAGAAGCTGGTGAAGAAAAGGAATCCTTTGGCTTGGATTCCTTTTCTGTGGTTTCAACATAGGAACATCTAATTGGTTAACTCTTCCCAATAGATGTTGAACCATCATAACCAGCTGTGTCTGATTTTGTGATAAAGCTTTCAGCTCTTCAGACACATTGGCATTGGAGTTTGATAAGTTCCTATGTTGCACCTTCTTCTTTTGAGCAATCTCAGCTGTTACCTGTTTAACCCCTTCCTTTTCAGATTTCTGTTTGGACTTGAGGGTTACAGGATTTGATGTTGCTGGTACAAATGTGGCTCCAAACTCAGTTTTCATTTTAACCATTTTCTCTTGAATTTCTTTTTTATGTTTGAGTTTGGATCCCCTTTTGTACCAACAATCATCTGTAAGATGATTGAACAAACCACATACTTCACATGGTTTCTCCTTCATCTTATGATGATCATCAACTAAAGAGGATGAAACTACTGAGAGTTGCTCTTCAGTACTTTGGAAGCGTTATTTGCTTTCTTGACTTCCTCTTTAGTAGTCTTCTAACTCTTTCTACTAACAGTTTTCTTCTCTTCAGTGATAACAGTAGTTGGAGTTTGAACTTCAGGTGTTAAATCTTGCTCTCCAGTCCTTTCAGGACTTTCAGAAATAACTCCTGGGTTGATCATCTCTTTTATCATGTGAATGTCAGCAGTAGAACCATCAACATCAGCTGATGGGTTCTGAGAGGGCTTAGTGCTGACTTCAACTTTTGATGATGCTCTATCAAAAAGTAATCACACGATGAGGTAGATTGGTTATTGCTTTCTCCATCAGATTTCACTTCTGCTCTTGAAGCAAAATCTGTAGGACGAGCAGTGTGATTGTAACCAATACCAAACTTCACATTGGAAGCAGATTGCTTAGTAAGAAGCATTTCAAAACCTTTGCATGATTGTACCCATCAATCACACTCTACCTTGGTGACTGTAAGGGTTTCTTTAAGACTTCTCTGGTCATCCAGAATAACCTCTAGCTTAGCCTTTTCATCATTTAATTGGCATTTAAGCTTATAAATCTCATCATTTTTACTATTAAGAGCAAACTCAAACTCAGCTTCTCTTTTGAAAATGGTTTTCTCAAACTCAAGTTTTTGATTTATTAATGCTACATTTGCCTCTCTAATGGAGACAAAGGCAGCAATGCATGATTCAGAACATAACTTGGCTTTAGCCTCTGAAGATACCTGAGTTGCCTGTGAAGATGATGCATTTGAGCAGGAACCCTCAGTGAACTCCAGGGCCATGAGAGCCAGATTCCCAAAAGGACTGTCACCACCATGTTGACCAGCACCTGTGAACAGTTGTTCATGACCAGACATGTCATCCGGTAAACTGCTCCGGTCAACACCTCCAGGGTGAAGAAGCTGTGTTGTTGAGGTTGAGGAGGTTGATGAGATTGAGATGGTTGAGATTCTGGTAGTGCATGAGGTTGTGGTACTATAGGAACTTGAACTTGATTTGACTGTGGCATGTAATAACAGGGGTATGAATATGGCATTTGACCTTGAGGAACAAAATATGCAGGAGATTGTGGTTGAGAATGATGACTAGAATTGACAGGATGTTGCCCTCTGTGTTGTTGACTATTGCCAGGGAAAGTCAAAAAAGGTACAGAGGAATTAGATCCAGATGATCTGCATTCTCTAGCAAAGTGTCTAAGTCTGTGGCATTTGTGACACTTCAACTTACTCTTGTCAAAACCAACTTTGGTTTTGCCAGAGAGTCCTAGGAACTTTCTTCCAGTTCTTTTGTAGAACTTCTGAGATCTGATATTTATCAAGGCCATTTGGCTCAAAATATCCATCTCTTGTAAGTCATCATCAGCAATCCCCTTGAGATCATCCATGATGAAGCATAGATTGTCATTATTACATCCAGTAAACTGACTATCAACACTCACAAATGTAGAATCAGAAGTGTTTGAAGAGAAATCAATATGCTCATCATACTGGCATTCAGATGAAGCATATTCTAACTCATGACCAACCAAGGCAGTGTTGCCTGGTACAAAGTCTTCAGTGAGCTTTCCAGATGAAGACAGTTTTTGTTTCTGTTCTATCTCTCTGTCAAATGTGAGCAATTTCCCATGGAGTTGGGTGAGAGATAGTTTGTCCAAATTTGCAGTGGAGCGTAGGACAATAGTATATGTGTCCCATCTCTCAGGCAGTGATCTGAGAAATCTATTATTCATCTGGCTATTGGTGTACTCATGTTTGACCATTTTTAATTCAGAGATCAAACAAGAGAACCGCTCGAACTGTTGAGTCAGTGTCTCACCCTTCCTATGAGAGAATGTCTCATATTGTTAGGCAAGGATTTCTCTATTATTTGCCAAGACCTCATCTGTTCCTCCAAATTGTTCTTTCAAGGCATTCCAGAGGTCATGGGAAGTTTCATCATGCATTAGCCCAAAATAGATTTCATTAGGCAGTGTCATGGCCAGAATTCCATGGGCTTTTGCATCAATCTCAAACAACTTCTTATCCTCATCTGAGTATTGCTCCTCCTCTTCGGAACCATTTGATTGGTTTCTGGGTTATTGACCATAGGCTTGTGTGGACCATGTACCACTGATGTCCAACAACCTGCGCTTTTAACAGACAGGTGATGGAGCATTCGTCGTTGCCATATGTTATACTCATTCCTAACTAGCATTGGAGGCTTGGTTGAGGAACCAGTATTGTGCGGATCATTGGAAGGAGTAGTCATTTTGAGTCCAAATACAATTTAATTCAAGCTTTTAAACGTTTTTGTAAAGACCACAACAGACTCAATGAAAACCAAAAGAAAATCTCAGGATGAATGACCTGAAAACACAGAAAACTCAATCTCTATAACCGTTTCTTGCAAAACACAAAAATGCTAATTCAATCAAACTTGGATCTTGAATAGCAGTTTCAATGATCAATTATTAGATCGATCAATGATTAAGCTGCGTTACGCTCTGATACCATTTGTCAGGATGAGTGATCACAAGTTTGATGTAATATAGCGTAACACAGCGGAATAAGAACAAGAATTAGACAAATTGTAGAAAGAATTTGATACTCGTATGCATTAAGAACAAATACGGTTATAACGAGAGAATATATTTCTGTAACATGGAATGTTTCAATAATATTGAATATTTCTCATCAAATCATGTTTTTTATTACAATAGGTTGACACTCCTTATATAGAGTGCAATCGCTGCTGTTATCACGAGAAAGTGACAACTGGCAGATCTATTACAAAAATAACTAACTCTTAACAAACTACTGAAATGTTCACAACTACTGAGAACATATCAGAGTGTTAAGTACAAAATATGAAACTACTGATAAGAAACTACTGAAACTACAACGACTGAAGAACAAGCTCTTCAGTCGTTTTACAAAACTACTGAAAAACATAAAACTACTGATGAGCACAACTGAAGAAGTATTCTTCAGCTATTTGTCAAACTACTGAACAGCTAAAACATAAAATTACTGAAAGGTAAACCGTCACAACTACTGAAGAAGACCTCTTCAGCTGTTGTGACAACGTCTGATACTTTGGTCTTCAGCACTTGTGTCTTCAGACTTTGTCTTCAGCACTTGTGTCTTTAGACTTTGTCGTCAGCACTTGTCTTCAGACTTTGTCGTCAGCACTTGTCTTCAGACTTTGTCTTCAGCACTTGTCTTCAGACTTTGTCGTCAGCACTTGTGTTCAGACTTTGTAATCAGCTGTTGTCTTCAGCTGTTGTGGTCTTCAGTAGTTGTTGTGACGTCTGTGGGACTTAAAGGTTTTTTTGATCCGGCTCATTGGTTCTTTTGGTCCAACAGGAGATAGAACAGAAAAGAAAACTGACTTCATCTGGGAAGCTCACTGATGACTTTGTACGAGGGAATACTGCTCTGGTTTGTCATGAGTCAGAATATACTACATCAGAAAGTTCATATGATGAGCATATTGATTTCTCTTCAAACAGTGGAGATCATGCTTTTGCTGGTATTGATGGTAATTCAGGATGTAATAGTGACAATCTGTGCTTTTTGATGGATGATTTGAAAGGTATTGCTCATGATGATTTGGAAGAGATTGATATTTTGAGCCAAATGGCATTAGTTAATATCAAATCTCAAAAATTTTACAAAAGGACACGTAGAAAATTCCCTGGTCTCTCTGGAAAAACCAAAGTTGGTTTTGACAAGAGCAAGTTGAGGTGTCACAAGTGCCATAGACTTGGACATTTTGCAAGAGAGTGTAGATCATCTGGATGTAACTCTTCTACCCCCTTTTTGACCTTTCCAAACAATAATTCACAAAACAAAGGGCAACATTCTATCAGTTTTGGTCATCATTCACAAAATCAATCATCTCCTGCATATTTTGTTCCTCAAGGTCAAATGCCATATCCTTATCCTTGTTTTTACATGCCACAGTCCAATCAGGTTCCTGTACCCATAGCTCAACCATCACATGCCCTACCTGAGCCTCAACCATCTCAATCAAGCCAACAATCTCAATCTCAATCTCAATCTCAATCACATCAAAGCTTTTTCACTCATGGTGTTGTTGACTGGAGTAGTTTACCAGACGATCTTTTTGGTTATTCTAAACAAATGTTTTCTGGTGCTGGTCAACATGGTGGTGAAAATCCTCTTGGAAATCTTGCTCTTATGGCCCTGGAGTCTACTGGTGGTTCAAGCTCAAATGCTTCATCATCACAGGTAGCACAAGTATCTTCTGAGGCTAAGGCCAAGTTGTGTTCTGAGTCATGCATAGCTGCTTTTGTCTCCATTATAGAAGCAAATGTAGCTTTAATTAATCAAAATCTTGACCTAGAGAAAGTGATTTCCAAAAGAAAAGCTGAGTTTGAGTCTGTTTTAAAAGAAGAAGATGATGAGATTTACAAATTAAAATGTCAAATTACTGATGAAAAAGCTAAGGTAGAGGTCATCTTAGAAAATCACAAGAGTCTCAAAGAAACACTTGCAGCTACTCAAGTGGAGTGTGAACGCTGGGTAACATCTTGCAAGGGGTTTGAAATGCTTCTCAGTAAGCAAACTACTTCAAATGTGAAGTTTGGGATTGGATACAATCACACTGAACCTCCTACAGATTTTACTCCCAAAACAGAAGTAAAATCTGAAGGTGAAATCAATTCCCAAACCACATCATCATGTGTCTCATCCTCAAGTAAAAATGTACAATCAGAGGATGAAGTCTGTAATAGTACCTCAGCTAATCAGTCTGCTGATGGTCCTACTCCTAATGAACACACGATCAAAGAAAAGCTGAGTCCTTCAGGTGTTGTCTCAAAAGGTACTCAAAGTACTAAAGAGCAAATAACAACACGTGAAGAACATTTGAAGCCAAATGAAACCAGACATGGTTTGACATCTGCTGAAGAATCTATTAGGAAATCCAAAAGTACTGATAGAAAATCTCTGAAGACAAGTCTTCAGTTGTTACAAATCCTTCAGTACTTCACATAAGTACTGAAAGGAAGAAAGTACTGAAGAACACACCTTCAGTAGTTTCATCTTCTTCAGCAGCTGATCAACAGAAGATGAAGAAAAAGCCATGTGAAATATGTGGTTTATTCAATCATCTCACTGATGAATGTTGGTACACAAAGGGTTCCAAATTTAACAAGGATAAAATCATCAAAAAGAAAATTAATAAAAGGAAAGATGAATTTGAAACCAGATTTGTGCCACATACATCTCAAGCTGATACACCAAAGTCTTCACAAAAATCTATTCAGACGAAAGAGATTTATCATAAAACAGCTGAAAATATTCCTTAAAGAGTATCAAAACAACAGACTAAGTCTGTGTCTTTCAAAAAGGAGAACATGGTGTCTCACAGGAATCATTCACAAACAAGTTCTGATGTGTCTGCTGAACTGAAAGCTTTAACAACCAATCAGACATAACTTGTTATGATGGTTCAACATCTATTGGGGAGAGTTAACCAAATAGATGTACTTGTGATTAAACCACTGAAAAGGAAACCTAAGCCAAAATCAAAGGAATCCTTTTCAGCACCATCTCTATCTTCAAAGGCTGTTAATCATGACAAATCAGTTAGTACAAAAGCCGTGATGAGAACAGACCCAAAACAAAAAGGTTTGGGTCTTAAAAGCTAACTAGTTGTTGTGATATATGTAGGGTTCTTCAACATGCCATAAAAGCATCTGGTATGTGGACAGTGGAGGATCTATGCATATGACTGGGAGCAGATCTCTTCTTCATGACTACTCTCAAGGAAAGAAGGGATTTGTATCTTTTGGTAATGATGCTAAGGGTACATCATTGGAAAAGGCTTTGTTTCAAATGGAGAAATAAGGTTTGATGATGTCAACCATGTGGAGAATCTCAAGTATAACTTGTTAAGTGTCAGTCAAATGTGTGATAAATGGCATGTTGCACTTTTCACCAATCAAAACTGTTGAATTTTGTCCTTCATGTTTTGAATATGATTGACAAGATATTGGATGAACATACGCTCCTGAAAGCCAACAGGATTGGAAGAGTATATGCCTTAGACTTATCAAAGATAATTGATCTAAAAGGCCATCCATGTCTATTCTTCAAGGCCTCTCCTCAGGAATCTGAGCTTTGGCACAGAAGGCTTGGTTATGTGAATCTTAGAAACATGAACCAGCTGATCCTTCATGGGTTAGTGAGAGGTCTGCCATTAAAGGAGTTTAAATGTGATGACAACTGCTCTGCTTCTTTAAAAGGAAAGCAACATAAAGTAGCATTCCCTCCAATAGAAGAACCAAAGTCCACTACCTGCTTGCAATTACTACATATGGATCTTTTTTGTCCAGTAAGAGTGATGAGTATGGCAAAGAAAAAATACTGTCTCGTAATTGTGATGATTATTCCAGATTTGTATGGACCTTCTTCTTACATTCAAAAGATGAGGCTGGTCAAATTATCATCTACTTTGTGTTGCATGTGGAAAAGCAGTATTCTCTTTCTGTCAAGTGTGCGAGGAGTGATAATGGCACAGAGTTTAGAAATCACACACTTGATGAATTTTATTTCTCTAAGGGAATCAAGAGGCAGTTTAGCATCCTAGAACTCCTGAACAAAATGGAGTGGTGGAGAGAAAGAACAGGACCCTTATTGAAGCTGCAAGGTCAATGTTGGCTGATTCTGGTTTGCCACTAACCTTTTAGGCTGAAGTTGTTAACACAACTTGTTATGTGCAAAATAGAGTATTGGTGAATCAAAGGTTGATGAAGACTCCTTATGAAGTGTTACATCATTTGGCTCCTCTGATTTCCTTCTTTAGAGCATTTGGGTGTCCCTGTTATATTCTCAACACAAAAGATCCACTTCAGAAGTTTGAATCAAAGGTGGATGCACGGTACTTTGTTGGGTATTCCTCCACTTACAAGGCATACAGAGTTTTTAATTCCAGATCAAAGATTGTAGAAGAACCTTGCATGTAAAGTTTAATGAATCTCCAAAGAAGAAAATCCCACAAAATCTTGTGGAGTTATTTGATCTGGACATACTGCAATATGTTCCTTATCAGTCTCCAAATGTTGCAGATTCTGTGAATTCATCATCTTCTGTAACATGTTATCCATGAGATGGTATCAATGCAAGTTTTAGTGATCAACTGCCTGAGTCTACTAAACTTGGTGTTCCTGTAGCTTGAGCAGTTCCATCCACAACAAATGCTGATGAGATCGCTGGATCCTCTACTTCATTTGAATTGTCACCTCAATCTAGGTTTCCAGAATCTAAATCACCATCTGTTACTGCTGAATCACCTACAAACACTTGCACAGATCTTATTGAGTATCAAGAACTGAAGAATCATTCCATGTCTCAGATCATTAGGGACATCAATGTTAGGGTTTCAACCAGAAGTCAGTTGTCCAACTTTTGCTTCTATGCTCTCTTCATCAGTAAGCAAGAGCCAAAGAATTATCATATTTCATTAAGAGACATGGATGGGTTGAAGCTATGCAACTTGAGCTTCTTCAGTTTCAAAAGCAGCAAGTGTGGGAACTAGTTCCTCTTCCCCAAGGTAAGTGTGCAATAGGCACTAAATGGGTGTTTAGGAATAAAACTGATGAAAAAGGCCAAATTGTCAAGAACAAGGCCAGACTGGTTGTACAAGGGTTTTCACAAGAAGAAGGTATTGATTATGATAAAACCATTGCCCCTGTAGCCAGACTGGAAGCAATTAAATTGTTTTTAGCTTATGCTGCTTTTCATAATCTCAAAGTTTTTCAAATGGATGTAAAAAGTGCATTTTTATATGATAAAATAAAAGAAGAAGTTTATGTGTGCCAACCACCAGGTTTTGAAGATCATAAACATCCAAATTGGGTGTATAAGCTTGATAAGGCTCCTTATGAACTAAAACAAGCACCCAGAGCCTGGTATGAAACACTATCAAACTTTCTTCTTCAAAATAATTTCACTAGAGGCTCCATAGATAAAACCTTGTTCATTAAGAAAGTAGGCATGCACAAGCTCCTTGTTCAAATTTATGTTGATGATATAATTTTTGCATCCTCTGATCGAAAGTTGTGTGATGCCTTTACTAAGTTCATGCAACAAAAGTTTGAAATGAGTGCCATGGGAGAATTACATTTCTTTCTGGGGTTGCAAATCAAACAAAAGGCTGATGGAACTATCATTCATCAGTCAAAATATACAAATGATTTGTTGAAAAAGTTTGATTTACAAAACTATAAGCCCTGTTCTACTCCCATGTGCAACACCACACAACTGGATGCTAATTAGAAAGGTAAAGCAGTTCATGAAACTCTTTACAGATGTATGATTGGGTCCTCAATGTACCTTACAGCTTCTAGACCAGACATTATGTTTGCAACTTGTGTCTGTGCTAGATTTCAGGCTGCACGTAAAGATTCCCATATGATTGCAGTCAAAAGGATCTTTAGATATTTGCAAGGAACTCAATCTCTAGGCCTTTGGTATTCCACTGGGCACTCTTGCAAATTAGTTGCTTTCTCTGATAGTGACTAATGTAGGGTGTAAATTAACCAGAAATATAACCTTTGGTGGATGCCAATTTCTAGGCAATTGTTTGGTTCTTGGCAGAGTAAGAAACAAACCTCTGTTGCTACATCCACTGCTGAAGCAGAGTACATTGCTGCTGCAAGTTGTACATCTCAGGTACTCTGGCTTCCGAATCAATTACTGGATTATGACATTACAAAGACTAAGAATCCTTTACTAATGGACAGTGCTTCAGCTCTTTTCTAGGACCAAACATATTGAGATCAGACATCACTTTATCAGGGATTGTTATGGAAAGGGTCTGATTGATCCAAGTTTGTTCCTAGTGCTGATGAGCTTGCAGATATATTTACTAAGCCTTTGGACAGTGGAACTTTTCAAAATCTTGTGCTAAGGCTGGGTATGTTGCAGCTTGAATAAATTGACAACTACTGACGATCTCAGCTCACAAGTACTAATGAGCATCAGTATACAGCGCTCACAAATAAGTACTGAAGCTATTTTATCTTGAGCATGTAGGGTTTGCAAGAACATAAAACGTAGTTTAACCATTTAAACTTTCAGAAAACGCAGCGGATAATATTAGTTTTTGAATGTTTTTCAAAGCTGAAAATATGTTCTTTAGGTGACCATATTAGTGTATAAAACAAACCCATTTTACAAGGATCATTTATGTGAATAGACAAGCAAGGAAGACATAAAACTAGCATTATGGACAGCCATAAAGAAGCTGCATAAACTACCTTGCAGCAGCAAAACAAGATCGAATAGATGAAGATGATGATGCTTTTGAGTGACTAATCTTCAAAAGAGAAGGCCTCAAATCCGTGATACCCCAAGCCCTTCAAACACCTTGCTTGTTAGGTTGCTACACCCAAAAGAACCTCTTCTTTTGCTCACTAGAACTCGAAATTTCAGCCCCAATATTTCTGCTCCAAGCTCGAAATTATGCAGCCAAGTTGAGAGAGTTTCTAGTGTGTGTGAGAGAGAGTCTTAGGAGAGTGATTGTGGTGTGTTGCATAAGTTAAGTAATCCAAGAACCAAGACAAAAGGGGGGTCTCCAATGCCCTTGGGCGGCAGCAACTTCAAACAAAAAAAAGTTTTCCCACACTTTTTATTTTGTATTAGTTGCACCCTTTTATTAATTCATGTTGTAAAATTAAACCTAGTTGTAATTTTATACACAACACT
Source organism: Flaveria trinervia (assembly GCA_025506515.1). Taxonomy (NCBI): domain Eukaryota; kingdom Viridiplantae; phylum Streptophyta; class Magnoliopsida; order Asterales; family Asteraceae; genus Flaveria; species Flaveria trinervia. The sequence continues at coordinate 83,441,609 of CM046444.1, read as the reverse complement.
CTTTTATAAGTCATTATCTAACCAATTTAAATAATGAAACAAATAAATCACTCTTGAACAAAATCATCCATATAATTTGTTCTAACACAAAAGCAATATTTAGAAAACCAATTTTGTAAATTAGGTGTATATTTGTTGCATGATCCTATCATTAAACAAATATTTGATGGTGTTTGTCTAACTTGTTATTGGGTATGACCTGACTTGGATCATGACGCACTAACCACATCAATCTTATATGTGTCTTGGGCATATAAGATCCAATAATCTCCCACTTGCACAAGATTCATAGAAGATTGATGTAAGTAGTAAATACCGCCTAACAACGGTTTACTACCCTTAATACGTATGACTAAGTGCCATTCAATAACATCATCCTCTTCAAGTACCATACTTGAAATGTTTTTAGGTGAATTAATCATCTATCCTTTTGTCACAGATGTCATGTTAAATCCAAGGACACAGAATGATCATTCCTTCTTGATTTAACTTAATCAGGCCTTAGACATCTAACTCTCAACGAATAAGAGGAACAAATTCCATCTTGACTACATACGTTTCTCACAAACACCTCGTGTCATGCCTGAACATACCCTTATGCACTATCCACTATTTCAAGACAGTGAAGAATAAGCTCAAGGTATAACACTTGGTGAATATCAAAACCCAATATGTGTCTCAGGTCTGAGGATACCAAATGATATTCGCCTTTACTAAAATTTACTTATGATCAATCAAAAGATTCCATGTAGTAATATTTGAGATGCGGGTCTGTCCAATATTTGCATCCCACAAATATCCATGAACCTTGGTAGCAACCCATTGCTCTATATTCATCCTTATGTATATCAACCAATCCAAGTTCATAATAGTCTTACCCTCATACTTGTTCCCATAAGTTTGAACGACTACAGACATTTAGAGTGAATATTTTACTCATGGATTAAAAATGCTAAATTGGAACATTAATTGAAACATTATAACCAAGGAATTTTATTCAAATAAAGAGTTCCACATATCCAAATACAAAATTTACATATCAAATCCAATCACTAGAATATCGAAGTCCCATGGCACAAGTATGACCTTCATGCTTTGCAATTTCAAGGAGCTTCGTGAGAGGATCCGCAATGTTTTGATCGGTGTGAACTTTGCGAATACATATCTTTCCCTTTTCAACTTCATCTCGTATGTAGTTGAATATCCGCTCAATGTGCCTAGTCTTTTGATGAGCACGAGGTTCCTTGATTTGAGCAATCGCACCCTCGTTGTCACAAAAGATCTCTAGGGGGTCCTGAATGGAAGGGACAACCCCCAGATCGGCAATGAATTTCTTTAACCATGCAACTTCTTGAGTTGCCAATGAGGCGGTGACGTATTCTGATTCTGTAGTTGATAGAGCCACCACATCCTGTTTGGAGCTTTTCCAAGAGACCGCTCCTCCATTAAGAATGAAAATATATCCCGATTGCGACTGAGAATCATCACGATCGGTTTGGAAACTCGCATCCGTGTAACCCTTTACAACGAGTTCCTCATCACGAGATCCATAGATTAAGAACATATCCCTTGTCCTCCTTAGGTATTTAAGTATGTTCTTAACAGCCATCCAATGACTGTTTCCAGGATTTTGCTGGTAACGGCTTGTCATGCTTAAGGCGCATGACACGTCCGGCCGAGTGCATATCATTGCATACATGATGGATCCAATAGCAGATGCGTATGGGATTGCCTTCATTTTATCTTGCTCATCCTTTGAGCTAGGACATTGAGTCGTACTCAATATTGTTCCTCTTTGAATAGGTACGGTACCTTTCTTAGAGTATTCCATCTTGAACCTTTTCAAGATCTTATCAATGCATGCACTTTGATTCAAACCAATCAACCGCCTTGATCTATCCCTATAGATCTTTATTCCCAGAATGTAGGCGGCTTCACCAAGATCCTTAATGGAAAAACAACTTCCAAGCTAGGTTTTTACACCTTCCAGGGTTGGAATGTCATTTCCAAATAGTAGTATGTCATCAACATACAATACTAGGAAAGTTATTGTGCTCCCACTAGCCTTCTTATACACACAAGCCTCATGAGCGTTTTTGATGAATCCAAATTTCTTTACCTCCTCATCAAAATGATGATTCCAGCTTCTCGATGCTTGTTTCAATCCATAGATTGATTTCTTTAACTTTCATACTTTATTAGGATGTTTTGGATTGACAAAACCTTCAGGCTGAACCATATAAACATCTTCCTCAAGATATCCATTTAGGAAGGCGGTTTTGACATCCATTTGCCAAATCTCATAATCATAATGAGCAGCTATGGCAAAAATTTCCTTATAGACTTTAGCATCGCAACAGGTGAGAAGGTTTCATCATAATCAACCCCTTGAGTTTGAGTGAAACCCTTTGCTACAAGTCTAGCTTTATAAGTATCCAGTTTCCATGCATATCGGTTTTCTTCTTGAAAACCCACTTACTTCCAACTATCTTGGAGTTAAGAGGTGGTTCAACAAGTTCCCAAACTTGATTGCCATACATGGATTGCATCTCAACGTTCATGGCTTCAAGCCATTTGTCACAATCTGAATTGGACACTGCATTATGGTATGTGGTTGGTTCATCTGAATCTACCACATAGCACCCATCCACGAAAAATCCGTATCTTTCAGGTGGATTACTAGTTCTACCACTTCTGCGAACGTCTTGTGTGTATTGATCAACCCCTTGATCATTCTCAACATCCTCATGTTGAGTGCTAGTTTCAACCAAACGTGCATGGGGTTGTGGTTCTTGATCCTCTTCAAGATCCACTGTTCTACTGCCAGTTCCTTCCATAAGGAATTTTGCTTCTAAGAACTCACCCTTTCTGGAAACAAACACCTTTTGTTCCAGTGGTGTAAGATTTCATATGCCCAAAACACATAGAACATTGATGTGGTTAGTACGTCATGATCCAAGTCGGGTTATACCCAATAACAAGCTATACAAACACCAACAATTATTTTTTGTTGATAAGATCATACAATAAATATTGACACCTATTTAGTAAATTGGTTTTCTAAATATTGCTTTTGTGAAAGAACAATATTATTTGGATAATTTGTTCATGAGATATTTATTTGATACATTATTTAAGTTGATTAAATAATGTCAAGTAAAAGTATGTTATGTTATAAAATTTAAACTATGTTTTAATTTTGTAACTTAATATATTAGAAAGTGTAGTTTCTTTTATAAAAAATTAAAAGAGAGGGAAACCCTTTTGGTTTGGTTTTTTCGGCCGCCCATTTGGGCCATTGAGGGATATGTCTTGCTTCTTGTTCTTTGCAAGAGTTAAGACACATTATCACTCAACCCTTTTTGCTACTCTCTCTCACACACACACAAAAGGCAAGATATTCTCTCTTTGAAGACAGCAACATATCGATTTGAAGCTGCCAGGAACAAGCTGAAAAATCGTTTTCTTGGTTGTATTGGCGGATTTGGGTTGCTCTCCTAGGGGTTTTCTTGTGGTGTAAAGCTCCCTCACAAAGCAAGGGGTTTGGAACAAGCTTGTGGGTACTACAACTTGAGGTTCTCTTCTTTGAGGACTGCATAAACAATATCATCATCATCTTCATCTCATCCTTCTTTCATTCGGTTTTGAAGGCTGCAGAAAGGTAGTTTTAACAGCCCCTTGTGGCTGTCATATTATGTTGTTTTAATGTTCTCATAGCTTGTCTATTCACATAATATGATCCTTGTTTTATGGGTTTGTTTCATATGCTTAATGGCCTCTTAAAGAACATATTTTTCAGCTTTCAAAATTGCATTAAAACTAATATTATCCGTTGCGTTTTCTGAAAGTTTAAATGGTTAAACAACGTTTTATGTTCTTGCAAACCCAACAAGTGGATCATAGAAATAATATCCCATAGAATCTCTAGGATATCCAACAAAGATACACTTGGTGGATCGGACTTCCAATTTGTTGGGGTGGGAGTCTTAACATAAGCCTCACATCCCCAACCCTTAAGTATGATAGGGATGGAACTCTTCCATGCCATATCTCAAAAGGTGTCCTTTCCACCTTTTTGGTTGGGGCCATATTTAGAATACGGGCCGCGGAGAGCAAAGCGAAACCCCAAAATGATAGAGGTAATGTGCTTCTAGCCATCATAGATCGGACCATATCCAATAAGGTTCGATTCCTCCTCTCAGACACACCATTGTGTTGTGGTGTTCCAGGTGGAGTAAGTTGTGAGACAATCCCACAACTCTTAAGATGATCTTGGAAAGCATCACTTAGGTATTCACCTCCTCTATCGGTACGTGAAGATTTTGAACATTTCAAAAGCTTCATCTTTGTGTCTTAATAAGTACACATACCCATAGCGACTATAATCGTCGGTAAAGGTAATGAAGTATCTTTCACCATTCCTAGTATTGGCTTAAAAGGACCACATACATCCGAATGTATGATTCCTAATAAATCTTTTGCCCTTTCGTTAGTTCCACTAAAGGGTGCCTTAGTCATTTTACCTTGTAAACAAGATTCACAAACATCAAATGAATCACATTCATTTGTTTTTAAAAGACCATTCTTTTGAAGTGTTTGTAAATGTTTCTTGTTTATATGATCAAGACGACAATGCCAAAGATAGGTATCACTCAATTCCAACTTGAGTTTCTTGGTGTTAGTTTGGTACAATGAGCTATTTAGAGTATTTTCATGAGCCAATTCATAAATACCATTAATGGGAATGGCTTTAAAATAGAACATACCATTTAAAGAAACATGAATATCATTTTCAATAAAGATAATACATATCCAAATTGTTTTAACAGGGCTACAGAGATAATATTCCTAGTCAAACTAGGAGCATACAAAACATTGTTCAAAATCACTTCCAAACCATTTAGAAGTTTCAAGATGTAGTCACCACGGGCTTCAACTTGAACTTTAGCCCCATTGCCCATTTAGAGGCTTACATCCCCTTTCTTGAAGTCACTACTTCTTTTGAACCCCTGCAACAAATTGCAAATGTGAGTTCCACATCCGGTATCTAATACCCATGTGTTAGAGGATATCATGTTTAAATCAATATGGATCATGTATATTGTACCTGAGGTCTGCCCGGCATCCCTCTTTGCTTTCAACTCTTGGAGATGGACAGGACAATTCCTTGCCCAATGTCCAATCTCCCCACACTTGAAGCATGGGTCGTTAGTAGCAACCTTTTGCTTTTTCTCTTGTGGTTTGGGTGGCACCCTTGCCACCCCTTTCCCTTTTCCCCAAGCGGGTCCCTTACCCTTTGCAACCTTTGCCTTGGGTGCGGGACGAGGCCTTTTATTGTTCCCACCTTCATTGATGGTGAGAACGGGTAAAACCCTTTTACCCATGGCCGCCTCAGCCGTTTTGAGCATTGAGTGAAGCTCACCAATGCTTTTGTCCCATGCATTCATGTTGTAGTTCAACACGAATGTCTCGAACTTCTTGGTAAGGCCATTGAGGATCAAATCCGTGGCCAATTCCTTCGAGACGGGACAATTTAGCCTCTCGAGGCGGTCAATGTGACTTTTCATCTTAAGTACATAAGATGAAACAGATTGGTTGTCGTCCATACGACATGCATGGAGTGCTCGAACCGTTTCGAAGCGCTCAACCCTTGCTTGCTGTTGCAACGTTTCCTTCAGTTGGGTTATCACGTCGTAAGCTTCGTGGTGTTCATACTCCTTTTGGAGATCTGGAGTCATGCTCGCTAGCATGAGACAAGACACTTGGACGGAGTCCTCAGTGTATTTCAGCCAATCGTTATAGGCCTCCTCATTATCCTCGCTAGGTTGATCGGGGATAGGGTCGTCTAAAACATACGATCTTCTCTCTTGCTTGAGAACGATTCTCAAGTTTCTATACCAATCGATGAAGTTGTTATGGTTTAGACGTTCCTTTTAGAGGATCGCTCGTAGAGATTGGTCGGACACGGATGAGTTATCGAATTATCATTATTTGAGGCCATCTACAAAATTTTAACAAAGTTTTATTTTAGTATTTTCGATATTGTAATTTTAATAATAAATGCCTTTTAAGGTCTTTTCATGTTAAAATCTAGAACCCAACATTACATTTAAATTGTGGTTAGGTGACCTTTATCCCACGATTTAAATTAATAAGGTGGTCAACGATTGACGGTTGCAACCATTTGCAACTTCTAGATGTATGGGATCGACCTTTAAACATCATATGTATAGTCGGCACGTTAATCCCATCAACACCATTTGGAAACCATATTGTAGGTGATCCTTTTAACATGGTTTGCAAATCAAGACATCCTATTTACACACACATGTGAGTTTGCCAAAATTAGTGGTTAGGTGACCTTTATCCCACAAATAAGGCATTCTCACCTCAAATCACAAGTTCCCTCAAAATGGTTAGGTGACCTTTATCCCATTAAGAGTTCCCAAGTGACTCAAGTGTTGTGTCAAAGGACGTTGTCAATCTTGTTTGATATGAATATAAAGAGGTTTCATAATATTAGTTTAGAAAACTCTATGTACTTGTATTTGCATGCTTTCAAATACAAGGTACCCTATGGTCCTTTGATTAAAACCAATTCTAATCTTTAAAACCATTAAATTAATTTAATAACCTTTTATTACCTTTTAATGATTAAGAACCATCATTTTAATAACTTGTTAAGTTTGTAAATTAGTTTGTAATGCATGTCAAAAATCAACCACACAAACAAATAACAAACATCCAAACAAGTCATAAGCATAAACAACCATAATGTGCATAACCTTAGCTACTATTGTGACCACACTTGTTTGCCATCACAAGTGTGGTCATTAGGTCTTTCCTAAGGGTTGAAAACAACACAAAATAGGGGTATTGATGGACTCCCACTTGAACTTGCATCCATATGCTTCAAGTCCTTCTTTTGTGTCTTCCATTTGTGCTTCCATCCCGAGCATCTTCTTTTACAAAATATATATATCCTAATACATATTTCTAGTAAAAGGAAAAAGGCTCCTAATCTATTATTACATCCCAATGAATAAATAGACAAGTTACATTTTTAAACAAAGCACAAATGAATAATATTACAATCCCAAGAGAAAACAACCAAAACAAACATTGCAAGCATCCAAACAACACAAGGTCAAAGGCTAGGTTATGCACACTAACATCCAATGATCATATCATCAAAACATATAATGAAACCCCACTTAAAACCTTCAAATTTCAGCAACATAAACTGAAATTTTTGGTTTTAAACATTGTCCAAACAATCAACATATCAAGATATATATCTTTCAAGATCTAATCACAAGCATGTGTGATATGACTTTGAAAGTTGGGGAATCATTCAAACAAAACATAGCAGCCCAAAAACAGCCTATAACAAGTCTATAATCATCCTTAAAACCAGTTTTAAAGGACAAAACAAGCAAGTCATCCACATAACCGGCTCTTGATGCCATTGTAGGGTTTGCAAGAACATAAAACGTAGTTTAACCATTTAAACTTTCAGAAAACTCAGCGGATAATATTAGTTTTTGAATGATTTTCAAAGCTGAAATATATGTTCTTTAGGCGACCATATTAGTGTATAAAACAAACCCATTTTACAAGGATCATTTATGTGAATAGACAAGCAAGGAAGACATAAAACTAGCATTATGGACAGCCATAAAGAAGCTGCCATAAACTACCTTGCAGCAGCAAAACCAGATCGAAATAGATGAAGATGATGATGCTTTTGATTGACTAATCTTCAAAAGAGAAGGCCTCAAATCCGTGATACCCCAAGCCCTTCAAACACCTTGCTTGTTAGGTTGCTACACCCAAAAGAACCTCTTCTTTTGCTTCACTAGAACTCGAAATTTCAGCCCCAATATTTCTGCTCCAAGCTCGAAATTATGCAGCCAAGTTGAGAGAGTTTCTAGTGTGTGTGAGAGAGAGTCTTAGGAGAGTTGATTGTGGTGTGTTGCATAAGTTAATTCATCCAAGAACCAAGACAAAAGGGGGGTCTCCCAATGCCCTTGGGCGGCCGCAACTTCAAATAAAAAAAAAGTTTTCCCACACTTTATATTTTGTATTAGTTGCACCCTTTTATTAATTCATGTTGTAAAATTAAAACCTAGTTGTAATTTTATAACACAACACTCTTTTATAAGTCATTATCTAACTATTTTAAATAATGAAACAAATAAATCTCTCTTGAACAAAATCATCCATATAATTTTGTTCTAACACAAAAGCAATATTTAGAAAACCAATTTTCTAAATTAGGTGTCTATATTTGTTGCATGATCCTATCATTAAACAAATATTTGATGGTGTTTGTCTAACTTGTTATTGGGTATGACCTGACTTGGATCATGACGCACTAACCACATCAATCTTATATGTGTCTTGGGCATATAAGATCCAATACAACAGTTTTTCATAACTACTGAAGACTAAATTCCTCAAAGTACTGAAGTACTTTATCTGTTGCAAAGTACTGAAGTGGTTACAACTACTGACGTCTGTTATAACAGATAAGTACTCATGACCAATGAAACATCTGAAAATCAGATACTCTGCTGAGTAAGTGTTGAGGTCAAATGAAACAACTGCGATATGTGAATTGACGACAACAACTGATGAGTAAGTTTATTCTTCAATTGTTTCTAACAACAGCTATTTCATTTCAAAACAACTGAAGCCAAACCAAGTCTTCAGTAGTTTTTTCAACTACTGATGACAAACACCAAGTCTTCAGTTGTTTACAACACCTGAAAGTTAAAACCATGTCTTTAGTCGTTTTCTAAGAACTGATGACTACAACCAAAAACTTCCAGTTTTTTTCTTTCAGCCAGTTCATAACCTATAAATACCTAACCCTAACATCAAACTTTTCATAAATCAATTTCCGAACGTTCATCTTCCATTAATGGCGACCATGCAAATCAAACCTCGACACAACTATGTTGCTTACTTCACAAAATCGACCTTTTGGACTAATTTTGATGATGCTATTGATCTGATGGCTGATTCCTAGTATCGAACTGATTTTCTTTTGAATCCAACCATCTATCCCGACTCTCTTCGACAATTCTGGACAAACGTCACCATCCATACTGGTAAGAATGAGGTCGCAATCACTCTCCAGTCATATGTAAACCAGAAGAAGGTGGTAGTCACTCCGGCTATCATTCGCCAAACGCTAGATCTGAATGATGCTACCTTTGTCACCAAATACCCGAAGGGCACCGTTGATATCTCATTCATTAATCATGGCTATGAGGGCAACCTAAGGTCTACTACCATTCTGAAGAAGCACTTTCATGATGCTGAATGCCTAATTTTCCACATGATCAATGTTTGCCTTGCCCCCTAAACCTCTTCATGGGATCAAATGTCATCTAGGTGGCAGCAGGTATTGTATTCTATTCTTGAACGCCAAAGCTTAGATTTTTCTGAAATTATATTTTTAGAATTAAAAGATCTGGCAATGAAACCTGTAGCTAACAGATGGCTGTTATATCCAAGGTTTCTTATGACCATAATCATGAATCAGTTACAATCTGAAGGCCCTGTTGGCCTTGGAGTCCCTGCTATGGTAGTTCTGGTAGAGGTATACTCCAGGCACAACTCTGACCCACACCTCAAAGAGGCTGCCAAACTACTAAAACCCAAGCAGAAGGTACCCACAGCCTCATCCTCCAGATCTAATATCCCCTCCAAGCCTCACTCCAAACAAACCAAAAAGGCTACTCAGGGAGTTGAGTCCCCTGATGATGTCCGTGCAACACAAAGGCAGGATGAAACTATGGGTAGTAATCCCCCTGTAGTTTCCATGACTCTACCAGGTAAAACCGCTCAGGTATCCTCTCAACAGGATCCTGATGCAACCAAACATGGGGAAACCACATTACTAGAATCTCTCTCACTTGAGAGGAATGCCATTGAAGAGCACCATTCACCCCAGGTGCAATCCTTTTCACACCTATCTCCTACTGAAGCCACCCTTACAAGCCAACTGTGGTTATTGCACAAGTGTTGACTCAGCTACATTCCTCTACCCCTCCCCGAAAACCTATTACTACTCGGAAACCCTCAACCATTGAGGGAGAGGATTATAATGTAGCTGATAACCCACAACACAGGGATTACAGAGTTCAATCTCCTAGTGTAGAGGAGGAGATTAGAACATCTGGTGAGGCTGCCTCTTCTCCTTGTTCAGCAAATGATCAGGATGAAGCTGGTATCATTTCTAAGTCCTCCCAGAGGCAACTGGCAATGAAGGACATTCTCCTGAGGCAGGATGTCCCCAGTTCCAAGAAATAGGGGCACATGTGACTACTGATCTACACTCAGCACATGTTCATCCTGATTTCATGAGGAGGTCAGCTGATTCAGCACAGACTGATGATGACCTGGGCTTTTTCTTTGATGTTCTAGCCCACAATACAATTCTTGAGACTGAGGTTTGCAGACTACAAGAACTGCTTGCCAAAATGTCATAAGAAACAAGTCCATCTGCCCACATTCACCCACAGATGGCACTTTCTCCTGAAACTATCCCAAACACTGAGCCACTCTCAACAACTTGCCACCAGCCTCTTCTTCAGGTGCTATTTCTCAGGGACAGAACACCTCTGAGCAAATGGTTGCTGCCCTTCATACATCCTTACCTCTCATCACTTCAATAATCACAAATACAGTACATCAAGCCATTGATGAGAGGCTTTCCTCCACTCTTCAATCTTTAGTTGATGCTGCAGTCTCTAAGAAACTTTCTGACATTCACACCCCTGCACCCAATGTAATCAAAAAGGGGGAGTCTATGTCCGTGAAAGTAGACAAAAGAAAAAGAGCTGAAGAGGAAGCAGAAAAAGAGCTGAAGAGGAAGCAGAAAAAGAGCAGATAGAAAAGGAGATGATCACCTATAAAAGGAAAAAATCCTCTGAAAAGACTAAAGGTGAGAAAAACTTGGAAGAATTGATCAAAGAAGCTGATGAGCAACATAGCAGATCTATGGACAAGATTATTGATCAACTCTTCAGATAAGGATTTGACACTGCCAAACTTGACTCTGAGATCAGAAGGTTAGAGATTCAAGAAATTGAGCAAAGATGGCCAAGTTGGAGTGAAAAAGAAAGAGAAAGGCTGGAAAGTATGGCAAGATTTATATCCAAACATCTGGGAAGGTCGATCATTGAAGTAAAGTCATGGTCCAGAGATAGTATTTTGGAAATAACCACCAGAATCTGTTCGTCTGAGGTATTTAACAAAGGATTGATCATTGAAGCTCTTAATGAAGCTGGTGCTAGGAAAAGAACTGATATGGCCAAACTATCCAAAGCTTCACTGAAATCCAAGATGCTTCAGTAGCCTGCACTCTCACCCAAACCAAAATAACCACCTCCACAACCCTCAAAACAATCCTTTTACCTAAGAAACCTACTGAACCCATTACCAATAATGCACCTAAGAAGAGGAGAAGGGTGTTGAGGATGGAAGAAGAAGAAGAAGATAATGATGAAGATAGTCTGCAACTCTCTGCTGTTCTTAAAATAAAAATGCCTGAGCCTAGGAGTCAACCAACAACAATCACACCTAACTTTCAAAGGCAAATGGTAAAATTCAAACTTGAAGAAGAACAACAACACAAAAAACATGATGAGCAACTGTTGAGGATGATAGATAAAGAGTTTCCCAAGTCTTCATCCATACAAGCTATGAAGAAACATGCTCAGAGGTTGTATGCTCTCAGATTTACATTCCAATATCAGAAAGAGAGAGTGAGAATTTGGCCTGACCCTAGAGTAAGTGACATAATTCAAAAATTGAAGATTCCAAGCAAATACAATGGCCAAGTAAAGAAGATAGTAGATGTTGTGATAATGTTGGCCATTGTAGTTTCACCCTGGGAAATTTTTGATGACTTCAAGAGAGCTTACAAGTCTAAAATGACTCCACGGACTTTATTAGAAAACAAAATGGTAAAGAAGGGGTTAATCTACAAGACGCTTGAGGACATAAGAGGAAATGAGCTCCAGTTACTGCTTGAAGGCACTCATCCTGATGAGTTTGCATACAGAGAGATAACAACTGCGGAGCTGAAAAATGGAAAACATATTAAGTATTTATCTGAGTACTACGGGCCTGTGTTCTTCTTTGAAAGTGGACCTAAAGAATTCAAAATAGAAGAACAAGTTGTTTTCCTTGAGGCCTATGTCAGAGAGTCTTACAGACTCATCATTGGGAAGTAGGTTTCATGGATGGGGTAATAACTTTGTGTCCAATTCCCAAAACAGAGTTCCCATTCATCCTTTGCCAATCAACCTTCTAAAATCTCTTCCCTGGCCTGAGCTTATATTGAAGAATTCTGAGCTAATCCAGATTTTGTTTCTGCCAATAAGTGGGACCTTAATAATTTTAAAGGTTTTGGCTGCATTGGTTCAGGGGGAGTTTGTTGGACCAAAAGAACCAATGAGCCAGATCAAAAAAACCTTTAAGTCCCACAGACATTAAAACAACTGAAGTGATCTACAACTGCTGAAGACAAAGTCTGAAGAACAAAGTCTGAAGACAAAGTCTGAAGAAGAAAGTCTGAAGACAAAGTCTGAAGACAAAGTCTGAAGACAACTTCTGAAGACAAAGTCTGAAGATCAAGTTCTCAGTAGTTGCCACAACAGCTGAAGTAGTTCTCTTCAGTAGTTGTGATGGTTTACATTTCAGTAGATTGTAATAAGTAGTTTTATATTATGTAAAACATCTGAAGTTCTTATACATCAGATGTTATAACCTCAGTAGTTGAAATGTTGTTTATACTTAGCTTTTAATGAAGATGTCCTTAGTTGTTGTGGACATCTTCAGTAGTTTAGTTTTATTTCAGTTGTTTGTATAAATCAGTTAGATGTCACTATCATCTGACGTGAGCTGATGTCACATTCCTTATAAAAGAAATGTTGACCTAGTTTCACCACATGGGAAGTTTGCGCATGAATGAAAACATTCCTTTTGCAGAAAACTCTGTCTCTCTATAACCGTTACTGTTTGATTGAATACTCATATTATTCTTGTTAGAATTTAGTCTAATTCGTGTGCTATTTCGCTGCAAATCGTAATCTAATTGATCAAACTAGATCTCGATCCCTTCAAATGGTCCCATTTGTTCAGCATAATTATTTGACAAAACCCCAAATACCCAAATTTAAAACCCTAATCCTCTTTAATCAATTAAAATTACAATTAAACTTAATCTTGTAAATATATATTTTAGGTACATTGTGAAGGGCTACGTTGAATCGACCCTTGTTATTATTTCTTATTAATCATCCAATTTAATCTTAATTGATCAAGTGAGTATTTCTATACCCCTTTTTCATATTTTCACACTTTCGCGTCAAACATGTTACTTTATAACCTTTGCACTTGTAAACGTTTGATTCTTGTAAACTTATGAAATTTCACTTATGTTTTGTGGTTAGTTGAACCTGTAGCTACCATGTAATGTCGAATACATGTACAATCATTAACTATTGCTAGCCTAGCGAAGTCATAGATCTATGGGCCAGACAAGCCTGCTTGGTTGATCCAAGTACACTTAGCTAATCGTATATACTTTTAAACGTTTGAGACTTGTAAAAATTTGTCGAGGTTTCATTATGCATTCTGTCTTACATCCCTAGTTACTTTGTTCTCTAACTCACCATATGAATTGCCATCTTTTATATACTTATGTATTGCAAGCTATGGAAATCTCACCAACATTATTGTTGACCTTTTATTTTTAACATGTTTCAGGAAATACTCAAGCTTGATTGTGTTCACACCTAGGAATGGACTTAGTTAAATAAATGAATAAGCTTGTTATGTTTTCTTTATTTGAGACTTGTGTTTGTAATATTACCTTTGAAACTTATGAATAATATTTTTGGATTTAATAATAGCATTATGTGGCTGTTAATGATCTTAACTCTCACTCCTCCATGATTCCGCCATCAAGGTCGGGGTGTGACAAATTGGTATCAGAGCTCATAACTATAGGGATTTAGGTTATTAGAAATGGTGACCTAGCCTATGGTATGCATCAACCTTATGAATTATATTTCTATCTTGTAAAATGTATGGTTTGCATGCTACATAATGCTATGCCTTCTTATGTGCAACTTGATGCCTTAGCATAGGTTTGCCTTGTAATTAAACTTTGTTACTTGTCTCCCTAAACTTAACCTTGACCCTTTGACTCTCCCCGACAAATGAAACTTCTTAATCTTATTCTCGACGTCACATGGAATCTTATGCTTATGTTATGACTTGGATCTTTAGACGTTATGTCTAATCTATATAAATCTCATCAAGGTTTTGATTACATGAACCTAAGAAATCTTATGTGACACATAGACACCGCTATCCTGGATTTCCTGACAAAAGGCCTTCGGGCTAAGGCAAGCATATCGTATAAATCCTACGGGACTAGTTATGCTTACCTAGGGATTTCTAGGATGAGTGATAAACTATGGTCAACATACACAATTTTCTAAGGCAAATGGGTCAATTTACCTTGACGTGTCAACATTCCGAAATGGTAATGCGTTACCAAATGGAACCATCCGCTTTATATTTAAATTATCAAAAGTCCTTGATTCCTTGGACTGGGTTATCATCAAAACTCTAATATCTTCTCATTCCTATCTTACAGAATGTTCCTGTTAATATTAAACTCATTATACTCCTTAATTCCTACGTTTAAACAATGTTATACGTTGTGCGCCTTATGTAACTATCTTCATACCTTGACCAACGTGTACATGGATCTTAATATATCCAAAGATATTGGTCGTTTAAGTAATGTTTATTTTTCTTAATCTTAAAATTGTTACTTAGGGTTTTCAAATGTCCTTAAAGTGTGTCCTATAATTGAAATCATGCAATGCCGAAAGGTGGAATACGAGCAATCTGGGATACCTTGTCTAGGCAAGCTATACACATAAATTTGATTCGACCGTTGGATCTGCTTATCTGACCTAGAACTCAAAAGATGGTTGTTCGCTTATAGGTACGCGTGTCTACCATAATGTTGTGGTTGACGTAACACCTTGAGAAGTCAACGCATTTCCCTTTATTTTGAACCGAACGTTTACATCTCATTATTGTGTTGAATCATTTCCGTCATTGATCTTCTTTTCCTGACTTAAACCATTCAAGATTTGAGAACCTAATACAATTAACTCTGTTATCCCCAACTTTAACCTTAATACTAGCAAACATGATTTTCTTTTCCTGTTAATGTCATATTGATGTAATTTGAAGTTTCTGAGTTTCTAGCTGATATTCTCTTTAGTTGCTGAGTCGAGCTTTATAAAAACTTCAAACCGTCTCGCATCGTAGGCAATGCAAGAGTCCGTAAGTCAACCTATGACTAAGGCCACTCGTAACCTCTATATGATTCTATCGCATCAAAACAGAGGTGACTCCCTTACTTTGGTGATGACTTTCCGTTCGCTATCATTGTTCTTATGAAATCTCATCGTCAAGACAGAAGTGAACCTCATACCTTGATGATGATTTCCTCCTTCTTGCTTTTATGAATTTGTATTTTACAAATGGAATTACTTCCTTAAAATAGGATTAAAATATCATATCTTTGTGATGGTTTTCAATGTTTGTATTGTGTGTTTTATGAAATCCCATCCTCTGAATCGGGGTGATTTCCTTGTTTTAAGGATAGATTTCAATTATTTTCCTTTGGAACTCGTATTTCACGAATAAGATGACCCCACCAAAATAGGATTGAACCCCGTACTTGGTGACAAAGGTCAGTTCTCGATTGTTTTCTTGTTATTAGGAAATTAAATCATCAAGATAGGCGTGAATCCATACCTTGATGATAATATCACCTGTTTAAAATTTTATGGATGTTTATTTTCCTCAAACGAAATGACCTCATCAAAATAGGAGTGAATTCCATTCTTTGTTGAAACTTTTAATTTTGCTATATTGTGTTTCTATAAACTTCACCGTCGAGATAGGAGTGATTATCCTTACCTTAATAGTAAGTTACCTCAATTTATTTTTGTGGATTCTCAATAATGAGTTAGGATCAAGCTTTGGTTTGGTAGTTAAGAGTCATACTTTGGGAAATACACCACCAAGCTAGGAGTGATAACCACATCTTGGTGAGTATTCCCATTCCTCGATCTCAAATTTACCAAAGTTTTAAGACTTCAATTGACAAGAAACGGGTAATAACTTGAAGGTGGACACCGTTATCTGATTTATCGATGATAGTGTTCCAGCCAGTCAAGCTAAAGCATGAATCTTGAACTCAAAAGGGGTCGTTGTTACTTTAGGGTACCCTAGTTCCAAGCCTGGAACATTTAAATTTTATATCGATTTCTTCTCTCATGCTTTTGTGTTTCAATTTGACGTTCGATCCGGCTTTATGGAACCTTTCTATCGACCTTCATTCTGAGTTATCATCAAAACCTAATGGCATGATGATAACACTCTTAAAACAATCTTTTGTACCAGATAAAGTTATTATAAATTTATGCCATGCTCTCCTATTTATAGCAATGTACGCTTGTGTTCATGGGTTTGATGAACCGCTTGTGCAAGCTGTACTTGGAAACCTATTTGTGATTGCCTTTATCGTTAATATTCTGAATTATTCAAATTCCAATCGGATCATGAATGACATCTTTGTTTAACTCTTTACCCATAATTAAAAATGCAATTCCTATTATTTTGGATAACCTTGAATTCCTAATCTTGAAAACCTCTAAATCTCTATCTTGATTGCGACTCACAAGACTTGCTATACATTCATTCTCATGTGGACAAATAAGATCATGAATTTCCGCGATTGGTATTCATGGTTGGCATAAAGGGAATGTTGACGTAACTTGGTATATGTTCAAATTGCCTTGTATTTCTTGATGCCATTTGGTGCATTATTGATCGATTGACTAGTTTCGCGCATTTCATATTGACTCGTGTGAGATAACGAGTTGAGAAATTGACTCGTACTTACCTCAAATAGTCGATTATCATGGGGTGTCGTTAAACATCGATGGTTAATTCTCATGATAGATTCACTTTCTATTATTAGCAATGCCTCTAGTCATCTTTGGGAACCCAGCTTAAAATCTTGGCATATCGTGTCATTATAACCTGACGGTTTAACCGGAAGAACCATACGTATTCACGAGATATGCCTTATGCTCGTGTCTTTATATAGTTTGTCCATGATAACTTTCACATTCCACTGGAAGAGTTCAAATTAGAATGCATCGTGTAAAATTCCATAATTCGCAAAGTGAGGCATCTCACCCGTAATCAAAGGCCAACCACTGTCCGTTAGTACACTTATCTTTAATCGTATGTCTCCTGTTCGTTTAAGTTTCATTCTTAATTTCGGGACTAAATTCTTAAAAGTTGGGGAGACTGTAACATCATGTATTTTCATTAATTTCAGAAGTTAGCTTAGTTAAATTATTATAAGGACTAGTTGTGCCTTTTATGAAATTTGCGGGCTATTTACGTTTACTTGTTCGATCGTCATTACATTTTAATAAAAAGTTTTAATAATATAACTATTATATTACAATAACACTAATAATCATAATAATAATAATCAAGATAATAATTATAATAATGCTATTAATAATATCAATAATAATGATAAGAGTAATAATAATAATAATAATAATAATAATATTAGTAATAATAATAATAGTAATAATAATAATATAATATAATAATATAGAATATAATATTGAAGATTAATAATAATAATACTAGTAATGATAATAACTTATAACTAAAATGTTTAAAATCTATTTAAGTTAAGGGGTTGTTTTTGCCATTTTATAAACTTGAAATGAATGTTTTTACAAGAAATAACAAAATGTAAATCACAGGGACCATTGGTGTAAATTGTCTAAACCCAAACCCCCACCCCCTTGTCTCTCTCCCCGCAAAACCGGTGGAGCTCCGGCCATCTCCGGCCGAGCTCCGGCGAGGGCAAACCACCCAACAAACGGTCGATTCAATCGAATTAAAACAAATGTTTCGAACGTGGACATGAAACGAATACATAACCGGTGTTAATTCGATCGAAATGATTGTTTCTTTAAGAACCCACATGAAACCGAAAGTTAGCAAGCAATTACACTTAAAATTAGTTAAATTGAGCCGTTGATCGATGAGAAATGTACATGTAGTCATTACAAAACTAAAGGTGTTGTTTAATTTGTCTTTAACAACCAATTAAACACTGAACCATAACCGAAACAAACGAGGCAAAAATGAAACCCGTTCGGGATTGAATCGGCTAAATTAAACCTATTTAACAGAGGGGAATCAACACATTTGATCCCTTTAAACTCTTTACACACTCAATTGCATGAAAGACACAATGAAAACTCGTAAACAGATCCTTGTTCATCATGAAAGAACCGTGGATAAACCAAAGCAAATCATGTCAATTCACATATAATCGGGTAAGTAGAACACATGTACATACTCGTATTAACTTGGGGAAAAAATCCCCATGACTACATTCATCAACATAATCGATTTGGTGATCAATTTGATTCAAGAACATTCTAGGGTTTATGCAATTTGGGGATTTCATTGAGTTAATGTTCTTATAATTTTAAAACCAAGTCTTAGCACGGCTTCGGCCCTTGGCCTACTGGTCACACGCGCACCTCACAACTCTGAGGTCCCCGGTTCGAACCCGGGCACCCTGAGCATATTTTTTAGGCCTTTTTTAGCCTATAAAAAAACATAAAATTTCTAAAAAAAGTTATAAAATTCAAGTTTGTAAGTTTTATTTATTCTTTTAAGACAACCGATTATTTTCTATAAATTTATTTCTTTAAACACTCTATTATACTTATAAAATGTTTTCTTTAAACAAGTGTCATATTTAGTTTAAATTTTATAAAGTTAGACTTCAAATAATAGTTAATTCACAAAAATTATTATTTCAAACGATGCCTTTAAATTATTTAAATCGTGTTCATTTATGTTAGTTATAAAAACCTTATTTAAACTTAATATATAATCTTATAAATTACTATAAATGTTCTTTTCATATCTATATATAAAATATATAATATACTTCTTTTCATTGATTTCAAGAAAAATAGTTGGTCCCATTTATTGAACATAATTATTTGACAAAACCTCAAATACCCAAATTTAAAACCCTAATCATCTTTAATCCATAAAATTACAATTAAACTTAAATCTTGTAAATATATATATATTTTAGGTACATTGTGAAGGGCTACGTTGAATCGACGGTTGTTATTATTTCTTATTAATCATCCAATTTATTCTTAATTGATCAAGTGAGTATTTCTATACCCCTTTTTCATATTTTCACACTTTGGGGTGAAACATGTTACTTTATAACCTTTGCACTTGTAAATGTTTGATTCTTGTAAACTTATGGCATTTCACTTATGTGTTGTGGTTAGTTGAACCTTGTAGCTACCATGTAATGTCGAATGCATGTACAATCATTAACTATTGCTAGCCTAGCGAAGTCATAGATCTATGGGCCAAACAAGCCTGCTTGGTTGATCCAAGTACACTTAGCTAATCGTATATACTTTTAAACGTTTGAGACTTGTAAAACTTTGTCGAGGTTTGATTGTACATTCTTTCTTACATCCCTAGTTACTTTGTTCTCTAACTCACAATATGAATTGCCATCTTTTATATACTTATGTATTGCAAACTATGGATATCTCACCAAAATTATTGTTGACCTTTTATTTTTAACATGTTTCAGGAAATACTCAAGCTTGATCGTCACTTTTGAAGTTGTTCACACCTAGGAATGGACTTAGTTAAATAAATGAATAAGCTTATTATGTTTTCTTTATTTGAGACTTGTGTTTGTAATATTACCTTTGAAACTTATGAATAATATTTTTGGATTTAATAATAGCGTTATGTGGCTGTGAACAATGTTAACCCTCACTCCTCGATGATTCCATCGTCAAGGTTGGGGTGTGACATGAAGATCAAGAACAAATCGATGAAAAATGACTTAGTCATTGGATTACCAAAGAAAGAGTTTTATTGTTCAAACTGTTGTCTTTCATGTTATAAAGGAAAACAACATAAAGTGTCACACAAATCCAAAATTATCAATACAAACACTACACCACTCAAATTGCTTCACATGGATCTATTTGGTCCAACCAATGTTATAAGCATTGGAAAAAAAGGCAATATTGCTTAGTGGTAGTGGATGATTTTACAAGATTCATATGGGTCTTTTTCTTAAAACAAAATAGTGAAACATCAGAAACATTAATGGACTTTGTCATCAAGATTGAGAATCAACTTGATTTAAAAGTTCAATTTTCAGGAATGATGATAGAACTGAATTTGTTAATACTGACTTAGATTCTTTTTACAGGAATAAAGGCATTGCAAGGAAGTTCAATGCACTAAGAAATCCACAAAAAAATTGAGTTATTGAAAGAAGAAACAGAACTCTTATTGAAGTAACAAGAATAATGCTAGCTCATTAACATCTGCCAATCACCTTTTGGGGCTGAAGCAGTGAACACAACATGCAATGTTCAAAATAGGACATTAATTGTCAAAGAACATAATAAAACACCATATGAGATTTTATTTAAAAGAAAACCTTACATAGGATATCTTAAAGCTTTTGAGTGTCATGTATCTATTCTAAAACACAAACGAACAATTGGGAAAATATTTAGAGAAAACCTATGATGGTTTCTTTGTTGGATATTCTTCAACATCTAAATCATATAGGATTTACATCCCATAACAAAACATTGTTGAAGAAACTCCTAATGTGTCATTTGATGAATCTTTATTTCCTGAATCTGTAAAAGGGTCATCATGGTTGTTTGACATAGATACACTAACAGACTCATTTAACTCTTGTTATTTGAATAATGTTGGATCTGATGATACATGTTATCCATTTGTTCCTCCAAATATGAATAAAGTGTCATTATCTGCTGATCCTCCAAGAATACAAACATCAAGTATCCTCGAACAAGGAACAACCACTACATAAGCAGTTGCTGACTCTACATCTGCAGATGAGCATACTACGTCCAGAGATATGGATAATGTCTCGGTAGATATTCCATCCACTTAAGTGGATTCTCCATCAAGGATTGATATATGTCACTAACACTTAGTTTTCCCTCAAACTCAGTCATACTCACATGGTTATGATGAAGCAGAATCTCTGAAAGAGTTTATTATAATAAATTTAGTAACTTAAGAACACAAGAAAATAATTTTCAAGGTACTTGTATATATTACTTCTCAACTCAAAGTTTATAGGACTCTTACACACATAATACAAGAGTTACAATGAGAAGCTATATATACTATCATGTGCAATCGGTTTTATTTTGATACCGGCTGGAATCCTATAAGTAAAGCAGATAGTATACGACTATAGTTAAGGTATCTTAGATAATATATTATCTAAGATATGGTAGTCATGACATGTTCATGACTTACCTTTTGTCACCAACTAAAGTTACCAATTATACTAACAAATAAAGGTGCATAGTGGAATAAAGTACGGTCAGCAACATGGCCTTTTGAGAAAATGCCGTACAGTATCTCAGAGATCTGCAACAAAGTGTCACATGAACCATACATATGTCCACTGGTCCATAGCAGCATCTTCCAAAGGTTAATTGGCTTTAAAAGAACAAGTTCTTCCGAAGCCTTTTATACTTCGGAAGAGGCTGCTTGACTTCTACTTTGGATGTCTTTGTCTTTGAATTCTTCTAAGTGTTGAACTTCAAAAGAGAAGACTTTGTCTTTGGAAGTTGGAGATTTCCTTCATAACTTGATCTTGCACTTTATGTTCACAAGAACTCTATTTCCATTGGAAGTTCCATACTCAGCTTCAGAAGTCCTTATATGTTGCTCTAAAATAATCTAAGTGTTTGGTTTTGGTTGCACTAGCCTTTCTAGATCCAACAAACTCCCCCTATGATGATGCTACCAAAACCTCACTTACTTCTACTTCTCAAAACTTTCTGCACCAAGGACAGAAGATATTTGTCTGTTTCTTTGTTCTGTGCTGAAGTTATGCTGAGAAGTTTGTGCAAGTCAACAGTGGATAGGAGATCCAGTCTATCACTCCTAATGACATGCACCCTTTGTTGTACCCCCTAAAGAGAGTTAGTTGACGGGAGTTATAGTCATACTCCTATCTAACAATAAGTTCAAAATCCGGATCTACAACTGTTTGGAGAAAGGCTTTGCCTTTGGTTGTTTATCCTTTTCTCTCCACATCCTCTTTCAGTTTTAACTCATCTTCGGTCTTTGTCCTAGCAGTCAGCTCGGCATGATGAAGGCTGCTCAGGTGATTTCTTGTATGAGCAGCAATCTCAAAGTTTGAGAGGTTGGAAAATGGCTTCTTTGCTAACTCAGCAATGTCAAATCTGGTTAAGTGTAGCAGAGATAAGGCATTAAGTCTTTTCAGCTCACCATTCTCTCTCTTAACAACAAAGTTGTGAGAAGAGTCTTCAAATTTCTATTGGACGATCTTCTTTCTTGGCACAAGGGGTTTACTTGTTACTTTGTCCCCTTTCTTAGTATCCAGCAGAGTCACCAGCTTCCTTCTTATCTTTTTCTCTTCATCATCTAGTTTATCAGAGTTGAGGCCAAGGAGTTTTACAGCCTGGGCCAATGTTCCTCATAGCAGATCAAGGAATTTATTTCTTGTGAGGGAACATGAGGATCGGTCAATATAAGTCAGCTTGAAAGAATCATCCTCACAAGAGATATTGCTTAAGGTTATGCATATGATGAGCTTCATCTTGATCTCCTCAAACTCCTCTAAGGAGAATTGTTTAGAAGGTTATGGGGATGGTTTGATTAGTTGTTGGGTAGGTAGTGGTGTTTGGGTTCTGGGAAGTTTTTTAGGTTGTAGGATGATGAGTTGAGGTGGTTGTGGTGATAAGGTAGGTATGATGGTTTGTGTTGGTTTAGGGGTGTAAGGTTTGGAAGTGGGTTCAGTTTTGATAGAAAAACGAAATAGGAAAGGCTCAGGTGAGGTTGAAGTTGAGTTTGGATTGTAAGTTAGGGTGGAGGTGTCTGTTTGATGGTCATCCCTTAACCCCTTTTGTATATCTCCTTCCTTCTTCCGAAGTGAATATCAGTCTTGATGTCACTGACATGTCGCTATAGTGTCTTTTCAGACATGGGACCCACTTGCCTACTAGAGAAGCCGTCAGCCCAGAGATAATCCTTTAACCCGGCCTTGTCACCTATCTTCTTGGCAGCAATGACCCCTATTTCTTTTTCTTTTCTCTTCTTCTCCCTAAGCTTTTCTGTTGCAGATTTCTTCCTCTCTTTCTCCAATTGATCTTGCTCTTTGTTAAAGATCCATAAGATTGTATGATTGTCATGTGGAAATAGTTCTTCAAGAGAAAAACCCCTGGATGTTAGGAAAGTTATCCTTTCCCTCCTAAGCTGCACATCAGCTTGACTTTTCTTCCTTTCTATTTCCTCTTCTAAGGCTAGCCTTGCTGCTTCTTCTTTTTGCTCAATCAGTAACATAGTTGCGTTTTATAGCTCAATTAACTCCTCCAGTGGTAGCATGAACACATCTTCACTGACAGCTCCAAGCTTGATGAGCTTGTCAATGATCTCCACCCTTCTCTTGTTGCTGACCGCCTCCTAGTTGGCTGCAGCTGCTTTGCTACTAGTAGCTAGCAACTTCCAACTTGGAAGTCTACCTTTCCATTTAATTTTGTCAATCCTCTCCTCCTGAAGTTCTTCTGTAGTCATCTTCTTCTTTCCTTTGACATCTTCGGAAGTGCTAGACTTCGGTGGTTCTTGGATGGAGGGTTCAGGTTGAGAGGAGATAGAGAATGATAATGAAGTTGTCTAAGCTAGGGGTTTGGTTGGGAAAGTCCTCACTATTCACCTCAGACGCCAGCTCTAGAATTGTATATGTGATAATTAGATCCTCGAACAAGGAGTACAGAATTTCTATAGCTTCCATCTCAGATTCGGAAGATTGAACTTGTTCTTCCGAGGCTTTGACTTCAACTTCGGAAGTCTGGGGGAATGCATTATATGTCCTAACTATTTTAGTTTCTGGGCCATCAGTCCTCATTTCCCCTTCGAAATCAATATCAGGTTCCTTATGGACCTTAGGTTGACCGACTTCTTCCATAATGGTAGAAGGTGAACTTAGCCTCTCAAGCTCTTCAGCTACGAAGTATATCATAGCCACATTAGGGCTAGACTGATCTAAAGAAGATCTCATTAGGAACTTAGAGAAAATCCTATTGAGATCACTGGGCATCCTTGGATCCATTTGCAGGACAATTTGAGGAGTCTCAGGAAAGACTATTGTTTTTAGAGCCTGGTATCTAGTACATAAGGAAGATAAAGCTTGGCTCTATGGTTCCACAACTGTTTGCCTCTGAACACTCTCTCCTTTTTTGGTAGCATCATCTTGAGAGCTAGATGAGCTAGAGGAAGAGGTCAATGAGACCTGAATAGGTACATGGGTAACGGATCTCTCAATCTGTTTCTCAGCTAGTTGAGCATTGAGATTTTCAATCTCAAGTTGCTGAGTGGCGGACCTATCCTTTAAAGTCTTAACCTTTGATTCAAGGTTTAAGACTTAAAAAGTAGGTCTTGAATGATGAGTTGCATGCTTCCCTCATCTTCTTTTGAAGAATCACGAGGAGATGAGGTAACATACCTAGTATGTTCATTCTCACCACTACATATGGTTTCTTAGCACCTTGGTTTCCCTTCCTGAGGATGTCTCTTTTAGAGTCATCAAAAGGAATGGTTGTCATAGATTCAGTCTCAAAGATGCTACCATTGGCCTGAGGATCCAATGAGGTTTCTTCGGTAGTGGTAGCTGAATCTACATGAGTCCCCTCCACATGTATGGGAGTCACCATAGTTGGTTTTTACTCATGGTGATAGAGACAAGAGGTCCCTCTAGGCTATGTTGAGCCACTAAAGGGTGTTGCGGATCAACTTCATTGCCATTAAGAGACGTAATCTCCTTATCAGTCTTGATTAAAAGGTCAGTAAAGTATAAGGAAGTTATCCCTAATTATCTGGGACGTTGTTCAATGTCTATTAGCATTTAGCCTTTGGTGGGGCTTTCCCTTTTTGGCTTCTCAAGAGAGTGTTGTGACTAATCCTGAGGGCTTTTAGTTTGGGTTTCGAGCTCGGGAATTGAGAGTAAGGAAACTCAAATCCCATATTGAGGTCAAATAAGAAGGATGGTGAGACCTTGACTGAGTGGAAGCCCAATTTTACACTCTAGTCTTTTTGTTTTGAATAGGAGGGGCTTGTTCAATGAGAGTAGACTAAATAAGGGTTCGTTTGCTGCGTCTCTGATATGTTTGTCTCATGGAGTGAGCAGGAAGATTAGGTAAAGTAAGGCTAGTTGCTGGTGTGGGTTCATCACATGTGGGGTTAATAGGGATGTCACCACGAGCCATTGTCTCAATCATACCTTGAAGAAGCTCAATGTGTCTTCCAGTGAAATTGGTAGACACTCTCTTTAAGATTTTTAAGATGGCCGACCTCATTTGAGGGACATACAGAGTAGTTGCATAGACAAGCTACCTCTTGTCCAACTCACAGTTAATAATGTGCTGAATGAACCTAGGATACATGAACAATGTGTCCCTTTGGAGGTTCCCCATAAGGTTGGACAGAACAAACCTCAAATAGTTGAAGCGGAGGCTTTTCACCAATCCATGAACTAGGCAGCCTAGTTCATATGGAATATGACCCTATCCCCCAGACTTATTTGACAAGCAATGGAGAACAACATGGACTAGGAACTTCTAGTTGTAATAGAAGTTAAACTTGTGAACTATAGACCTACTCACATCTCCACCCTATCCCATTTGGAGATATGTGTCATCTTTTTCTGATTTGGGGAATCCGTAGGAGCGCCTTTAACGTGAAGCTCCATATGCTCCCTGATGAGTTGTTCTATGCTAATCAACTCGTAGCCAGAAATGCTCAAAATAATAACCCTAACCCCATTTAGGATTACAATCTCACTGTTACCCTAAAATTCTTCCATGTGATTCAAATAAACTATGGGGTTCAAATTCAGAGTAGTGAAGTAAGTAAATTGGGTAGGAAAGGAGATGAATTCTCAGAAGTCAGCATCGTTGGACAAGTCAAGGAATGCGAGCTGGTTATGTTGAGGGTTGAGCGCCATTGTATGGAAAAAGAACATGAAACAAATTTGAACAGGGTGAATTTAGGGTGAAGGATGCTTTGGATAGTAAATTGGTAAAAAATATTAAAGTGAAGAGTCAGGATTATTTAAATGGGTGAGCGGTTTTGGGGGCGGATACGGTGAAAAGATGGTTTGGGGTAAGATGTGACAGTGGCAGTAAAATTAAAAACCATTTAAAAGATTCCAACATCATTAATAAAATATTTGCTTTTTACTATGTGGGGCCCAAAGATTTCTCTTACACTGTAAGGTCCTTTTCAAGCATAAGGGATTTCTGAAGTTAATCTTCTTCCGAAGCCAATTTTACTTCCAAAGGTAAATTTCTTACATCCGAGAGTAAAACATGCTTTCCGAATGGAGAGTTTTATATGCTTCGGAAGTAGTTCTGATCTGTAATCAATCGCTTCTTCCGAGACTAAAAACTCTTCCGAGAAGAAGATTTCGATTGGGGGAATTTAGCTTTAGAAGATATGAAATGAATCTTCCGAAGGTTAATTTCTCTTCGAAAAAACCCACACTTAAAAAGTTTAACCTATTGTAATAGGGCTTAGATTGTTATGATAAAAGCCACTACATATTTTTAAAAGAAATCAAGGGAGATAGAGTAATTAATGTTTATCATCCTAATAGCTGTAATGAGATATTTAAATCTTTGTTCATTAAAAGCTTTAGTGAACAAATTAGCATATTGTTCATTTGAATCAACTTTGATTAGTTTGAGCAGGTTCTTCTCATAATATCTCTAATGAAATAGTATCTGATATCGATATGCTTTGTCTTGGAGTGCTTCATAGGATTTTTAGTAATGGAAATAGCACTATTGTTGTCAATGTGGATAAGAGTACTCATGAAGTTAAATCCATAGTCTAGCATCTGGTTCTGAATCTATAGTAGCTAAGCATAACTTACAACAATAATATATTTAGCTTTAGCAGTAGATGTAGAGATATAGGATTGCTTCTTGCATTGCCATGAGATGATCCTCCCACCAAAAAATTGACATGCTCCTCATGTGGATTTCTTGTTGATGTTTCAACCACCATCATCACTACCTGAGTAACTATAGAAATTGAAGTTGCTATTCCTAGGATGCTAAAGACCAAATTTAGGTTCTCCTTTGAGGTATCTAAGGATTCTCTTGGCAGCAACTAGATAAGACAGATTTGGAGCAACAAAATATCTTGCACAAATGCATGTAACAAACATGATAGTAGGTCTACTTGTTGTGAGATAAATCAAAGACCCAATGATTACCCTATACTGATGCTGATCAGTATCAGTATCCTCCCCCTTAGAGCCAGGACAAAGATCATGGTTTATGGGTATGGGTATCTTGGCTGACTTACAATCTTTCATATCAAATCTTTAGATATGAGAGACATACTTAGATTAATTGATAAAGAACCCTTCATTCATCTGCTTCAACTGAATTCCATAGAAAAAGTCCATTTTTCCCAAGGAGCCCATTTCAAACTTCTTATTCATAATGCTATCAAAGTCTTTACACATTTGGTCATTTGAAGAACCAAATATTATATCACCAACATAGACCTGAATGAGCAATATATCTTTCCCAGACTTCTGTATGAAAAGAATCTTATCAATGGTACCTCTAGTGTACCCATTTTTAGGAGAAAATGAGACAATGTCTCATACCACAGCCTAGGTGCCTGGTGCAGCCCATAAAGAGCTTTATCCAGCTTGCATATATAGTTGGGGTGTTGTGGTTCTTCAAATCCTGGAGGTTGGAACACATAGACCTCTCTATTTATATTTCCATACAGAAAGACACACTTGACATCAAGCTGATAGACAGTAAAATTCTTGGATGCAGCATAAGCATGGAAGATCCTAACTGCCTCAAGTCTTGCAACAGGTGCAAAGACATCAGTATAATCGATTCCTTCTTCTTGGGTGTATCCTTGAACAACCAGTCTAGCTTTATTCTTGGCGATCAATCCTCTATCATCTCTCATGTGCTTGAAAACCCATTTGGTGCCTATAGTTACTTGACTAGATGGTAGTAGACAAAGGTTCCAAACCTTTTATGTCTTGAATTGAAATAACTCCCCTTGCATTGACTCAACCCAGCTAGTATCCTTTAAGGCTTCTTTTACTTTCCTGGGTTCCATCTGAGACAAGAAGCATGAGTACCGGCAGACATTCCCATGATGAGTTTGTTCCCTTGTTCTCATACCTTCAGAGACTTCTCCTATGATATTCACAGTTGGATGAGTGTTGTGAATCCTTAGTCTAGGAATCACTTCCAATTTCAAAGATAAATCCAGGTTTTACATATTTTGCTAGGAGCATGAACACTTGGACCAATTCTTGTTTCAATGTCATTAAATGAGGACCGATTGAATGAAAGAGAAATATCATAATCAATGATTGGCTGCGAAGCAGCATTAACAGTTGCTTGTTCCTGTAGAATACTACTTCTATCATATAAGTGTTGTCTAGTGTCACCGGATGAGTTTTAAGGCACACTAGATGGAGCACTAGTTTGAGCTTCACTGTCTCTTGAAATAGTTATGCTATTTGATGTTAAGATAGTTGGAGCTAGATCTTCAGTCACTCTTGGAGAACTTGAACAGGGTCTGGGTAACTCAAACAGTAGATTAGAATCATTTTGAGTACATGTTCTAGCTGAAACATTCTCATAATATGGATTAGAATAGTTAGGAAACAATTCTAAGTCAAAAATGTAATAGGGCCATTCCCCCTAACACAAGGAGTGTGCAAATTGACAAAAATGTTGGATGATTCCTCAAATTGTTGATTTTTGATGTTATAAACTCTATAAGCAATAGAGTTGGAGGAATATCCAACAAATATGGTATCATTCGACTTTTCAACAAATTATGCCAAATTACCTTTTGTGTTAAGTATGCTACACCTACTGCCAATGGACCTTAGAAAGCCAATGAATTATGCCATGTTGTTTCATAGCTCATAAGGGTTTTTTCCATGTGGCTTAACTACAAGAACTCTGTTTTGCACATAGCATGCAGTGTTGACTGCCTCTAACCGGGAAGAAAGAAGCATCTTTGAATCAATGAACAAAGTCCGAACAGTCTCAATAAGTGTCCTTTCCTCCTCGCAGCAACACCGTTTTGTTGAGGAGTTCTAGGAGCATTGTATTGTCTGTCAATCCCTTTTGAGTAACAGAATGAGTTAAGAACTTTATTCTTAAACTCAGTCCCTTGATCACTTCTAATTATCTTTACCTTGTGATCAATTTGATTTTCTATTTTAAGAATAACATATTTTAACGTTTAACAGTTTCATCCTTAGTTCTTAAAAAGAATACCCATGTAAATCTTGTAACATCATCAACTATTACAAGGCAATATGATTTCCTTCCAATGCTCATTATACTTGTTGGACCAAATAGATCCATGTGCAATAAGTGTA
Organism: Flaveria trinervia; assembly: GCA_025506515.1. Classification (NCBI taxonomy): domain Eukaryota; kingdom Viridiplantae; phylum Streptophyta; class Magnoliopsida; order Asterales; family Asteraceae; genus Flaveria; species Flaveria trinervia. Next base: position 83,411,929 of record CM046444.1, on the reverse strand, counting down.
ATGGGGTGGTGAGAGAGTTAACAACTTTTGATTTATGAGATGCCCTGTGTTGCTTGCCTTTCAGCCATGCAACACAGTTATCTTTGCAGAAAAATTCCTTTTTAGAAAAACCATGTACCAAGTTATTTTTAACCAGTTTATTCATGGTTTTAAAATTAACATGACACATTCTTTTATGCCATAGTGTTGACTCATCATCATCAGCTTTGGAAAGAAAGCATGATAGTTCTCCCAGTGGGGAAGCATAGTTCATATCCAGCTTGTACATATCCCCTTTCCTAGGAGATCTATGAAGCACCAATTCTGGAGGAATGGTCATCGCATGTTTGAGGATAATGCACCCACGTTCTATGAAAAGCATTTGGTGCTTTTGATCATAGAATTAAGAAACACTTAAAAGATTGTGTTCAAGTTGTTTGACAAAGCATACTTTGTCAACCTTTAACTTGTTATTGGACACACTCCCTCTTCCAAAAATGTATCCTCTAGCCTTACCTCCAAACTGAACAAGACCTCCGTCAAAGTGTTGAAATTGTTGAAGGAGAGATTTGTTCCTTGTCATGTGCCTAGAGCATCCATTATCTATAATCCACACATTATTGTTCTTGTCATATGGATGTTCCTGCACATAAGGTGAAAAGGTTACTTTTTATTGGAAAACCAAGCCTTATTGGTCCTAGGTTCTTCTAATAAGGATTTTATTAAACCAAAATTTATGCATGGGGTTCAATAAGTGTGTGTGAAGATGAGGCTTGGGCTGAAGTATCTTCTTTGATCTTCCATGCCATCCCTTGGTTGATCATAACGGATGAGCTTCTTGAAGCTTGAGAAGCATGGCATTCTTCCGAAGCTTCTTTCTTCTCGGAAGAAACCATCACCACATTCTCTTCCAAAGTTGTCATTTTCTAGGATGGTTTCAAGGGGACTCTCTTGGTTTTCTGAGTCTTCACAGCTTAAGCTTCCGAAGCCATTTTCCCTTCGGAAGAAGGATTTCCTTTCGAAGGCAACCTTGCTTCGGAAACAAGCTTTCTGTTCTTCATCACTTGGACCATTTGATAGGGTCCAAATGAGAAACCTTCCCTAACTCCTTCTTTCTTAACATTATTTGCATAATGTGTGCTAGCAGGATTGTAATAACAATCTTTGGCTACGTGGTTTTGCAAGCCACACATTATGCATGCAATGTTAGTCTTCTGGGAATATGAAAGCTGTTGTTTCTTGTTCCTCTTGTCTTCAACAACAATCTTTCCCTTTTCCCTTCTGATCGTTTTGTTGGAAAGGTGTGCTGGTACTACATACTTTTCCAGGTTCAGAAGTTCCTACCACTAGGAATCTAGTTGAGGTGAACACACCTTTTAGCTTAGGGTCAATCTTCAGCTTTGATTCAGCCACTTTCTTGGTAGTTTGTCAAGCTGCCTTAGCCCAGTTTTTTCTGACTTTGGTTGTAGGAGGTTGGTCATCACTGTTAAGAGGGGTAGGGTCTACCTGGATATTCCTTGTGATGGTCTCCACACTTGCATCACTCTTTGACTCATAAGAAGGTGGGTCAGCAGATGAGACCTCTTGCTCTTTAGTACTACACCTTGGTTGTCTAATAGACTCATAAGAGTATGGTGGATCAATTTCATTGTGCCCAACCCATCTTTGTTTTGATAAGAAAGTTTTGAGTGAGAGGATGATGCATAGACGGCTTGGAAGTTTTGTTCTGAGATAGCATGCTTCCTAGCTTAAGCTTAAGCTATGACAAGCTGGGCTAGAGCCTCAAACAATTTCGATATTAAATCCTTTATTTGAGTCTTGTAGTTTGTGTGTTCATGATTTAAAAGAGACATGATTTTCTCTAACTCTTTAATTTTTATTTGATAATCAGATTCAGCTTCTTTATAATTAGATTATAGAATATTTAAAGACTCAATATAATATTTAATCTCCATTTTGTAGTATTTATACAATTTGACCTTAGCAATAAAAGTTGGAGTACAGAGATGTTCATATACCATGTTGTCATTTGTTCCAGCCATGAGTGCTTGAGCAAGAGTCACATCCTGTACCATGAAGCTCCAGTCAACTTCTTGAGCTACAGCTGCTCTTTCAGTTGATTTCCTAAGGGATTGAGGTGTAGAAGCATGTGAGGAGGCATGAGAAGTTCCCGAATTTGACTTAGCAGCCTTGCATTCCCTAGCATCTCTATTTTTATATTTCTATAGATAAACACAGAGATCCATCGCATGAGCAATCCGATGACCAAGTTGGTTAGAGTCGTAACACTTGTCCTAGGTTTTGTCAAACTCAAACTTGTTGCTAGTTGGGTTTTGAGGGAACTACCTTCCAGTTCTTTTGAAGAACTTATTTGCTCTGTATGTAAGCAGAGCCGTTTGTTGGACTATATCCAGGGAAATATGATGTAGGGTCCTGACGAGCAGGATGGCTGCCGAGATTAAATGAGGTACTGATGAGGTTGATTGGGTCTTGAGCCTTCAGCAACCATGAAAGCATTGCTAGCAGGAAGGCTTAAGGGTCTACTCATCGGATGGCCTTTTTTGTTTTCTATCTCTACACGGTATCCATCAAGGATGCCGTATAGTTCAGTCATGGTGAGGGAGTTTAGATTCCCTCTCCTTTTGATGGAGACATAGTAGAACATCCACTCATTTAGGAGTGCATTCATGAATTTCCTTGGGATGTGTCAGAAGTCAACGATAACTCCCACAGACTAAAGGGAAGTGATAAGATCCATGTATCTGAAGTATTACTGGTTAAGGGTCTCTAGAGCAATGTAGGTAAGGTTCTCGAATTACTGCTTTAGTGAATCTCTCTCCGAATCATTGGAGTTAGAATACATATGAGATTGTGCATCAAACAACTCTTTAGCTGACTTGCAATGCTCAAACCCCACCATGATGGAGTTGGGTATAGCATTTATAAGACCAGTCATAGCATTGCTCTCTATGTCCATCATGTTCTGGTCTTTATCAGAGTAGTCTTGAACAACCTTTTCGATCATGGCACCATTTCCTCCTAGTGCAGCATCCTTTGGCTTATAAGGACCATTTACAATAGATAACCGCATTTTACCATCAAGATACCTAATGAAACCTTCTATGCATGTACTCCATTTTCTAAAGTTTTCAGTGGTGATGATAGGTGCATTGGTCATCATCCCTATCTTAACTTTAGATTTCTAAATAAGGGCCATTTTTGAGTGTGGTGAAAGGAGGAGTGAAAAACAGGTTGGTTTGGATGGTAAGATCACACAATCAAAAGCCAAAAAAGCTCTGATACCAATTGCAGGATCGATATACGTCACTAACACTTGGTTTCTCTAAAACTCATTTATACTCAAATGGTTATGAAGAAGCAAAATCTCTCAAACAATTGATTATAATATAGTATGTAACTTAAGAACACAAGAAAATAATTTCCAAGGTACTTATATATATATTACTTCTCAACTCAAAGTTTACAAGACTCTTACATGCATAATACAAGAGAAACTATATATACTATCACCTACCGCTGGTTATACTTCAATACCAGTTGGAATCTTATAACTAAAGTAGATACTACATGGCTATAGTTAAGGTAACTTACATAATTTTTTTCTAAGAGATGGTAGTCATGACGTGTCCATGACTTACCTTTTCTCACCAACTAAAGTTGGCAATTGTACTAACAAATAAATGTGAATAATAGAATAAAGTATGGTCAATTGCATGGCCTTTGGAGAAAACGCCATGCAGTATCTTAGAGGTCTGTAGCGGAGTGTCAGATGAACCATACTTATATCCACTGGTCCATAGTAGCATCATCCGAAGGTTAATTGGCTTCAGAAGAGGCTACTTCTTTCGTGGTTTGAGGATTTCTACTTCAGAAGTCATTGTCTTTGAATTCTTCTAAGTGTTGAACTTTGGAAGCGAATACTTTGTCTTCAGAAGTTGGTGATTTCCTTCGGAAGTTGATCTTGCACTTTATCTTCGGAAGAACTCCTTTTCCTTTGGAAGTTCCATACTCAACTTTGGAAATTCTTTATAAGTTGCACCAAAATAATCAAACTGTTTGGTATTGGTTGCACCAGTCTTTCTAGATTCAACACTCTACACATTGGAGATGACCCATTGTATTCCAAAGAGTTAATTTCTGCAAGTCAACAATTACCATTCGTAGATCTTCTTGTAACTCCTACGAAAGCACAAAATACTTCCGGAGAAGTTCCTACAGAAGATATTCACATTGCAGCTGATATACAAACTCATGAAGATCACTCAACTTCCAAAAATGAACATGAGTAACACTTTGATCACTTCTTAAATTCATTATCTAAACTGGATTGATCAGCTTCAATGGATATGACTAACTTGGAACCATCCATTCCAGTTGAATCTATACCAATAACTAGAATTCACAAGTCTCATCCAACAAACAATATAATTGGAGATTTTAATGAAAGAACAACTAGAAGCCAATGGGGAGCTGCAAATATAAGTATGTTACTTCTTTTCTTTCACTAGTTGTTTTCATATTGATATTTCAGCCGCTACATTTAGCACTACTAATCTAGTTCAACATAGCATAACAAAGCATATTGAAATCAGATACCATTTTCTCAGGGATTGCTCAGAAAAGGGTTTAATCAAGTTAATCAAAGTGGATACAACTGATTTATTCACTAAAGCCTTTGATTTAGTTAGATTTAGTTTTCTAATTGAGTCTTTGGGCATGATTAACTTAGATTGATCATCATTCACAAGTCTCATCCAACAAACAATATAATTGGAGATTTTAATGAAAGAACAACTAGAAGCCAATGGGGAGCTGCAAATATAAGTATGTTACTTCTTTTCTTTCACTAGTTGTTTTCATATTGATATTTCAGCCGCTACATTTAGCACTACTAATCTAGTTCAACATAGCATAACAAAGCATATTGAAATCAGATACCATTTTCTCAGGGATTGCTCAGAAAAGGGTTTAATCAAGTTAATCAAAGTGGATACAACTGATTTATTCACTAAAGCCTTTGATTTAGTTAGATTTAGTTTTCTAATTGAGTCTTTGGGCATGATTAACTTAGATTGATCATCATCAACAAAGAAAAGCATGTTACTGTCCTTGTAAATAGTAATCTATTAAATCCAAAAACATTTAGAAAACCATATAAAAATACAAAAAAATATTGTCTTTCTTTATAATGTCTCTTGATTTAGCATGTCATATGTATGGGAAATGATAGTACACTATGTCTTTTCTTGCTTCTTGAGTAATTAACTTAATTTAAATCTGATAAAAAATACTTTGATATGTGAGTAGGTTTATCTTGAGTGGAAACTACACTAAGAGCAAGCCTAACATAATGAAAAGGTGACTTTCTGTAGGAAACTTTATTTTGATGATCAAGCAAATAAGTCTTATCCTGATGTGGTCAACTCACTCACCCAAGCACACTAGGTAAAACACTTTATAACTTCTATCTTTGCTAATCACATTCCCTTTGTTTTGAGTAAACAAAGACCTAGGTTTATGAACACCTTGGTATACCTCTGTAACCAACTAGTGTATAAAGTATGATCCTCATCATGCCTCTATTTTGTGTAAACAAACACCTGGGTTAAAGGCACCTCTGTTTTATGAAAGTAAAGACATGTTGACCTAAGGATGATCATATCTATGTTCTCAAAGAATCGATTGTGATCAACTGTATATTATCTAAAGAGCTTTAGTAACAATGCATTAATGAGACATCAAATTCGTCTCAAGATAGAATTTATAACTCAATGTACATAGTTTCTAAGTTTGAAAAGTTGATCCCAAACAGTTAATCACTAATAAACATTAAAACATGTTAAACAACATTCCTAGTTGATACAATACTCTTGTTTGAATTTATGTGGTCAAACATACTTGCAATCAGGACTAGAATTAGATCACACTTCATCAAACAAATCAAATAGGAATAAGCTTAGTGTCATAGTATGATCCCACTATATATGCTTACATGCATGTACCTAATAATTCTTTTATTGTGTTTTATCTCTTTTAGCTTAGTTTGTTTTATAAATGATGTTTTTGACTTAAATATTCATTATTCACTTTTTAGAGCACTTTTCAGACCTAGAAAAGCACACTCAACAAACATTTTCCCCCTTTCACAAACATTCAAAATTATCAAATCAAAACCACAAACGAACACATAATCTTGATCTCAGATCATTGTTCTTGAAGGTAAAACATGTCATAATCATCAATAATGAACTGTTTGATTCTTGGTTATCATTAAAATTGTTCGGATTCTTATCTTTGTAATGTTGGTTCTAATCTTTTCTTCTTGACTCTCATGAACAGATGACTAATTGATTTGCTAGAGAGCATAATGTCTGTGCATTTCTTAATGCTGATGACAGGCTCTTTTGTGCATTAACAGCAGAACCTGTGATTCATCAAGCGCATATAGTTGATTTCTAGAATTCCGCATGAATAGAAGAAGATGGAGAATCAGAAGTTATTGTGGAGGATGTGGAGAATGAAAGACTAAGGATGGATGAATAGACCATTAGGAGGGTTCTAGAGTTAGGAGAACAATAAACTGGTCACCCTGATGTATTAGAGAATGAATACATAGAGAAAGTATTCCATCTGATGGGATATGATGGTGATTTTTAAAAGGGAGAGATAAAGAAAGAAAGATTATGCAAGCCGTATAGATTTCTATGTCACACATATCTAAAGTGCATCTCGAACAGGAAGTCTAGGTTTGATAGATTCTCAAGGCACATTTCATCTGGGATTATTGGTATTTTTGAAGGAAGGACATACAACTACTTAAAGTACATTTTTTGTTGTTTGTGTGACCACATTCGAGTGCAAAAGGCTGACAAGATGTATATGTTTCCAAGGTTCTTGCAACTAATCATCAATGCCGATCTACCTGGAATAGCTAGAGATGGTGATGTGTTCATTCAGGCACATCTAGGAAGATCTGTACCAAATAAGATTAGTAGGAAGTATGAAGGAGGAGATATGCCCATGTTTGCACATGTGGCAGATCCTAATGGTAACATACCCCAAGAATTGGTATGGGAAGACCTATAAGGGAGTTCACGTACTTACATTATGCATGCCTCACATTCACCCCATTAATCACCCATTCTCTAATATCATCAATCTCCACAACATCAATCACCACCCAGTCATCAACAACATGAACCTTCCCAACCTCAATCACCTGAGAGTGTGCATACAAAGCTTGTCGCTGCTACTCAGTCTCAAAACTCAGTTCACACTGGTGAGATTGAGTGGGTTTCTCAAGCTTGCACCATCCCACTCTGAGTCACCAACTCACTAAATCTAGCTTCATCCAATCAAACTAAACCTGTTTCGCCAACCATTGATCTTCAACAATAACTATAAAAACAACAACACCAAGATAAGCGAGATCAATTAGTTGAGCCCTATTGAAGTTCAGTAGGTGTAGCACCTACTAAAGTTTATGATGATGAGATTGTTCATCAATATCAAGAAGGTGTAGAAGAAGCCAATTATGTTGATGTTGTTGCCTATCATAAAGATGATCTCAGTGATAAGGACATCCCTATAAGCAAAAGTTATTTGGTGGCTAAATATAACAAACTGGTTATCAAATGAAACAAAATAAAGAAAAGAATACAAGAGTTGAAGGGTGTGATAAAAGAAAAACATAATCGGTTGATGAAACAAGAAACAAGGCTAAAACGACTAAGAGAATATGCACAATGCAACAATGAAGTAATTGATGCACTACTTCAACAGGGAGAAGAACTTCAAGAGGCAGTAAATCATGAGAAGTCTGAAAAGGAGAATCTAGCATTTAAAATTGATCATGTAACCAACTCTCTCTCTCTCTCTGCTCAATCTGCTTTGTTAAAAAGGAAAAAGTAAGAGATAGATGAACCAAAGATGAAAATCTGTGCCTTGGAATCAAATGCTTCTCCATCAACAAAACTATCAAAAGAATATTTTGAGACTTCTAAGTATCTTATTCGATACAATAGGAAGAATAAGTACTTAGGTACTACTCAGAAAAGGAGATCAAAGTTGAAGATTCACCTAAAAGATCAAGGCCTACATCTCCAGAGCACACTCCTTCAATGGATGATTCCATTTTAAAGCTTGTATCTCATGTTGAAAGTAAGAGTGATACTGAATGGAATGAGCTTTTTAAAGAAGAGCCTCACAAAGAACAAGAAGAATCAAAGGCTGATGATCTACTGACAACAAAAGACATATTAGAAGATAGGCCTGTGTTAACTATGTTTATGACCATTATCAACCATGGGTTACCATATGACATGGTTGCGAGGATGAATCTAACTAAAATGAAGGATCTAATGGGAAAATTCGAGCTTGCTAGATTCATGATCGCTAATGTGACTATGAAGCATTCACAACATTTCAATCTATTCCGAAAATCAAGAAAGACTTGGGTCATTGTGATACATAAAACCTTGACAAATACAATTTGGCTGTTGGCTACAAGGTCACAACTACAAAGTGCATGAGCTTAAAGGAAGAAAAGTTTGTGAGCTAAGGAATGTGATGGAGCATGTAATGGTTGTTGAGCTGGAAACTGGAGTGACGTTTAGGACTGAAGCTCTAAACTCTAACATTGAGCAACATAACAAAACCCTGGCTGAACCGGTAACAGTTGAAAGTAAAGATCAACACAAAGGGAAAGAAGAACTGATATAAGAGCCACGAGCAGTTATACCTGGTGTATGGCCTCGTTCCTGAGACACTCATAGGTAGTCAATCATCACACATAAAACATATGGTATACATTAACTTTACTAAAAATATTGCAACGGAATCATTTTCAACAACCCATTTCATATATATATTAATAATTGCTTTTGAGAAATAATACAACATTTATAATCATTACAAAATAATTTGTATTCGCATTATAATGCAAACACATCAACGCAACATAAAATGTATGCCATCCATTATAATTCAAGTAGCCACCCCGTGCCATCCTCAGCAACATCTACCTACCAATATGAAACACATAATAGTTAGCATTGTTGAGTGAGTTCTAGTTTTACAAAATATTATATTACCTTTCATTCGTTAAACCAGTTTCTTTACTATCACATGTGATCACACATCATACATACATGAAGGCTCACACACATGAACAATATGCTCATCTGTTTACAAAGGCTTTTGATGAACAGAGATTTAAATATCTTATATCAGCTATTGGGATGATCAACCTTGAGTAGATCTTTGTTAAATCTAATTCTTATTATTTCTTTAAAATATGTGTGTCCTAAGTTGTCTAGTTCATCACTTTCATAAGTTCATGTTTTCTTTGGATGAAAATTTCTTTTTGAAGACTTTTCTTGGATTTTTTAAAATTTCTGATACTTCGGAAGTTATGCTTTTAACTTCGGAAGCAAATCATGCCTTCAAAATATTTAACTGTCTAAGAAATTTACCTTCGGAAGAGATTTCAAATCTATCTTCCGAAGCTTAAATATTTGTCTCAGACACTTACTCATTTTTAAGGACCATTTTACTTCCGAAGCAAAATTAACTCTCGGAAGGTTTGTTAGTTTATACACAAAGCACTCAAGTTTTAATTTTTCTTCCGAAGCAAAATTTTCAAATCTCTCAGGAAATTCTTCCGAAGTCATTTTAGCTTCGGAAGCTTTTTAATTAAAACATCCGAAGATAATTAACCTTCGGAAGCGTTTTGACTTCCAAGAAAACTACTTTTTGAACAAAAAGTAAACTACTTTTTCAGAGGTAGGATCGATATCGGATTTGAAAGTTTATCCTCTTTCATTAAACTTTATCTGAAATCCCTCTCACATATAAACCCAACGGTTTCCCCCTCTTTCTATCATATGTTCTTCCTCCAAACCTAAAAAACCAAATTTATCTCTGAAATTTCTTTCTTTCTTCTTCCTTCATCCTTAAGCTACTTCAAAATGGCCAACCTTGCTCACAGAAATGATCCCAACTTTACCATGCAGCTACACAGACAACACAATCAAGTTACTTTGTTATGCTCTGAGAAAGATCCTTATTTCTCAGAGGTTTGTTGTTTCTTGTCTCTCTCAAACTACTTCACCTCCCTCACCATTGATCCTCCACTCTATGAGGATCAGTTGCTTGAATTCTGGAACACCTGCCAAGAGGTCATTATAGATGGGGAGAAGGCACTGTCTGCCACAGTGCAGGGGAAAACAATCTTTATCACTCCGACCATCATCAACCGACATCTTCAGCTGGATGGTGAAGAAGGTGAGGTGTTCTTCCCAAATGAAGTTGTTAATCATTCCTTTGAGCAGATGGGGTATGAGGGAGATTTCTCTGTAAAGACCTTCAGGAAAGGGAAGGTCTCATCCCAATGGAGATTCCTGCTCCATGTGGTCATCCACAGCTTATCAAACAAGCATGGTGGATAGGACCAGATTCCTGAAGATCTTTCCTTCATAGTCCATGGAATGGTTCAAGGGTCAAGTTCAGGTACTCTCAGTTTGTTTATATAAATTTGCTTGCTAATTTAGACTCCTTAGAATATTACATGTTTCCTAGATATGTCTAGTACATTCTTAACCGTGAACTGGGCTCACAGTTAAAGGAAACAGGTAACATTCTTAAATTGGGACAGATGATGCTCAACATCTTTAAAACATTGAGAAAGTCCACTATTGGATTCTCTGGGGTAGAAACAACCCTAGTGCGAAAAATGTTTGAGCTCATTGCTCAAGGTGACAACCTAGCAGCACAAGCTAGTGTTGAACCCACACCTGCTACTTCCTAACCATACACACAGCCTCAAATCTCCATCACCTACCAAAGAAAATACAAACGAACCCCTGCTCAGTCTATTCAGTCTGTGGAGGTCCCCATATACTCACCCATATAGGAAGAAGTGGACACTGGAGCTCCCATTTCTCTTGAGGAGCAGACCGCTCCCATCTCTTCAAGAATCAGTGTTGAGGTTCCTCATGCTCAGCCTGATGAGCTCATTAGCCCTACTGCCTTAAGCCATAACTCTGAGTCTCCACACTCAAGTGATCAACCTTCAGGGGACAGTTACCATCCCTAGCCTATAGATCTCAACCAACCCATTCCCAACCTTGAATTCTATACAGGTGAAGATATAGGTTTCAGTGAGTATAATGAATCTCTCTTCTTTCCCTCTACTCAAAGAGAGATGAGTACTACTGAGTTTCCTAGATATATCCCACATCAGTCACCTACAACTGAGGTGGAAACTCCTGAACCTGTTCAGGATGTCCATATGGAAAAGGCTCTCACTTTTGAAAGTGATTACATCCTTAAGACCTCAACCATGGCAACTCAACCCAATGACATGTCAACTCAGACTGCCAGTGAGCAGAGGAAATCCAGTAGCCAAGAACTTAGAACTGGTCATGAGAGAAAGGACTCTGTTCCAATCTTCTCCACCCCTAATGATTCTTCTGTTGGAGATGAGGGGGATCTGAGACTAAAAGTGCAAAAACTATCCAAAACATGCACCTATTTAGTCTCAAAGGTCAGTCGCCTTGAATCTCAAGTGACTACCTTACAACACAGGATCAATGATCAGCAACCTGAGATTTCATATCTTAAGGAAAAACTAGCTGGGAGACCCTTAAGGAGAGCTCAACCAGGAACACAAGAACCTGTGGATGTGATTGACCTATCCTCCAGCTCACCTATGTAAGTGGGTGATGCTACCAAAAAGGAGAAGAAAGTCATTACAGCCACATAACCTGGGAGTTCCTCCAAGAGAATGGACATTGAGGACTCACCATCCTCAATTGCAAAATGTGCATTCTCAGCAACCTCCTCTAGTTCACATTGATATGGACTACACAGAATCCTTCTTACAAAGTCTGTTTGAGGATGGGATACCAAGGGCTATGCAACCTTCATCATCCTTCCATCACATTATTGGGTGGATGTATGACAACAACAAGAAGGCTCTCATTATCATAAGAGTTCAAGGACAGCAAGAAGTCTTAAATTTTCAGAACTTGGACTACTATGAAGGTCTGGATCTAGTCAACATGCCACTTGTCAACCCAAGCCAATCAAGACAAGCTGACAGACTGGCTAAAAGAATCCAAGACAGGATCATTGCATAGTTTAGTCTAAGAAGGAGACTAAGGCAATCAGGCAATGTCATCGGTCAACTGGATGTTGATGCAGACCCTAAGATTAGCTTCATAGGGGAAACCTTGACCGAAGGCCCAGTGACAAAACCTGAGAGCCCTGTCTCATCATCTCCAACTGCTGCAGAGATCCATATTCCTTCTGAGACACCTGTTGGTGAAGGTGCTTCTCAACCTCTCTCTGGACTGAGCTCAGATGCTGCAACAAGCAATGAAGGCCAAAGCTCTCTCCACCCTGAGTCATAAAGGTCTGAGAGTGACAAAGGGAAAAGAAAGATGACATCTGGGGAGATTGAGGAGGAGAGAGAGAGAGGAAAAGGAGGCTAAGGGGAGAAACTTCCTCTACTGAGTCTTCAAGACTCATGGAGTCTATAATCAGGGCTGCCCCCAGACCAGATAATCAGAATGATGAGTTAAGGGCAGTCAGGATCAACTATCTGCACACTAGGAACTATGACGTAGATAATATCATTTCTCTCCCCTTGGATGAATTGAATGAACTGGTTGATCTGGAAAGGTCAAGTGAGAAGAAGGAGGCAGAAGATGCAGAACTCCTAGTACAAGTCAAAGAAGAGAGAAGAAGAAAAAGACTGTACAAAGGTATGCCTACCCTCACACCAGTTCAAGAAAGTCCTGAACAAGAGGATGTGGTTCAATAAAAACCTCAGGTAGATAAGGAAGAAGACAGAATCAAGATGATTAACTACCTAAATGCCACAGGCCTCTATGATGCACTCCTACCCTTACCTTATGACTATATTGAGTTTGAGTATTTAAAACAACTTGAGCTTGAGTTAGTCATGGAAAGAAAGACAACAAAGTAGAAGCTCAGGGAAGAAGCTGCAAAGTCAAGAGCCATCATTCAAAAGAGCATGAAGAAGTCTGCTCATAGGCAGAGGATGATGAGCTTCTTGAAGCTTTATGGATTCTCTGGAAGTAGACTTGGACCCATGTCTCTATCCACTATGGATGAGCATATCAGGGTAATCAAGCAGAAGATTAGGAGTGGAGAGCTCACTGACTTACACTCCACTCCAAGTCAGGCCCCACCTGAAGCGGAGGTTAAGATTGAACAAACAGACACAACACAACCCGGACCTCCTGCTAATGCTCAGCAAGCTTCATCTTCTGATCCACAGCAGGGTCAACATCCCTCTCCATCTGAACTTGAGAGAGAGGAAGTCCCAACTGAGAAAGACAGTGAAAATCAATCTGGTGCTGCAGGCCAGTCTTCTCAGTTAAAATATGGAAAGAGAAAGAAAAGGATGGCTTCTAAACCAAAGTCTAAGAAGAAGAAGAAGCCTGCATCCCCTTCTGAACCTTAGGATGAATCAGAACAACCTGAGGATGTGCAGCCAGAGAGGAAGCTCAATCAACTTCAACTTCAGTAGCTCTTCTAGCATCAGGAAGACCCATCTTGTCTTGGACATACTCCACAAATCCAGAAAGGTGTCATGTTATTAGAGATCAAGGCATTAAAGACATCTACACATGGGAAGATATGTTTCAGTTGCCTCTGCATGACCTCTTTGACACGAGAAGACACTTTGACAGCCTGAAGGATCCTGATCATCTTATGAAGAAAGGAATGGTGATCATCCTAATGAGGACTGTTAATATCTGAAGTTTTCTAAATGTTTTAGTAGCATCAGCCAGGGGGAGTTTGTAGAGATTAATGAAGAGGCTAGTGCAACCTAAACATCTTTAGTCTTTCCTACATGCTGCACAAGTGCATTAAAGTAGAATGCTTCGGAAGTTTCACATGTGCAACAGAAATACTCAAAGTATGAAATCTTCCGAAGCCAAGACCAAGATCTTCCAAAGCCAAAGATGAAGTCTTCCGAAGCCTCAGAGACAAAGTCTTCCCAAGCTTCAAGTTCATAAAGACAGATTTCTTCCGAAGACTTTTAGTAACATGCTTTATCTGATGTACTGTTCCATAAAGCTGGACACCTTTCCGCTGCGACTCTGCAAGTCACCAACTAACATGGTTTGGTGAAAAGGTCCATGCTTTTGGTAACTGTACATTGAGGTCTTGAGTCCGTAACTTTCTACTTTATGTACTTTATCCTTTTTGTAATAGATAAGGATGTGAGCTATGGCATGTCATAGTCACTAGTCAAAAGGCAATCTGCCTTTTGACTCTACAATTGATTTTGTGATTTTCTTTATGGAGTGATTGATGAAGAGGTGTATGTCAAACAACCACTGTTAAGTGCTCTAAGAAAGATTAACATGTTGTCTTTATTTGTCTTTTGATAGTTTGTAATAGATAGGGACTATTTGTGTAATTTGTTAGTTCCTTTACTTTTTGTTTTTAGTATAAATAGCTTAGATTTGCAGGTGGATAAAAACGAATACACAAGATATTCGAATCTGCTTTCATACTTGTAATTGTCTTAGCTTGATATTAATGAAAACTTTAATTTTATTGATATCTTGTTTTGATTTGATTACTTTATGTGAATTTCATTGAATTGTGTTTACAAATCATCACAGATTTATTCATTTGATCCTATCAAATGGTATCAGAGCTGTTGGTAAGCTGATTGATTTTCTTTTTAAGTTCATCGAACTTGAAAACCTAAAAATCTCATTGAATCTGTGATTGAGATACAATTCAATTGAAAATTTGTGAATTTCAGTTGTGTTTCATCATCAGAAACATGATTTGAATCACAATTGGTAGATCAATTTATCAAATTCAAGTCAATTTGTTGAATTTGTTGTTCGAAAATGGTTTGAAGTTTCGAACTGAAAATCTCAAAATTGAGAGATTTGTTGTTGAAATTGAAGAAATTGATATTAAGAAGAATTTTTATCGGAATAAAACTCGTTTAATTGAAAAGTTTCAATCGAATTCATCAACATTTGAAGAATTCAGAAGATTTGAGTTTGTTACATTCATTTGAAGATCATGAATGTGTCGCATGAGCTGAGATTGACTGAATTTGTCTAAGTGTTAGACGCATTAACACTATGTAGACGTTCTTAGTTAGTCGTTTGAGTACTGTTGAAGAGAAGAATCTCAAACGTATCACCTTTGTTGAGTTGATAATTGTTAGGCGCTTGATAACTGTTTAGACGTTTGACAACTGTTTAGACGTTTGATAATTGTTTAGACGCTTAACAACTGTTTAGGCGTTTGACAACTATTCAGGCGTTTGACAACTGTTTAGGCGCTTTAAACCTTCCAGACGCATTAATACTTAGACGTTTTGGAAATTTTTCTAAGGCATTCCCTTAGACGTTCTCAACTTAGACGCATCAACTGTGTAGGCGTTTAATACTGTTCAGACGTTTTAACCATTATACTTAGAATTTTTTTAGAAAATATTTGAAAACATTTTCAATTTTTTTTAAAATTCAAAATATAAGAAAACAACAAAAATATAAGAATGGTAAAATCAGAAGATTCTAAAAATAGAGTTCCAAAACTTAAAAATAGAGCTGATTTCAAAAATTGGTCTCTTAGACTAAAACAGCACTTTAATTCCATTGACACTGATATCTGGAAATCTATAGAAAAAGGACCATACATTCCTATAACAACTGATGGGCCTGACAGAGGATTTGTGTATACTAAAGATTCTCCAGAACCTTATCCAGAAGATGATCTTCAAGGAGATGATCTGAAAAGAGTTAAGAATGATATTAAAGCCTATTCATTGATGTGTAAAGGATTGCCTTTGGAAGTTCTTACAAGGCTTGATGCATATCAATCTGGATATACACTATATAAAGCATTGAAAATCATTTGTGAAGGAGGTAAGGAGATTCAAAATCTAAAGAAACAAAAGCTGAAAAGACAATTAGAATTGTTTCAACATTTGTCTGGAGAGACGATAAATCAAATGATGAACAGATTTGTTCAACTCATAATTAAGATGTCAATAGCTGGTATCAAACCTGATCTTGAAGATTTAAATCTCAGACTACTCAATACTTTACCATGATCATGGAAACAAACTGTAACTCTACTAAAGCATACTGAGAAGTCTCCAATGGATCTAGATCTTCTTATTGCAAAAATAGAATCAGTGGAGATTGATGAAAGCTCAAGGAACAATGATAGAGCAACATCAATTTCTCAATATCAGTTTGTTGCTTCTCCTGTAACCACTATAGAGAATGCATTCATGGCAAAGAGTGAGAAAAGTCCTGAAGAAAAGGGAGATTTGTTTGTTGGAGCAGGATTTTTCACTGATTCATCATTTACCAGTGCACTTGCATATACAACCTAGTCTCATTCTCAATCTCCTCCTAAACCACAGTCACAATCATAAAATATTCAGACAGAGACTTCTTCATCATCTAACTCTGCTAAATCTAGCAAAGTTAAAGATGTGATTAACATCCTATTAGAGGATGAAGAGTCCAAAACTGCATTCACTGCATTATGGCCAGCTTTCCAGCATATCAAGGTAGCCATTTAACTCAACTAGATTTTGTTTTGCAGGATTTATTTGAAATGGATCCTGAAGATGTTGAAGAGATGGACGTGAACTGGCAGATGGTGATGATTGCCTACAGGACTCAAACATTCTTATGTCAACAAGAAATACAAGCCTAGTGCAAACAAGACTGTTGGATTTGACAAGTCAAAAGCTAGATGTTTTAACTGCAACAGTTATGGACATTTCTCAAGAGAATGCAAAGCTCCAAGGAATAATGGAGGAAGTGCTCAATCAAGCTCAAATAATGAAAGGTTTCAACAATCTCAGAAGACTTTTCAAAAGCCTTATCAAAGTCTTCCTATGCCAGAGCTCAAAGATGAAACCAAATTATCTAATGATACAAAGAAAGCACTAGTAGTTAGCATAAAAGATGGATATGATTGGAGTGCATATGCAGATCAATTTACAAATAATTAACATCAAGTTTATCTCTTATTGCAGAAATTCAAGAAGAAGATTGGTCAGAAAACAATGACCCAAAAGTGGAAAGTGATGAAGAGGAAAATAACTATGATTGGAGTGACAAGTCTGATCCTAAAGAGGATACAGAAGAAGTAGCTCTAATGGTTCAGTCTGATCAAGCAAAGGTTAACTCTTCTAATTCAACATCTGAAACCACAATTCCAAAATTTTCTGAAATAGCATCAGAAGTAAGAGAAAAGCTTTGCACCAAATCATGCTATGAACATGTTGAACACTACAGAAACTATTCATTCAAAATCTGTGAAAAGCTAAAACAAGAGGAATCTATGCATAACCAACTTAAATCTGATCATAAAGCTGCAGATCAAAAGATTATCTCTCTTCAAACTTCATGGAACAAAACAATCAAAGAATTAGAAATTGTTACAAAACAACTAGAAGAGATGACCAAGAATCTTGAACAAGAGAAAATAGCACATGCTGCTACTCAAGTTGATCTGGCAAAAGTAAAGAGTTCAAAAATGATAGTAGAAAAACTAATCAGTGAAAGGAAAGATAAACAAAAAGCAGGGTTAGGTTTCACTCATGAACCTATGCCTAAATCTATCACAAACACACTACTAGAGAATTTCAATACTCATGATCATTCACCTGAAAATAAAGCAAATCTTAAAGCCTTCCAGATCAAAAACAAGAATGCAGAAGAAGAAAAAGAAAATGTTCAAGTGTTTATTGAAAAAGATCAAGAAAAAATCAAAAATGGTCATCCAATCAAGATAAAATCATATGAACCAAAACAACCAAAACAAAATATCTCTTCTGATTAAATTCATAATGTAATAGAAGAAGTGAGAGTTCAAAACAAGGACAAACAACAGATAGGAACATCAGAAGATTCAAACACATCAATATAAAACAATTTCAATCAGAAAAGGAATCTTCTTCTGATGATGTTCAATCTGAAAATAAACCAAGTTCTTCTAAATCAAAGAACCAAAAAAGAAGAAAGAAATCTGTAAAAGCAACATCTGAACAAAACAAAAGTTCAGAAAATTTGATTAAAGCAACAAATCAAACATCAAAACTAAAACTAATTAAATTTGTGTCAGCAGGTATGTGAAATATGAATTCTCTTCCAAATAATAAAGCAATATTATGAACAAATCAAACTCTGATGTGAAATCTAGTTCAGATTCAAAGACTTCCGCTGTAGCAAAAAGATTTGTTTCTAATACATTCAAGAAGGAAGTTCATATTAAACAAATGAACAATAATCTGACACAAAATCAAACTATGAAAAATGAAAGACAACGGTTTAACTATTTGACATTAAAATCAAACATTATGTCATTGTCAAAAGTTAACAAAAAGTTGTTTTTAACTCCACAAAAGTACTGTGAAATTTGTGATATGAATAATCACAATACTGTTGAGTGCTACTTTAACAAGTACTGTCACATATGTGACATGAGAAATCATTCGATAGCAGATTGTTATTATAATAAATATTGTACTTATTGTGATGAAAGGACTCACAACACTGCAAATTGTTACTTTAGAAATAGATCACCCACTAGAAACTTTGCAAAATCAAACATGAGCAAAGGATTTGCTAATCCACAGTATTTGAGAAATCAAACTAATGGATTTCAAAGAGACATTAATCAACCTAATGTAGGTTTGAGATCTTTTTATAAGAACAATAATGTGTGCTCAAAACATAACATGCAAGAAAACTTCATACCAAGACCTGTAAGGATGAATAATAAAATTGTTAGTCATCAATACATTTCAAAAGATGATCAATCAAATGGTATGAATGTTCACAAAAATAAATCAAACAAGTTTCAAAATAAAATTGGTAAATTCATCAAAAATAAACTGATTTGAATAATCTCCATTATAAACAATTTACAATTGTTGATAAATTTGGAAAGCCCAAGACCATTTTGGCTTGGGTAGATATTTCAACTTAGCTTTCTTGTAGTGCAGGTACGCCCAAAAAGACCAATCAATACATGGTATGTGGATAGTGGGTGTAGTCGGCACATGACAGGCAATACTGCCTTGTTACAAGACTTTAAGTCAAAAGATGGAACTCACGTCGCCTTTGGTGGTGATGCTGGAGGAAAAATAACTGGAGAAGGAACAGTATCCAATGGGATAATAAGCTTTGATAAAGTCAACTTTTGTTCATAGTTGAACTTTAATTTTTTAAGCGTATCTCAAATATGTGACAAATCTTATTCTGTTCTGTTTGATAATTCATTCTATTATGTTTTGAAGCCAGGTTCAAGATAAGCAAAGATTTGGTGATTGTTACAGCTCAGAGAGAAAGAGATGTATACAAATTGGATATGTCTCAAGTTGATCCTTCAACTGAAACAACATGCCTAATTGCAAAGGCATCAAATGATGAAAGCCAGCTTTGGCATAGACGTCTCGGTCATTCAAACTTCAAGAACATGAACAAGGTTATAGCAGGAATCATGTCATTGGACTTCCATCCAAGAAGTTTGCAACAAATGATCACTACTCAGCATGTTTGAAGGGAAAGCAACACAGAGCGTCTTATAAGTCCAAGACTATAAACTCAACATCCAAACCTCTGCAGATGTTACATATGGACCTTTTTGGACCAACAAACGTCAAGAGTATTCGACGAAAATCATATTGTTTAGTTATCATTGATGACTTCATAAGATTTTCATGGGTTTTCTTTCTTTATGCCAAATCTGAAACAACTGATTTTCTAAAAGAATTTATCATTAAAGTTGAAAATCAATTAGACAACAAAGTGAAAATAATAAGAAGTGAAAATGGAATGGATTGAAAAATGCTAACATTGAAATGTTTTGTGCACAGAAAGGGATAGCTCATCAGTTCAGTGCTCCCAGAACTCCTCAACAAAATTTATTCGCTGAAAGAAAGAATAGAACACTGATTGAAGCTGCTCGTTCTATGTTAGCTGATGCAAAAATCCCTATCACTTTTTGGGATGAAGCAATATCAACTGCGTGTTTCGTTCAGAATCGAATTTTAATTGTCAAAGATAAACTGAAAACTCCATATGAGTTAATGTTTGGCAGAAAACCGAACATAAACTATTTAAAATCATTTGGTTGTCCTGTTATGATTCTTAATTCAAGTGATCAATTAGGAAAATTTGAAGCAAAATCTGATAATGGATTTTTCGTTGCATATTCACCAGTTTCAAAAGCCTATCGAGTCTACAACTCTAGGACGAATGTAATCCTTGAAACATTCAACGTTAAATTTCTAGAAAATTCTTTTCCATCGGTTTCAAATGGTCCTGCATGGTTATTTGATCTAGATTCATTATCAAACTCTTTTCAATCTAATTTGTTTGATCAACCAAATTGTCTTAATTCTAAAGATAAGAAGAACTCAAGAGGAGATGTTGGATCTTTCAGTGAAGATTCAGATTTTGATGACCCAGATGATTCAAGCTCAGACTACCCATTTTTGTCATTTGTCAAGGATTCAACAATACAAAACCATGAAAATACAGTTTCAGATCATTCAGAGTCAATTTATTAGGAAGAATCACAAAATATTCCTAATGATGGTAATGAGTTTGTGATATGAGTCTGGACATCATCCATTTCAGGTGATGTAGTTGATACAGGTAACTTTGATTACTTCGTCAATTCACCTACTCAAGTTCCAAACTTCAATCCACATTCTTCTACTTTGATACATGAGTTTTCCAACTTGAATCAAACAAATCTAGATGTTAATGTTCAATGTGATGAGATTACTACATCTCGCATTCACAAGAATCATCGAATTTCTCAGATTATTGGTTCATTGAATGAGAGAACAACAAGGAGTAAATCAGAACAAGCAAACGTATGCTTATACTCTTGTTTTCTTTCTCTAATTGTTCCTAAAAATGTTTCCGAATCATTAAAGGACAATGGTTGGATAGAAGCCATGCAAGAAGAATTACTTCAATTCCACAAACAAGAAGTGTGGAATTTGGTGGATCTACCTGCAGGAGAAAACGCAATTGGCACGAAATGGTTATTTAGAAATAAGACTGATGATCGTGGTGTTGTAATAAGGAATAAAGGGAGACTTGTTGCATAGGGATACACACAGGAAGAAGGTATAGATTATGATGAAGTGTTTGCACCAGTTGCAAGACTTGAATCAATTCAAGTTTTTCTGGCTTATGCTCCATTCATGAAATTCAAAGTGTATCAAATGGATGTAAAGGAATAAATGGATGTGTTTGTTAGGATCAGTGATCTACGTTTGATTGATTAGAGAGTATTGCAGCGGAAATCAAACAATGAATTAGACAATTCAGAAGAACACAATGATATTCAATATAAGAGTAAACGGTTATAGAGAGAGAATAATGCGAAAGATATTTCATTCAATATGCGATTTCATGGTAACAGAATGTCACGCGTACAATTAGGTCAACATCTCTTATATAGGAGATGTGACGTCTGCTGATGTCACTTGATAGTGACATCTAACAGAATTATTTAAACTACTGATAGTTAACACAACTACTGAAGATGTCAAAACAGCTGACATCTTCTTACAAAAATAGTAAGTGTTAACTATCACTACAACTACTAAAAAGAAAACTACTGAAACTACAACAACTGAAGAACATGCTCTTCAGTCATTTTACAAGTACTGAAATAGAAAAGAAAACTACTGAAAGTAAACCATCACAACAACTGAAGAATGCTTCTTCATCTGTTGTAACAAACTCTGAAGGCTTCAGTACTTGTACTTGAACTTCAACTGTTGTCATCAGCTGATGTCTTCAGCTGTTGCCTTCAGTCTTTCTACTTCAGCTGTTATCTTCAGTACTTTAGTCTTCAGCTGTTGATCTTCAGACTTTGGTCTTCAGCTGTTGAAGTCTTCAGTACTTTAGTCTTAGCTTTTGAAGTCTTCAGTACTTAGTCTTCAGCTGTTGATCTTCAGACTTTGGTCTTCAGCTGTTGAAGTCTTCAGACTTTGGTCTTCAGCTGTTGAAGTCTTTAGTACTTTAGTCTTAGCTTTTGAAGTCTTTAGTAGTTTAGTCTTCTGCTTTTGAAGTCTTTAGTACTTTAGTCTTCAGCTGTTGATCTTCAGACTTTGGTCTTCAGCTGTTGAAGTCTTCAGTACTTTGTTCTTCAGCTGTTGCTCTTCAGACTTTGTCAAACAGCTGATTAAGTCTTCAGCATTTGTTGTGATGTCTGTGAGACTTAGAGGTTTTTCTGATCAGGCTCATTGGTTCTTTTGGTCCAACAAACTCCCCCTGAACCAATGCAGCCAAAACCTCTAAACTTATTGAAGATGTCCCACTTATTATGGCAGAAAGATTGGTCTTTTTGTCTTCTAGATCAGCTCAGAAGTGACCCTTGTAAGCACAGGCCTGGGAAGAAGTCTCAATGATCTGTTTGGCAAAGTATGAATGGGAACTCTGTCTTGGGGAATTGGACACAGAGCTATTACCCCATCCATGAGATCTACTTCCCAACTATGAGTCTATATGACTCCCTTGTATAGGCCTCATGAAGGTTATTTGTTCCTCCATGGTAAGCTCTTCTGCTCCTCCTTCAAAAAGTGATTTTGGCCCATAATACTCAGATAGGTATTTGACCTGCTTCCCATTTTTGAGTTCCACAGTTGTTATTACTCTATAAGCAAATTCATCTGGGTGATTACCCTCTAAGAACAACTGGAGCTCATTCTTTCTGACTTCCTCAAGCCTCTTATATACTAACCCCCTTTTCACCATTTTATTCTCCAGCATCTTTTGTGGGGTCATTTTAGCTTTATAGGCTTTCTTGAAGTCATCTAGGATTTCCCAGGGTGATACTACAAAGACCAGTGAGATCACTTCATCTACAATGTTATTTACCTGGCCAATGTATCTCTGTGGAATGTTTTTCTTTTGAATTCTATGAGACACCCTGGGATCAGGCCAAATCTTCACTCTCTCCTTTTGATATTGAAATGTATGTTTAAGAGTGTATAACCTGAGAGCATGCTTCTTCATGTTGATGATTGAAGATGTGGCAGCATATGCTTTGTCAACTCTTCTCAACAGTTCCTCATCATGTTGTTTGTGAAGCTCTTCTTTTTCTAACTTCACTTTCACAGTTTTCTTTGAGACTCAGGAGTAACTGTTGGAGGGTGACTTGTGGCCTTAGGCAACTGTATAACAGCTGAGAGTGGCAGCCTATCTTCATCTTCATCATTATCTTCTTCATCTTCTTCTAGCCTCAGTACCCTTATCTTCCTCTTCTGGGGTACATCATCGGCTATTCGTTTTGAGGGTAAGGGAATTGTTTGGTGGGTTGTGGTTGTGGTGTTTTTGGGATAAAGGGATTGTTTTAGTGGGTTTTGGTGTGAGAATTTTGACATGCTGTTCTAGCATTTTGGATGTGAGTTCGGCTTTAGATTGCTTGACTAGTTTAGTCCTGCTCCCAGCACCAGCTTCATTTAAGGCTTCAATAACCAATCCTTTGGTATATACTTCAGATGAACAGATCTTGGTGGTTATTGCCAAGATGCTGTCCCTGGACCATGCCTTGATTTCAATCAATGATCTACCAAGATACTTAGCTATGAACTTGATCATGATTTCCAGCCTTTCCCTTTCCAACACATCATAACTTGCCCATCTAGCTTGGATTTCTTCAATCTCCGGTCTTCTGATTTCTGAGTCAAGTTTTTCAGTGTCGTGACCTTGCCTAAACAACTCATCAATGATGTTATCCATTGATCGGTTGTGTTCGGCATCAGCCTCCTTCACCATTGTCTCCAAGTCAGTCTCCTTTTCATTCTTCCTTTTCTTGTATGTGACATGAAAGTCTTTAGTACTTTCAGTCACTTTCTCCATGTCAGCTTCCTTCACCTTCTCCTTCTCAGTCTCTTTCCTATCTGCAATCCTCTTTCTTTTTGCTTTCACTGACGCAATCTCCCCCTTTTTGGTTGCATTGGTGCAAGGGTTTGTTTGTCAGAAAGCCTTTTACTCACAACATCCTTTATCAAGGGTTGTATAACTGAGGGAAGCCTCTCATCAAGGGTTTTAAGCACTATATCAGTGATAGTTGGTCTGATGAGAGGTAAGGAATGTTGAAAGATAGCAGCTATTTGCTCAGGGGGTTCTGTCCCTAAGAAATAGTGCCAGAAGCAGAGGCAGGTGGCTGAGTGTTTTGGAGTGGCTCTGTGTATGGTAGACCTTCAGAGGAAGGTGCCATCGGTGGGGTTTGAGGGGTAGATGGTCTTTGATCCTGAGAAATTTTGGCAAGCAGCTCTTTGAGTCTGCTCACCTCATCCTTGAGGATGGTGTTTTGGGCTAAAACATCATAAAAGAAGCCCAGGTCATCATCAGTGTTTACTGAATAACCTGACCTCCTGATAGAATCAGGATGAACATGCTCTGAGTGTAGATCAGTAGTAGCATGTGCCCCTTGGTCATGGTACTGGGGACTTCCTGCCTCAGGACCACGTCCTTCATCAGCAGTTGCCTCTAGTGAGGTCTTATGAATGTTACCAACTTCAGCCTGATCATATGCTGAAGCAGGAGAAGTGGCAGCCTCACCAGAAGTTCCAATCTCCTTTTCTACACTCGGAGATGGAGCATTGTAACCCCTGTGCTGTGGGTTATCAGAAGCACTATGGTCCTCCTCCTCAATGGTTGAGGTATGCCCAGTTGTAATTGGTTTCTAGGGAGGGGGTGAGGAGTGCAACTGACTCAGCACTTGTGAACAATAAGTGTAGGACTTGGAGGGGCGGTTGCATGTGGAGATTGGGTAGAAGCAGATTGCACCCGGGGTGAGTGGTGCGCTTCAATGGTAACCCTCTTAATTGAGATAGGTTCCAGTATGTGGGATCCCCAATATTGGTTGCAACATGACCCTGTTGAGAGGATACCTGTGTGGCTTTGGCAGGTTGAGTCTTTGACATAACTTGGGGGTTAAAACCAGTATGTGTGACCTGTGTTTGTGGTACAGGGGCATCCTCAGGGGACTCATCTCCCTGAGTAGCCGTTTTTGGCTTTTTGGATTTGTGTTTGGTGGGGACTTTGGATTTGGAGGTGGTGGCTGTGGGTTCCAGCTGCGTGGGTTTTCGCAGCTTGGCAGCCTGTTTGAGTGATTGGTCTGAGTTGTGCCTAGAGTATACCTCAGGCAATACAGCCATGGCAGGGACTCCAAGGCCAACAAGTCCCTCAGCTTTCAGCTGGTTCTCTATAATGGCCATGATAAACTGAGGATATAATATCCATCGGTTAGCAATAGGTTTTGAGGCCATATCCTTAAGTTCAAGAAAAATTTTTTCACAAAAATTTTAGTTTTGTTGCTCAAGGATAGAGAAGAATACCTGCTGCCACCTGGTTGACATTTGATCCCAAGAAGAAGTCTTAGGAGCTAAGCAAACATTCACCATATGAAAAATAAGACGTTCTGCATCATGGAAATGCTTCTTCGGGATGGTAGAGGCGCTGAGGTTACCCTGGTATCCATGGTGGGCAAAGGATAGATCAGTGGTGCCCTTTGGATACCCAGCGGGGAAAGTGGCATCATCCAGTTGTAGGGTTTGGCGAAGGATTGCCGGAGTAATGACCACCTGTCGGTTGTTGACGAACGACTGGAGAGAGTTGGTGTTATTCTCCCCAGTGATGAGGGTGACGTCCGTCCAGAACTGATGGAGGGATACGGCATGAATGGTAGGATTTAGAAGGAAAGCCGTTTTGTAGGGACAATGGACCATTAGATCAATGGCATTATCGAACTTTGTCCAAAATGGTGATTTGGTAAGGTAGGCAACACAGTTGTGTCATGGTTTAAGCTTCATGGTCGCCATTAATGTGAGAGAAGATGTGGAGGTTTTGAATGTTAGGTTTGGAGATAATGAAGTTCTATAAGATTAGGTATTTATAGGGTCAGGGTTAGAAAACAACTGAAAGGTCAGAGGTTGAAACAACTGAAGTCTTGGTTTTAGGCATCAGCAGTTATAAAACTACTGAAAACCATGGTCTTGGCTTCAGATGTTTGAAAACAATTAAAGACTTGGTTATAGTCATCAGTAGTTGTGAAACAACTTAAAACCTTGGTTTGTCTTCAGTGTTGTAAACAACTGATAACTTGGTTTTAGTCATCAGTAGTTGTAGAGCTACTGAAGACATGGTTTTGTCATCAGTTGTTGTAAACAGCTGAGGACTTGGTGTTAGTCATCAGTAGTTGTGAAACTACTGAGGACATGGTTTTGTCATCAGCTATTTAGGGTGAAACAGCAGTTGTAGAAACAACTGAAGAGAAAGTTCTCATCAGTAGTTTTCGTCAATTCTTAGCTTTTCAGCTGTTTCATACTATCCTCAACACTTACTCATTAGTCTTTTTGCTATTTTCAGTTGTTTCATAGGACATTAGTACTTGATCTGTTTTTACTGATATCATCAGTTGTTTTAACAGAATCAGTACTATATGTGATATGATTACTAATGATCATCAATACTTAGTTACTGAGATCATCAGTAGTTATCACTTATTCTAGCTGCAGCATACCAAGCCTTAACACTAGGTTTTGGAAAGTAGAACTATCCAAAGGCTTAGTAAAAATGTCTGCAAGCTCATCAGCACTAGGCGCAAACTTTGGATCAATCAGGCCTTTTTCAAAACAGTCCCTCATAAAATGATGTCTGATCTCTATATGTTTGGTCCTAGAGTGCTGGACTGGATTTTTGACAATGCACAGAGCTGAAGCACTATCCATTAATAATGGAGTCTTAGTCTCTGTAATGCCATAATCCAAAAGTTGGTTATGAAGCCAAAGTACCTGAGAAGTACAACTTACAACTGCAATGTACTCTGCTTCAGCAGTGGATGTAGCAACAGATGTTTGTTTCTTACTCTGCCAAGAAATCAAACAGTTGCCTAGGAATTGACATCCACCAGAAGTTGACTTTCTGGTTAACTTACACCCTGCATAGTCACTATCTGAAAAAGCAACTAATTTGCAAGAGTGTCCAGTGGAATACCATAAACCTAGAGATTGTGTACCTTGCAAATATCTAAAGATTCTCTTGACTGCAATCAAATGAGACTCTTTAGGAGCAGCCTGAAATCTAGCACAAACACAAGTTGCAAACATGATGTCTGGTCTAGAAGCTGTTAAGTACATCAAGGACCCAATCATACATGTGTAAAGTGTTTCATCAACAGCTTTACCTTTCTGATCTGCATCCAGTTGTGTGGTGTTGCACATGGGAGTAGAACAGGGCTTACAATTTTGTAAATCAAACTTATTCAAAAGATGTTTTGTATATTTTGACTGATGAATAAAGATTCCTTCAGCCTTTTGTTTGATTTGCAAGCCTAGAAAGAACTGTAATTCTTCCATTGCACTCATTTCAAACCTTTGTTTCATTAAACATGTAAAATCATCACACAACTGGGGATCAGAGGATGCAAAAATAATATCATCAACATAAATTTGAACAAGTAGCTTATGCTGATCCACCTTCTTAATAACAAAGTTTTATTTATGGAGCCTCTAGTGAATTATTTTTAAGAAGAAAATTGGAAAGTGTTTCATACCAACTCTAGGAGCTTGCTTCAACCCATAAAGAGCCTTATCAAGTTTATACACCCAATCAGGATGTTTATTATCCTCAAAACCTGGTGGTTGACACACATAAACCTCTTCTTTTATTTTACCATATAAAAATGCACTTTTGACATCCATTTGAAAAACTTTAAGATTGTGGAATGCAGCATAGGCTAAGAACAATCTAATTGCCTCTAGTCTGGCTACAGGGGCAAAGGTTTCATCATAATCAATACCTTCTTCTTGTGAAAACCCTTGTACAATCAGTCTAGTCTTGTTCTTAACAATAAGCCCATTTTGGTCAGTTTTATTCCTAAACACCCATTTAGTGCCTATTGCACACTTACCTGGGGGTAGAGAAACCAGTTCCCACACTTGCTGTTTCTTGAACTGAAGTAGCTCAAGCTACATGGCTTCAACCCATCCATTGTTGCTCAAAGCAACATGATAGTTGTTTGGCTCTAGCTGACTGATGAAGAGAGCATAGAAACAGAAGTTAGACAATTGACTTCTTGTTGAAACTCCAGCATTGATATCACCAATGAATTGAGACATTGGGTGATTCTTCAGTTCTTGATAAACAATGAGATCTGTGCAAGTGTTTTGTAGAACCTTCAGCAGCAGCAGATGGTGATGCAGACTCTTGAAACCAAGAATTAGATGGTAAATCAAAAGATGTAGAGGAATCAGATATCTCATCAGCATTTGTTGTGGATGGAACTGCTGAAGCTACAGGAACATCAAGTTTAGCAGATTCAGGCAGTTGATCACTAAACTTGAATAGGTGAGTATTGATATTATCATCATCATCAATACCACCAGGTGGAAGACATGCTGCAGAAGATGATTTGTCCACATGATCTGCAACAGCTGGAGGTTGATAAGGAACATATTGCAGTATGTCCAGATCAAACAACTCCACAGGGTTTTGTGGAATCTTGTCCTTTGGAGATTCATTAAACTTCTCATGCAGAGTTTCTTCAACTATCTTTGTTCTGTAGTTCAAGACTCTGTATGCCTTGCAAGTAGATGAATAACCAACAAAATACCCTGCATCCACCTTAGGATCAAATTGTGGAGTTGATCCTTTGTGTTGAGAATGAAACAGGGAGACCCAAAGGCTCTGAAAAATGAAATTAGAGAGGCCCAGTGATGTAGAACTTCATATGGAGTCTTCATCAACCTCTGATTTACTAAGGCTTTATTCTGCACATAGCAAACTGTATTAACAGCTTCGGCCCAAAAGGTCAGTGGCAAACTAGAGTCAGCCAACATAGACCTTGCAGCTTCAATTAGGGTCCTGTTCTTTCTCTCCACTACTCCATTTTGTTCTGGAGTTCTTGGGATGCTAAACTGCCTTTTGATTCCCTTTGAAAGATAAAAATCATCAAGTGTATGCTTTCTGAATTCAGTTCCATTGTCACTCCTTATACACTTGATTGATAGGGAATACTGCTTCTCAACATACAACACAAAGTTTATAATCTTCTGAGCAACCTCATCCTTTGAATGCAAAAAGAAAGTCCATACAAATCTGGAGTAATCATCCACAATTACCACACAGTATTTCTTCTTTGCCATGCTCATCACTCTCACAGGACCAAATAGATCCATGTGCAGTAACTGCAAGCAGGCAGTGGACTTAGGTTCTTCAATGGGAGGGAATGAGACTTTGTGCTGTTTTCCTTTTAAACAAGCAGTGCAGGTTTCATCACAGTGGAACTCCTTTATTGGTAAACCTCTCACTAAACTATTGTGGATCAGCTGATTCATATTTTTGATATTAACATGATCCAGCCTTCTGTGCCACAGTTTAGATTCCTGAGGAGAGGCTTTGGAAAATAGGCAAGGATGGCCTCTGAGAGCTATTTTCTTGGAAAGATCTAAGGCATACACTCTTCCTGTCCTGTTGGCCCTCAGGAGAGTGTGATCATCCACACCTTATCAATCAAATTCAGAACTTTGGATGACAGAATCCTACAGTTCTGACTGGTGAAAAGAGCAACATGACCTTTATCACACATTTGACTGACACTCAAGAGATTGTATTTGAGATTTTCCACATGATTAACATCATCAAACTTTATTTCCCCATTGGAGACAAAGCCTTCGCCAATGATGTAACCTTAGCATCATTGCCAAAAGAATCAACCCCTTCTTTCCTTGAGAGTAGTCATGAAGAAGAGAGCTGCTCCCTGTCATATGCATAGATCCTCCACAGTCTACATACCAGATGCTACTTTGGCATGCTGAAGAACCCTGCAATCATAAACAATTAGTTAGTTTTTGAGACCCAAACCTTTTTGGTTTTGGGTCTATTCACATCAACAAATGGTAAACTAACAGATTTGCTATGAATAACAGCCTGAGGGGATGGAGATGGTGAAGAAGAAGAATCCTTTGGCATGGCTTTTCTTCTCTATGGTTTCAGCACAAGAGCATCTAATTGGTTGACTCTCCCCATAGATGTTGAACCATCATAACAAGTTGTGTCTAATTTTGTGATAAAGCCTTCAGCTCATCAGACACATTAGTGCTTGAAATTGATAGATTCCTGTGTTGTACCATCTCCCTTTGAGCAACTCAGCTGTTGCCTGATTAACCCTTGCTTTTTAGGTTTCTTTTTGGATTTTGGGGTCACAGGTTTTGATGTTGCTGGTACAAATTTGGTTTCAAACTCAGTTTTCATTTTATCCATTTGCTTTTTAATATTCTCATTATGTTTGAGTTTGGAACCCTTTTTATACGAGCAATCACAGTAAGATGATTGAATAAGCCACATATTTCACATGGCTTTTTCTTCATCTTAAGTTGATCATCTGCTGAAGAAGATGAAACTACTGAAGACTTCTTCTTCAGCAGTATGCTATCAGTACTAGCAGTTTTCTTCCCTTTAGTACATGCAGTAGTTTGGGTTTGTTCTCCAGGTGTTATGACATCTCTTTAGTACTTTCAGTACTTTGTGAAATACCACCTGGAGTGATCAACTTTTTGATCATGTGAGTGTCAGCATTTGAACCATCAACATCAGCTAATAGGTTCTGGGAGGAATTAATGCTGACTTCAACCTCTGATGGTGTTGTATCAGATAGTAGAACACATGATGAAAAGGATTGGTTATTGCTTTCTCCTTCAGATTTTACCTCTGCTCTGGGAGTAAAATATGTAGGAGGAGCAGTGTGATTATAACCAATGCCAAACTTCACATTGGAAGTAGACTGCTTACTAAGAAGCATTTCAAAACCCTTGCAAGAATGTACCCATCAATCAGACTCTACCTGGGTAGTTGCAAGTGTTCCTTTGAGGCCTGTGTACTTCTCTAGAAGTACCTCTTCCCTAGCCTTATCATCAGTGATTTGACATTTAAGTTTGTAAATCTCATCATTCTTATCATTAAGCACAGACTCAATTCAGCATTTCTTTTGGATATTATTTGTTCTAGCTTAATGTTCTTGTTAATTAAAACTACATTTGCTTCTCTAATAGATGCAAATGCAGCTATGCATGTTTCAGAACATAGCTTGGCTTTGGCCTCAGAGGATACCTGTGATACCTGTGGTGTGTGGCATTAGAGGATGAGGTATCAGCAGACTCCAGAGCCATAAGAGCAAGGTTTCCAAAAGGACTGTCACCACCATGTTGACCAGCACCAGAGAACAGTTGTTCATGACCAGACATATCATCTGGTAAACTGCTCTAGTCAACAACTCCTGGGGTGAAAAAGCTGTGTTGTTGAGGTTGAGATTGTTGATGAGATTGGGAAGGTTGAGGTTCAGGTAATGCTTGTGGTTTTTGTGCCATAGGAACTTGAACCGGATTTGGCTGAGGCATGTAATAGCAGGGATAGGATATGACATTGGACCCTGAGGGACAAAGATGCAGGAGATATAGGGTGTGAATGATGACCAGAACTCGCAGGATGTTGCCCTCTGTTTTGTGGACTAGTGCTTGAAAAGTCACAAAGGGTGCAGAGGAGTTAGATCCAGTTGATCTACACTCTCTTGCAAAGTGTCGAAGCCTTTGGCATTTGTGACACCTCAACTTACTCTTGTCAAACCAACTTTGGTTTTGCCAGAGAGTCCAGGAAATTTCCTGCCAGTTCTCTTGTAGAACTTTTGAGATCTGATATTAACTAAGGCCATTTGGCTTAGAATATCCATCTCTTCTAAATCATCATCAGCAATACCCTTCAGATCATCCATGATGAAGCATAATTGTCACTATTACAGCTTGATTGACTATCAACACCAACAAATGCATGATCAGAACTGTTTGAAGAGAAATCTATATGCTTATCATAATTGCTTTCAGATGCAGCATATTCTGACTCATGACCAATCAAGGCAGTGTTCCCTCGTACAAAGTCATCAGTGAGCTTACCTCATGATGCCAGTTTCCTTTTCTGCTCTATCTCTCTCTCGAATGTAAGCGGTTTCCCATGAAGTTGGGTGAGAGATAGGCTATCCAGATTTGCACTGGAGCATAGGACAATAGTGTAAGTGTCCTATCTCTCAGGCAGTGATCTGTGGAATCTGTTATTCATCTGGCTATTGGTGTATTCCTGTTTGACCATTTTCAGCTCAGAGATCAAACAAGAAAAACGCTCAAACTGTTGAGTCAGTGTCTCACCCTTTCTATGAGAGAATGTCTCATATTGTTGGGCAAGGATTTCTCTGTTGTTTGCTAAAACCTTATCTGTTCCACCGAATTGTTCCTTCAGTGCATTCCAGAGGTCATGAGCAGTTTCATGATGCATAAGCCCTGAATAGATTTCATTACGGCAAAGCCATGGCTAGAATACCATGCGCTTTAGCATCAATCTCAAACAGTTTTCGATCCTCATCTGAGTATTGTTCCTTCTTCTTCGGAACCATTTGGTTGGTTTCCGGATTGTTCACAATAGGCTTATGTGGACCATGTAACACAGATGTCCAACAACCTGAACTGTTAACAGACAAGTGATGAAGCATCGTTCGTTGCCATATGTTATACTTAGTCCTAACCAGCATCGGAGGTTTGGTTGAGGAACCGGTATTGTGATGGTCATTAGAAGGAGTAGTCATTCTCAGATTCAACCAAATTCAATTAAGCTTTAGCAGATTTAGAACAAAACACAAACAAACCAAATTGAACCAAGAGAGAGCACAAAGTGAATAAACGAAAGCAGCAGAAATTCAATAATCTATAACCAATTCTTGCAAATATGCTAATTCAATCAAACATAGATATCGAATAGCAGTTTCAATGAACAATTGTTAGATCGATCAATGATTAACCTGCTCTAATACCATTTGTTAGGATCAGTGATCTACGTTTGATTGATTAGAGAGTATTGCAGCGGAAATCAAACAATGAATTAGACAATTCACAAGAACACAATGATATTCAATATAAGAGTAAACGGTTATAGAGAAAGAGAATTCTGCGAAAGATATTTCATTCAATATGCACATTCGTGGTAACAGAATGTCACGCGTACAATTAGGTCAACATCTCTTATATACGAGATGTGACGTTTGCTGATGTCACTTGATAGTGACATCTAACAGAATTATTCAAACTACTGATAGTTAACACAACTACTGAAGATGTCAAAACAGCTGACATCTTCTTACAAAAATACTAAGTGTTAACTATCACTACCACTACGAAAAGAAACTACTGAAACTACAACGACTGAAGAACGTGCTCTTCAGTCGTTTTACAAGTACTGAAATAGAAAAGAAAACTACTGAAAGAAAACCATCACAACAACTGAAGAATGCTTCTTCAGCTGTTGTAACAAACTCTGAAGGCTTCAGTACTTGTACTTGAACTTCAGCTGTTATCATCAGCTGATGTCTTCAGCTGTTGTCTTTAGTCTTTGTACTTGAGCTGTTATCTTCAATACTTTAGTCTTCAGCTGTTGATCTTTAGACTTTGGTCTTGAGCTGTTGAAGTGTTCAGTACTTTAGTCTTCAGCTTTTGAAGTCTTCAGTACTTTAGTCATCAGCTGTTGATCTTCAGACTTTGGTCTTCAGCTGTTGAAGTCTTTAGACTTTGGTCTTCAGCTGTTGAAGTCTTTAGTTCTTTAGTCTTCAGCTTTTGAAGTCTTCAGTACTTTAGTCTTTGGCTGTTGATCTTCAGACTTTGGTCTTTAGCTGTTGAACTCTTCAGTACTTTGTTCTTCAGCTGTTGCTCTTCAGACTTTGTCAAACAGCTGATCAAGTCTTCAGCAGTTGTTGTGATGTCTGTGAGACTTAGAGGTTTTTCTGATCAGGCTCATTGGTTCTTTTGGTCCAACAGTTTGTGAAGCAACCTCCTGGCTTTGAGGATGCACAATTTCCACATTGAGTATATAAACTAAGTAAAGCTTTATATGGACTTCATCAAGCTCCTAGAATTTGGTATGAGACGTTATCACAACACTTAATCCAACATGGATACACACGAGGGAAAATTGATCTAACTTTATTCATAAAAAGGATAATAATGATCTTTTATGTGTACAAGTGTATGTTGATGACATCATATTTGGTTCTACCTGTCCAAAATTGTGCAATGAATTTGAAGAAATCATGAAATCTTGATTCCAAATGAGTTCTATGGGAGTGATTAACTTCTTTCATGGACTTCAAGTCAAGCAAACTACAGATAGAATCTTCATCAATCAAGAAAAGTTTGTTGGCAAGCTCTTAAAGAAATTTAAGTTGCAAGACTGTCAGTCCATACGAACTCCAGCAGATGTTAACACCAAGATTGAACCTGATCCAAAAGGAAAATCTATTGACCAAACGTTATACAGATCAATGATTGGTTCCTTGATGTATCTTACTGCATCTAGGCCAGACATTATATATGCTATTTGTGTATGTGCTAGGTATCAATCAGACCTGAAATAATCCCACTTAATTGCTATCAAAAGGATATTCAGGTATCTCAAAGGTAAACCAGCCTTAGGGCTTTGGTATCCTTACGAGGGTAACTTTGAACTATATTGATATACAGATAGTGATTATGGTGGATGTTGTCAAGATAGAAAATCTACTTCGGGTGGGTGTCAATTTATTGGTCCCAGATTAGTCTCATGGCAATGTAAGAAACAAACAAATGTCTCTGTTTCAGCTGCAGAAGCCGAGTACATTGCTGCATGAGCAGGATGTTCTCAAATCCTTTGGTTGCAAAATCAATTACTGGATTATGGATTCAACTTTCTTAAAACACCAATTTACATTGATAACACAGCTGCTATGTTCATTACAGCTAATCCTGTTCAACATTCAAAAACAAAACATATCGAAATTCGATATCATTTTCATAGAGATAACTCTAAAAAAGGATAATCATATTGATTCAAATTGCAACAGAAAAACAATTGGCAGATCTATTTACTAAAGCCTTCCTACCAGGACGGTTTGAGTATTTAGTAGGATCAATTGGTCTTATAAATCATATGTGATCTCCCTAAATCAAAAGATCATAATAAGTGATACTCTCATTGTTACTTGCCTGCTTATATTTTGTGTGTGTGTGATTTTATGTTTTTCATAGAAAAATCAAATACAAAAATATATTTCAAAAATACAAAAATAGTTTTTTTGAAAGGATTATGTTTTGCAACATGTGAGAAATGATAGTACATTAGTGAGATGAGTTGCATACTTCACTCATTAATAAAGTCTAGACATGATCAGATATGATGTGTAGACAATATCTAACAATTATGCTGAAAAAGTAAATTCTTGTGATCAAACTAAACATACATGCATGTGTGTATTCATCTGAGTACTTTTGAGTTGTTTTAGCTTATCAGAATGAATGTTTGTTAAGATACATCTCTCACACCTGTTGAAACTATGTGAAATCATGAGATCTGTTACAAAGCATCATTTCACTTCTCTGTTATGAGTCATCATAGACCTGAAGTACTGAGATATCCTCTGTTGTAAGTCATTATAGACCTGGATTCTCTTTTTGATTCAAAAAGATGCCAATGTGCACAACCTATTCAAATGAATAGTCAGAGCTGATCAAATGGTTATCCATGATCATCCTCTATTAACTAAGTAACATGAACTCTAGTGATATCTATGTTTGAGGTAATAAGTTGAGCATGTGTTCTTTCTTAGATTTCATGATGATAGTTGAGCTCTCTTGGTCTCTGTATGCTTTACATCATGTCATATCTAAATCAACACTAATCAATCCAAGAATTGAAAAGTAAGTGAGTTGATAATTGTGTCAAAAACACTCATTGTCTGTCCTTAGATCTTGTGTCTCCTTTGCTGTGATATCACTGACCTGGAACACACTTGATCAGGATTTTTTCATTGTCTATGACTCTCCACATTTATTTTATTTTTATGTGCTGATCTTCATTAATATGATCTCTCTGCAGACATTTATTCTGTGATTATCTTAGATTCTGATTCTATTTTCATTTTTCTTTTAAGCATGTCTTGTGTGTGAAGGCAATGTCTCAATGTGCTGTGTGATCTTATTCTCTTTCATAAGAAACTTATAAGTTTTTCAAAATTAAAAGTTTAGGGGGAGTAATAAATGAAAGAGTTGTTCTCAAAAAATATTTAATATCATAATCAAAATTGAAATGTTGAATTGAAAGGATGATGCTTTATGTTCAAAGTATTTGTGTAAACTGAAAATAGAATGTGTTTAAAAATTACAATATGAATCTACATAATTTTTGCAAATAAATGATTTTTAAGTTGAAAATCAGATGATATTTGATTTTAGTTGAGACTAAAATGAAAGGACAAAATAAATTTAAAAAGAACAGAAAATAAAAATTTTATAAGTTGAAAGTGCAATATGCAAAAAGTTCAAAATTTGAGGATCTAAATGGTAAAAAGTGTGTAAGTGAAGAAATTGGAAATCACAAGTGTTTAAATCATGAAAGTCACTCATGCACCTAAACAATGCACATGCGCCTAAATAGGAGCATGATGAAATTTTCAGGATTATACAAAGTGTTGGAGGTTTGATTCATTCCCATGCATCTAAACAGTTGTAATACATCTATGAAAATTACAAGTGTTGGGCGTTTGTGATAATCCCATGCGTCTAAATAGTGTTTCTGTGTTAGACGTTTGTCATGTCTCATGCGTCTAAATAGTTTCAAAATTTCAAGTGTTAGACATTTCACAAAGTCCATGCGACTGAACAGTGCAAAAGCACCTAAACATGCTTATGCGTCTGAACAATTCCCACACTCTGACTTAAAACACACAACAGTGCTCATGCGTCTAACAAAATAAGTGAATTCTAGGTTTTCATACGCCCAAACAGGACCATACGTCCGAACAGGGCTCACACGCCTAAAATTTCACTTATATAAATTGAACACTTATGCATATTTCTCATTTACATTTCAAAATCACAAAACAAAACCCTCGAACTGCAACTGTCAAGCATAAACACATCCGTATTTCATATGAAATCGAATCAAATCATTTGAGTATACATTGTATTTGAATATAAATGTAAGTTTGTGATTCAAATATATAATTTGGGTTAAATCTGTGCATTACTATAGTCGTTTGAATGCTATTTGGGCGTTCGAACAAATATAATCCAAGTTTAATCTGATCAAATGAGTATCATATAAAAAATTGACACTGGATTATTGATAAGAACAGATTTGCGAGTCTGTTGATGTATTATTTTTAATCTAGAAAGTAAAAAAAATTAATTGATGATGAACTCAGATGATTTTTATAGGCGAAGAAGAAGAAGATGAATAGGCAGTCATATTCTGAACAAAATAAATAAAAAAGAAAAAAAATTAATTAAAAATTGATCTGTTTGATAATAAATTCAAAATGAATAAAGATAAATGTTTTACAACTTGAAATCTCAATTAAAAAGTAAAAATAATTAGAATCACCTGATTTTGCAGATCCTGATCATCCTGATTATGTCTGTAAGCTTGAGAAAGCTCTTTTGGCCTGCATCAGGTACCCATGAAGTGGTATGAGACTCTATCTCAGTACCTCTACAAGTATGGATACACAAGGGGTAATATAGATGAAACTTTCTTCAACAATAGACAGGGAAATGACTTAGTGCTAGTTGGAGTATATAAAGATGATACCATATTGGTTCAACTAATCGAAGGCTTTGCAAAAGACTTTAAGAAGCAGATGAAGGATAGATTTGAAATGAGTGCCATGGGGGAACTCATTTTTTTCATTAGTCAGTCAAAGTATGTTCAAGACATACTTAAGAGATTCAACATTACTGATTGTAAGATTGCTAGGACACCCATAGCAAGAAACCACTCCCTCGGACCGGATCTTGAGAGGGAGTGTGTGGATGAACACCTTTACAAGGCTATGATTAGGTCTTTTATGTATCTTACAGCTAACATGCTTGATTTTATGTTTGCTACATATATTTGTGCATGATATTAAGCCAACCCTAAGATGTCTCACCTTATCACAATCAAAAGGATTCTAGATACCTCAAATGTGCTTTAACACTTGGGTTTTGGTATCCTAAGAATTCTGACTTCGTTCTCTATGCTTATACAGATAGTGATTATGGTGGTTGCAACATGACTGCAAAGCTAACATCTAGGGGATGTCAGTTTCTTGGTTGAAGGGTTATCTCATGACAATGCATGAAACAATCCTGTCTCTCTGCATCAACTGCTGAAGCTGAATACATTGCTTCTGCAAGCTACTATACTTAAGTGCTATGGATTCAGAATCAGATGCTTGACTATGGATTAAACTTCACGGAGACTCCCATTCACATAGACAACAACAGTGTTTTCTCTATCACAGAGCATCGTGTGCAACACTCAAGGACCAAACACATCAACATTAGGTATCATTTAATTAGAGATAATTTTGAAAATGGATTAATTAAAGTAGCCAAAGTCCACACAAATGAACAATATGCTGATCTGTTTACAAAGGCTTTTGATGAACAATGATTTAAATATCTTATATCAGTTATTGGTGTGGGATTGTTTATGCCCAAGACACATAGAACATTGATGTGGTTAGTACGTTATGATCCAAGTCGGGTCATACCCAATAACATGCTTAGCAAACACCAAATAATACTTAATTGATGATATGATCATGCAATTAATAAATACACCAAGTTAGAAAATGGGTTTTCTAAATAAGTTGCATATGAGATTGAACAACTTATATGGATATTTTGTTCATGGATATTATTTGTAATGTTGTTTATTTTAGTTAAATAACATCAAATAATAAAAGTGTGTGTATGTTATATAATTAAAAGGTTATTTATATATCTATTTTAAAACATTAGTTTAACAAAAATTGGTTTTTGGGTTTTAGGGGGAAAACCCCATCTCAAAAGGCCAAGCGGCCGCCCCCTTTATGGGAGGGGTCATGTTTTGTTGTGTGACTTGGTACTCCAAGAACAACACACACACTTAATCCTCTCATCTCTCACACATATGCAAGAACCAAAAGGGAAAAACCACTCTCTAATCTTGAAGTGGATCTCGGCTGAAAAGGGTTTTTCAGCAGCCTTTGAACTCGGCTGAAAAAAGTGTTTTCAGCAGCCCTTCTTGGTCGTTTTTGGTGGTGAAATCCTAGCAACAAGGTGCTTGCTTGATGCTTGTGGGTATGGATGCTTGAGGACATCTTTCCTTGATGTTTTGGCTGTTCAACAACATCATCTTCTTCACCCAAAAATCGTTTTCTGCAGCTTTACTAAAGGTAGCATGTATGGTTTGTTTTGGGTTGTTATATCTTGTTGATAGCTAGTTCAAACACATATATATGATCCTATGTTCTTGGGTTTGTTGATGTTTTGTTATTAGCCTTAATTTTCAGATTACTAATGATAATTTTAAGATTACATTCCGCTGCGTTTTTCATAGTTTAAAGGTTAAACTAGTTTGCCTAAGGTCCAACAAACCCAATAATTGGGATGATAAAGTTTGAGTAGATTTTTCTTAAAACCTAATTCTTATTATTTCTTAAAATCTGTGTGTCCTATGTTTTCTAGTTCATCACTTTCATAAGCTCTTGTTTTATTTGGATAAAAAAAATATTTTATAGACTTTCCTTAGATTTCTGAAAATTTTGATCCTTCAGAAGACATGCTTTTATCTACGGAAGAAAATCATTCCTTCGAAACAAATAATTGTCTAGGTAATTTTACCTTAGGAAGAAATTTCTGAAGTATCTTCTGAAGCTGAATAGTTGTCTCAGATACTTATATGTTTTCAAGGACTATTTTCTTCCAAAGAAACTTTTCACAACTCTTAGGAAAATCTTCCGAAGTCATTTTAGCTTTGGAAGCTTTTTCATTAAAACTTCCGAAGGTAATTTACCTTCAGAAGCTTTTTGACTTCCAAGAAAACTACTTTTTGAACAAAAGCAAACTACTTTTTAAGAGGTGGGACCGACATCTGGATCTCAAAGTTTATCCTCTTTCATTAACTTTTCCTTAAATCCTTCTCACATATAAACCTAACGGTTCCGCCTCTTTCTATCATCTCTTTCTTTCCTCCAAACCTAAACCCCAAATTTTTCTCTGAAATTACTTATGTTCATGTTTCTTCATCCTTAGGCATTCTCAAATGACCAACCTTAACCATAGAAATGTGCAAAAATTCTCCATGCAGTTACATAGGCAACATAGCCAGGTTGTTCTGTTACACTCTGAGAAAGATCCACATTTGTCAAAGGTTTGTCGTTTCTTGACGCTATCCAAATACTTCACCTCCCTAACCATTGATCCTACACTGTATGAGGATCATCTGCTTGCTTTTTGGAAGACCTGTCAAGAGGTCGTTATGGATGGGGAGAAGGCACTGTTTGCCACAGTGCAGAGGAGAACAGTCTTCATCAATCCGGCCATCATCACACTCATCTTCAGCTGGATGATGAAGAAGGTGAGGTGTTCTTTCCAAAGATTCTGTTAACTGCTCCTTTGAGCAGATGGACTATGAGGGAGATTTCTCTATAAAAACCTTCAAAGGGAAGGTCTCATCCCATTGGAAATTCCTGCTCCATGTAGTTATCCACAGTTTGTCAAACAAGCATGGTGGATGGGACCAGATTCTTGAAGATCTCTCCTTCATTGTTCATGGGATAGTTTAGGGGATCAAGTTCAAGTACTCTCAGTTTGTTTTTTAAATTTACTTGCTAACTTGGACTCCTAAGAATACTACATGTTTCGTAGATATGTTCAACACATTTTTAGTTGTGAAATGGGCTCAGAGTTAACGGGAATGGGTAATATTCTTAAACTGGGATAGATGAAGCTCAACATCTTTAAAATCATGAGAAAGCCCACTATTGGCTTCTCTGGGGTAGAAACAACCCTTGTCCCAAAAATGTTAGAGCTCATTGCTCAAGGTGACAACCTAGCAGCACCAACTATTGTTGACCTACACCTTCTACATTCCAACCCCCTCAACAACAAAAAATCACCCTCACCTACCAAAGAAAACACAAACAAACCCCTACACAGACTATTCAATCGGTGTAGGTCCCCATATACTCACCCACACAAGAAGAAGTGGACACTGGAGCTTCCACTTCTCTGGAGGAACAGACTACTCCCATCACTTCAATGATTAGTGTTGAGGTTCCTCATGCTCAACCTGATGAGCTCACAAGCCCAAATTCCTTAAGCCTTCACTCTGAGTCTCAACACTCAAGTGAACAACCTTTAGTGGACAGTTACCATACCCAACCTTTGGACATAAACCAACCAATTCCAAACCTTGACTTCTATACTGATGAAGATTTAGGTTTTGGTGAGTACCAGGAGTCTCTCTTCTTTCCCATACTCAAAGAGAGATGAGTGCTCCTGAGTCTCCTACTTCTAGCCCACATCAGTCACCTACTACTAAGGTGGACACTTCTGAACCTGTTCGGGATGTCCATATGGAAGAGGCTCTCACTTTTGCAAGTGATTCCACAATTAAGACCTCAACCATGACAACTCACCCCATTGTCACCTCAACTGAGGTTGCTAGTGAGCAGAGGAAATCCAACAACCAAGAACCTGAAGCTCGTGATGAGAGAGAGGACTCTGGTCCAATAATCTCATCCCCAATGATTCTTTTGATGAAGGTGAGGGGAATTTG
Source organism: Flaveria trinervia (assembly GCA_025506515.1). Classification (NCBI taxonomy): domain Eukaryota; kingdom Viridiplantae; phylum Streptophyta; class Magnoliopsida; order Asterales; family Asteraceae; genus Flaveria; species Flaveria trinervia. Next base: position 83,370,206 of record CM046444.1, on the reverse strand, counting down.
AGACTAAAGGTGCAAAAATTGTCCAAAACATGCACCTGTTTAGTCTCCAAGGTCAGTCATCTTGAATCTCAAGTGACTACCTTGCAAAACAGGGTCAATGATCAACAACTTGAGATTTCTTATCTTAAGGAAAAACTTGCTGGGATACCTTTAAGAGGAGTTCAACGAGGAACAAAACAACCTGTGAGTGTGATTGACCTAACTCCTAGCTCACCTATACGACTGGGTGATGCCGCCAAAAAGGGGGGGGAAAGTCATTGCACTCATAGAAACTGGGAGTTCTTCAAAGAGTATGGACATTGAGGACTCACCATACTCACTTGCAATTGTGCATACTCAACAACTTCCTACAGTTCACTTTGATGTGGACTCTATAGACTTCTACATATAGAGTCTATTTGAGAAAGGAATACGAAGGTCTATGTCATCTCCACCAACTTCAAATCACATCATTGGGTGGAGGTATGATGAAGGTAGAAGATCCCTTACCATTCTTAGAGTTCAAGGACAGCTAGAGGTCTTTAATTTTTAGACCTTGAACTTTTACAAAGGTGTGGATGTAGTCAACATGCCACTTGTCAATCAAAGACAATCAAGACAAGCTGATAGGTTGGCTCGAAGAATCCAAGACAGAATCATTACAGGGTTCAGTTTCAGAAGGACATTAAGGCAATTAGGAAATGCCGTGAATCAACTAGATGTTGAGGCAGACTCTAAGATTAGTTTCATATGGGAAACCTTGACTGAAGGCCCAGTGGAAGATGCTAAGAGCCCGGTCTCATCATCATCAACTGCTGTAGAGGTTCATACTCTTTTTGCGAGACCTGCTGGTGAAGGTGCATTTCAACCTCTCTCTGGCCAGAGCTTAGAGGCTTCACCAAGCAATGAAGGCCAAAGCTCTCTCCACCCTGAGTCACAAAGGTCTGTAAGTGACAAAGGGAAAAGAAAGATGACTTCTGAAGAGATTGAGGAGGAGAGAGAGAGAGAGAGAGGAAAAGGAAGCTCAGGGGAGAAATTTCATCTACTAAGTCTGCAAGGCTTATGGTGTGTGATATCAAGGCTACCCCAGATCAAACACTCAGGATTATGAGTTGAGGTTAGTCAGTATAAACTACTTGTAGACTAGGAACTATGACATAGACAATGTCATTTATCTCCCCTTAGAGGAGTTGAATGAACTGGTTGACATGGAAGTGTGAAAGGAGAGAAAGGAGGCTGAAGATACAGAGCTACTGATTCAAATTAAAGAAGAGAGAAGAAAGAAAAGATTATACAAGCATGTGCCTATCTGCTCCCCAGCTCAAGAAAGTCCTGCACATGATGATGTGGTTTAATAAGAACCTCAAGTAGATAAAGAAGAAGACAAGATCAAGATGATCAACTACCTAAGTGCCACAGGCCTCTATCAGGCATATGCACTTCTTCCCTTATCCTATAAGTATATTGAGTTTGAGTATCTCAAACAACTTGAACTTGAGATAGTCAAGGAAAGAAAGATCACCAAAAGGAAGCTAAGGGAAGAAGCTGCAAAGTCAAGAGCCATCATCTAGAAGAGTATGAAGAAATGTGCAGACATACAAAGAATGATGAGCTTCTTGAAGCTAAATGGATTCTCTGGAAGGAGACTCGGCCCTATGTCTTTGTCCACTATGGATGAGCATATCAGGGTAATCATGCAGAAGATCAATAGTGGAGAGCTTATGGACTTACACTCCCCTCCAAGTCAAGCTCCACCTGATGTGGAGGTTAAGATCAATAATGCATGCATAAGTTCATTGAAGAAGAATGCTTTAGAAGTTTCACACCAGAAACAGAAATACTCTAAGTGTGAAATTTTCCAAAGCCAAGACCAATATCTTCCAAAGCCAAAGATGAAGTCTTCCGAAGCTTCAGAGAAAAAGTCTTCTAAAGCCAACACTTGAAGATAGATTTCTTCCGTAGACTTTCAGTATACATGCTTTAACTGATGTACTTTACATAAAGCTGGACCCCTTTCCGCTGGAACTCTATAAAGTCACCAACTTGGATGAGTTGGTGAAAATGTCCATGCTTTTATTAGCTGTACATTGAGGTCTTGAGTCTGTAACTTTCTACTTCATGTACTTTATCCTTTTTGTAATATATTAGGATGTGAGCTATGGCATGTCATAGTCACAAGTCAAAAGGCAATCCGCCTTTTGACTCCACAATTGATTTTGTTTGTGTATAGTCAATTGTATCCGGTTGGCTTTAATAGTATGGCCGGCTATAGGATGTGGTATATGTATCTCAAGTACTAGTAACTTTCTTTTATGCTTTGTAACACTTGTAATAGAACTTGAGAAGGAAATATACTTCAACCTTGAATATCATCTCCTTGTATATTTTGATTTCTTATTCTGTCTCTTCTTCACTTCTGTTCTTAGTATCATTTCTTCTGGATAATCTAGTTTCACTGTGTGATTAGTCAAGTTAATCTCCTCTTTGTGTTGTGTTGTATGTGACCACCCTTCACCGGTCCTGTAGTTTTTATTTACTCTTGAAGAGTTGGATTGTATCCATTCAAATGACCTGGAGTATATAGAGATGGTTCATCAAATGGCTCTTCTCACTCACAAAGACAAGAAGTTGTACAAGAGAACTCGTAGGTAGTTTCTAAGCAATATATCCAGTTGAAAGTTTGTGTTTGATAAAAGCAAAGTGAAGTGTTACAACTATAATCATATAGGACACTTTGCTAGGGAGTGCAAGGCACCAAAACCTAAGTGTGGGCAAGCATAATCTAGGTCAAACTACATTTAGGGTGCACACAAACTTGAGAAGCCAAGCCAACCAAAACAAGAACCTCCTATTGATATTGAAGGAGACTTTGATTAGAACTTCTAGGTAGAAGATGTTTATCCCAATCTATCACTAATGGCTAACCATGAAGAAGCCAAGGTATTACAACATCTTTAACTCTTGAATGCATTGCTAAAGTAAATATGTACAGGTCCTATAACCTAGGAATGATATATGATCTTGAGTCCGTGAACATTTTAAAAGCTAATTTTAAAAGAGCTGAATACAAACTTACAATAGAAGATTTAGAGAATACAATTTCAACTCTTAAACATCATCACACAACATATAGGAATCAAAACAAAGATCTCATTACCAAGTTAATTGAATGCCTAGCTAAGCTTGTGATCAGAAAAGGCAAAGTAGAAAAGTGTGTTTTGGAAGAGGAAACCTTCAAGAACATCATATATTCATCCTTGCTTGCAAGGATTATTTATAAGAACAGGCAAGGAATGGGTTAAAATGAGATAGCTCCTCCATAACAATTTTTGTCTATAAGACCTCCATGGTGTGGAATTTCTGAAGATGAGCTTCCCCTCATAGACCCATCTAAGAAGAAGATGAAGACATAAATGAGTTAGTGAAGGATGGATTTGAAGTGAGTGAAGAAGTTCATCCTTAGAAGGGTTACTTTTCTCTTGGATAGAAGAAATAACCAAGGATGACCAAGTCCGCTAGGAAGAACTCGATGTGGCAAGCCAAAACAAAATCAAAGAACACCCAAGAGATCAAGGCTAACTTCAACTCCAAGAAAAAGCAAGTTTTTATCTCTACTAGATTTGAAGAGGTGAAGACTGAAGACTCAACCATTGATTGTAGTACTCAGAGTCCTAGTTTATGTCCAAATCATCCTAGTCATGAGAAGAAGGCTGACTAAATGTGCACCATTAAAAAATGCTGATCGAATGTGTATCACTATTGCAAAACATGAACCATCTAGTTCCAAGAGCAAGCCTCACCCTAAGAAGCCTCGCTACATCATTTATGAAGATGAATAAGGAAGTGGAAAGAGATTAAGCTTAGCCTCCTACTTAGAGGAAGACCCTCCAAAGTAAACAAACTGAATGTATCATGTGTGGTAGTACTTCTTACTTTGCTAAGGATTGCATCTACAATCCTAAAAGTACTATCCCCATGACCAAAGATAAAAAAATTTAGAATAATAAGAAGATAGTTTTGAAGGAAATCTCTTCCTTTTGGGAACTACAAAATGAAGAAGATAAGTGAAAACTTGCCTTCGGAAGAAAAATTGGTCTAGAAAGAAAGGAATGATTCCGAAATACCAAAGTCCGTCGTAATGGATGCAAAAACATCCAAAGTTTCTGTCTCCAAAACTTTCCAAGTTATCAAAAATTTTGAAGTATTGAAGACCAAGTCTAGTCTTCCAAGGATGGTGTGGAAGATGAAGGAAGGCCAGGTGACTGAAGGTTCTTCATCAATAACAACAAATGTTCATCAGAGCTTGAATAGAAGATGACTGGTATGCGAATGATCTTCTCCATTGAAATGATTCACCTAGGACAGAATATGATGATTGAGTGAGTGATTATATGGAGAAATCATACAAACTTTAAACATCAAATGCATGAATAACTCATAATGCTCTTTGTATTAATTGAGGTGAACGGTTACAATGAATGCTAGGGTTTGCGTATTTAACGGTCACAATAAACCTTTTGAACATAAGACTAAAAAAATATTCTCAATGTCTAATGTTGCTCAGCAGTCACCTCACATACGCAAATTTCTATACTATTTATAGGTTGATAAGATGCCTTTACAAAAAGACTAAATTACCCCTGTACTATAATCTATAATCTAAGTAGAAAAAGTTTTCATCAGCATTTGTCTTTGTTCATCGGCATTAACTAATGCGGATGAGTTAATCTTCATCAGTATTTGTTTTCTTCTATCACATTAGTGTTTGGTCAACAACATTGACAAATGCGGATGAACAAACACTTGGCGCATTTGTTGCTGAGCGTCCACGTTAGTTAATGCGGGAGTTCAATTCCTTATTAGCATTTGTTTAGTTGTCTGCATTTGTTAATGCTCAAGAACAAATAATTGTCAGCATTTGTTTTTTTGATCATCCGTATAAACATATACGGATTGCAGACACTTGTCTTCTTTTCTTATTGCAGATTCTTGATTTGCGTATCTTCTTGGACATGTCGGACTTCAGCAGATCAACCATCAATCCACCACTTAAATTGGCATGTGTGATCCTTTCCGGGTCCAACAATACTCCCCCAAAGGACTATACAACCTATGTACTTCAAGGGTTTGATGCTGGATGAGGTTGTGAGGATTCTGCTGGGTCATGTGTAGCAGGAGAGGGTGTTAGTGGTTGTGCAAGTGATGGATCAAAAATGGCCTTATCATATTGACAAAGTCCTTGGGTTCAAACATCTTTTCAGTATTCAGTGCATGAATCTTCATCTGGCTCATAGTGTGAGATGGGTTCCCAGATTGACACAATTGATAACCCATCTCTAAGAATCAGTAGAGCTCCTTCCACATCCACCTCTAGCTTCACAATATTCCCATGTTACAAAGGAGTCTTCTTCTTCCTCTATTGGACCCTGAAAGGATCATACATGGTAGTTCAATTGGTGAGTTGATGGTTGGTGTGCTGGAAATCCCACAAGTCCAAGAACTAATGCGTATGAAGAATCTGCTGATAAGAACACGTGTTGGCTAACCGCATTTGTACATGCGGAAGACAAAAAAATGCTAACAAGTGTTTGTTCTTCCGCATTAACAAATGCGGATAGCCTAAAAGATATGCGACAAGTTTCGTTCATCCGTATTTGCAAATGTGGATGCCCAGAAACAAATGCACATAAGTATTTGTTCATCCGCATTATTCAATGCGGATGACCAAACTACTAATGCGGATTAGAAAAGAAGAAATGATGATCAAGTCCAACTCATCCACATTTGTCAATGCAGATGAACAGAAGAAATGCTGATAAAGACTTAGACTAGTTCTGATGTATAGGTCAGGGGTAGTTTAGTCATTTTGTATAAAGACATCTTGTCAGCCTATAAATAGAATACAAAATCTCGTACACGAAGTGACTATTGATACACAATTAAAATATTTTATGTCTTACATTCTCAAGGTGTATTATTATTGTTTAATACTCAAAGCCTAGCATTTATTGTAATCAATCACCTTTATCAATACAAACAAGCTTTTATGATTATTTCTTGCATTGAATGTTTATTGATTGTTTGATTCCGCCATACAATCTTTAACTCGATCATTATATTCGATCTTAGTGAGAATCTCAATCTTACTACCCAGTCAATTTGTATTAGAGGCTTGGCTCTTGTTCTCTTTCAAATCTACCTAGGATCCGAATAGAACTTGATTGATCTGATGATTGAGTTGCTAATAAATTGTTCTATCACCTCTACTTTGTAAAAATCAGAAAATATTCTTCAATAGTTACTGGTCATACTTTCTCACCCTCAAGAATAAAGCAGTAGTCTTCACATTCGAAGCTGTGAACAGTTATTTAACAAATATTTCCAACAGAAACTCAGTATCATCAATAAATATGATTCATTGAGCCTATTTTGGACGATTTGGACCAGTTGGACTAATTAGACTTAAAACTATCTAATCTACATTTAAACACGTTAAAAACACATTGTTAAAATTGATTCACATAATTTTTCAGAACTTGGTCACACTCCAAAACCACCCATGCTTAAACATAAATCCGAGTTTAAGTAATGGAAAATCAGATTCATGAGTTACATCATCTGTGTAGATCCAGACTATTGGATCTCAATATGCAAAGGGTCACACATTCTTATTCCACTGTCTGGATCAAGCTGCCATCTACAAAACATCAAGAATACCAATTGAAGATCAACTCTTAATGATGATGACTACATGAAGATTAAGATTGATCTCAAAGCTTAATCCATACTCACTCAAGCACTAAAAATGGATGTGCTGAAAAGACTAGAAAAATATGTACTGCTAAAGCATTAGGGGATGTACTACTGGTTATGTGTGAGGGAAGCAGTGAAATTGTTGAAATCAACAAGGATAACTTCTTAATCAATATGAAACATTTCATCACTCCAAAGTGGTGTCCATCTCTAAACAGCTGCATAGATTTGTGCAGTTGATGAATGACTTAGAGATCATGGGAGTCACTTATGAAGTCATAGAGTTAAAAAAGAAGATGCTACATAGTCTTCCAGAGAACTAGAAACAAAATGTTACCATTTTGAAAAACACTCTTGATCTTGAGAGTACTACCCTGGATATAATGATAGCAAAGATAGAAGCGCTAGAGCTTGATGAAAGAAGTAGAAACCTAGTAGGACCCAAAGTGATTGAAGCATATAAGTTTCCATTAGACACTCACTGTGGAAAATTCATTCATTACTAAGGAGGACGATTTTATTTCCTCCAGGGATCAAGTAAAGACTACATGATTCATTGTAGCTCCATCAACCAACAGGCCATCAACATCATCCCAATCATTAGGATTCTCAGCAACTCCTTTAAACACTCCTCATGATACAAGATCTGAATACAAAGGGTAACCTACAATTTGTTGCTAGCTTTGAAGTTTATTTGGGAGGAAGACTCGCCTGTGCACATCTGATCTAGGAAGACTTAAAAGAATGGATCCAGATGATGTAGGAGAAATGGATTTGCAGTGGCAAATGGCCATGATTGCTTTGAGAGCCAAGAAGTTTTTTAGAAAGGAAAAAACACATCCTTAATGAAAACACCAAGCATGGGTATGACAATTCCAAAGTGAAGTGCTTCAACTTTAGCATGACTAGTCATTTCTATAGAAAATGTAATGCTTCCAGAAGAAACAACAACTTTCAAAGGAATTCTCAGAGCCAATCATCTTCACACCGAAACTCAAGATTTAGCTCCAACAATCATCAAAATTAGTGTCATCATCAACAACAACAACAAACAAATCAGACTCAACCTCAACTGACCAGTCAGGCTCATGGAAGCAGTCAATCATCTGCAAATGCTATTGTTATCAAGCAAGATGGAGTATGTGACTGGAGCCTGTATGCGGAGAAAGTAAAGCCTCAAATCCAAATCATACACTTATGGCTCACATCAATGATGGTCCATCCCCATGCCATCTGAGGTAAAATCTAACCTTTGTAGTGATAAATGCATTACTAAACTACAAGGTTATAGAGAGCACAAACATAAATTGGCTGACAAAATAAAAGAAGAAAAGGTCAAGTCAGAGATGTTTAAGATGTAGACTTTGAACGCAAAATTAAATCTCTCATCTCTGATATTGAAAAATTGCTTGGTGAAAAGTACACTCTTGCAGCTGAGAATGAGCAACTGACTGAAAAGTTAGCTTAATCTAAAGCTGAACAAACACTTACTGAAATGAAACTAGAAAAGTGTCAACTACCTTCATTCATGCGGCAAGAGATGCTTGATTCTCAAAAGGATCCCAAGGATATGTTGGGATTTGATATAATTCTTGTCCTCCACCATACAATAAAAACTACACTGTCTTGCCTCAATCTGCTTCACTCAAAGAGCAAATTGAACCTAACACTATTGAACCAAAAACAATAGTAAAACATGTCACAAATCCTCAAAAAAACCAAAAGTTTACATTGAATCAAATGAGGATAAAATCATATTAGGTCACCTTATTAAAATCAAGGAGCGTTCAGACAAGACAATGAGTGTCATCAACCAACAAGCCCAATCAAGACCATTATCCCCTTTGCTAAATTTATACTTGCTATTTCAAAAGGGAAGAAAAAATTTGTGAAGATAGTGAAACCTTCTGCTGAAAGCAGTTCTAATAATAAGATTAAATCTCCAAAAAATTCATGGAATTCAGACAAGGTGTCACTGTAAAAGAAACAAAAGGGCTCACTGATCTGAACAAGTAAAATTCAGTCAGAACCCCAATCTTCAAAATTAAGGCAAGGAGTGGTTTTGACATATGCAACAAGGAGCACATTGATCAGTTTGGGCAAAAGTAAAGAAAGGGTTGAGGAAACAAAAACATCCTAGAACACTTAAAAAAAGTAGTGTTGCGAAGCAAACTACAAAAAAGGCTGCTTTTGATTCCTCCCCTAAGCAAAAGAATGTGACTTGGTTAAGAATGGGAAAATCAACTAAGTCTGCTAAAACAAAACCAGACTCAAGAAACAAACATATGCATTGTGACATATGTGACATGTTTAATCACAAAACAGAAGAGTGCTTTTTCAATCAATATGCTCTATCTGTGACATGAACAACAATTCCACTAAAAACTGCTATTTTAACAAATATTGTTCAGTCTGTGATATAAACAATCACATACATCTGATTGTTACTTCAATCAAAAGGGATCGAGAATTGCTCAAAACAAACCCATCTCAACAACATCATTTATGAAACCTAATGTCAGGAGTCATTTTCACAACAATCAATCTGGGATATCTAGATCAAACAATGATAGGAGTAACACAAAAGAATTATGGAAGATTTAGAGAAACAATCGTCACATCAATAAGCAAAGGTTTGATCTTCCAAAACCTAAAATGATGTTTGAGAATAAAAAATAGGTCAAAATTCTTCAAAAGAATAGAGAGCAAAGATTTTATTACTCCCCTGACTATTAAGTTAATGTTGATGAGATGACACAATTAAAATATAACAAGCAATCTCCCAGGTCACCTCTAAATAGATCACAATTTAGAGGAATCTATGAAGAGGTCACCATCATGAATAGGAATAGGAAACCCAAGACCATTATGGCTTGGGTTCCATATTCTAATTAGTTATTTTGTGCTTGCAAGGTCATCCATATAGGTCTAATAGCCTAAGGTACGTGGACTGTGGGTGCTCCCGACACATGACTGGAGATCGTTCCCTCTTTCATGATTTCAAGCAAATACAAGGAACTACTATGGCATTTGGAGGAGATTCACAAGGTGGAAGGATTACTGGTGAAGGATCTGTGACAAATGGGATGTTGAGATTTGATATAGTGAACTACTTTGAACAACTAAATTTCAATCTTCTAAACGTATCTCATATCTATGACAAGAAATATTCAACTCACTTTACTGACACTCAGTGCTACACTCTGAAACCAAGATTTCAAATCTCAGAAGAATGGGTTGTCCTAAATACTCAGAGGAAGAATAACACCTATGTCTTAAACCTGACTTCTACAACACCAATAGAGGGAACATGTGTTTTGTCAAAAGCATCATTTGATGAGTCTCAGCTTTGGCACAGACGTTTAGGGAACACAAACATTAAAAACATGAATAGATTGGTCAAAGGAAACCATGTCATTAGTCTTCCCCAAAAAGAATTTCATTTTGTTGATCACTATTCAACGTGCCTCTAAGGAAAACAACATAAATCTTCTGACAAACTAATGCTGGTGAACACAAACAATACTCCATTGAAGCTACTTCATATGGATTTGTTTGGACCAACTCATGTTATGAGCATTGGAAAGAAACGTATTTTTTGGTGATCATTGATGACTTTTCAAGATTTACATGGGTTTTCTACTTAATTCATAAGAATGAGGCATCCCAAATAATAAAAGACTTTATCATACAAAATAAAAACCAACTTGATCATAAGGTCAAAACAATAAGAAGTAATAATGGAACTGAGTTTAAAAATGAAGACATGAGTTCATTTTGTGCAACCAAAGACATTGCTCATCAATTCAGTGCAGGTAGAACCCCTCAACAAATTAGGGTAGCTAAAAGGAGATATAGAACACTAATTGAAGCAAAAAGAACAATGCTAGCCGATGCTAAACTACCTCTCACCTTTTGGGCAGAGGCAGTTAACACATTGTGCTTTGTACAAAATCGAACTTTGTGTTGGATCTTGTATGCCCAAGACACATACATGATTGATGTGGTTACTACGTTATGATCCAAGTCGAGTCATACCCAATAAGAAGCTAATCAAACAGCAATAAATATTTGTTTGTTGATCAGATCATACAAATAAATATTGACACAATTTGGAAAAAGGGTTTTCTAAAACGTTGCTTTTGTAATAGAATAACATTATGTGGATAATTTGTTCATGACAAATTATTGGTTTCATTATTTAAGTGCTTTAAATAATAAGAAATAATAGTGTGTTAATGTTATAAAATTAGAAGAGATTTTAATTTTATAAAACTATGGGTTAAAAGACTGCAAGTTTCATAAAATAAAAATTGGGAGGGAATCTATTTTAAAAGAGGATTCCGGCCGCCCCTTGGCCTTGGATTTCTCTTTAGTCTTGGTTTTATACAAGACATTTCATTCCTTGGACTCTTCCTAGAACACACTCTCTCACACACACATGCAAAGCTCTCTCTCTTTCTTCTTCTTTGGCTGAAAAAATTCATCTTTTGTTGGCTGAAATTCAAGTTTACCTTGGCTGAAATTCGAGTTTGCAAGAAGGAGGATAGATTTGCGGTCTTCTTGAAACTACCTTTCTTGGAGGCTGGACATTCAAGAGCATCATCATCTTCATCTCATCCATACTTCATCATCTTGTTCTTGAAAGGTAGTTTCAAGAAGACCCTATGGTTGCATTTTCGTTTTGATAGCATTTCATTTCACATATATATATGATCCTTGTTCTTGGGTTTGGTTTTGGTTTAAAATGGTCCAAATTTCAAATTGTTAACCACACTTTAAACCCTAATATCCGCTGTGTTTTTATAGTTTAAATGGTTAAACTAGCTTTGATTAACATGTTACAAAACACAACAATGGCATCTAAACCATAATAACTTTATAGATTGGTTTCGAAACTTGAGAATTGTTCTCAAGCAAGATAAACGATTGTATATTTTAGATGATCTGATTCCTGATCAACCTAATGAGGAGGATGAGGAGGACTATAATAATTGGGTGAAATACACCAAGGACTTAGTCCAAGTGTCTTGCCTCATGTACACCCAGTCTATTTCGTCTTATGTACTTAAGATGAAAAGCCACATTCACCGGCTCGAAAGGCTGAATTGTCCCGTCTTGAAAGTGTTGACTACGGATTTGATCCTCAACTCTTTGTCAAAAAGGTTTGACAACTTTGTCATGAACTATAACATGAACGGGTGGGACAAGAACATTAGTGAGCTTTACTCTATGCTCAAAAGTGCCAAGGCGGCCATGGGTAAAAAGGTTTTACCGTTCTCACCATCAATGAAGGTGGGAACAAGAAGAGGCCTCACCCCGCACCCAAGAAAAATGTTGCCAAGGGAAAAGGGTACGTTATGGGAAAGGGGAAGGGAGTGGTAAGTGCGTCACCACCAAAACCAGCGGAGAAGAAGCAAAAGTTTGCTTCAAATGACCCATGATTCAAGTATGGGGTGTTAGGTCTAGGATCAGTAGATCTAGTCTATTTTGTATAGGCTTAGTACTTGATTTAATATGTGTAATGAATGGTTGTAATTCATTATTATGTATGCATAATATATATAGGTTAACCCATTTGTATGTGTGTTGATTTATGTATGGTTGCAGGTACAAACATTATACTTGGTCAATTTCTGAAATTGACTAAGTGTAAGAAACATCTACTGATGAACATTTTGTTATTCCGTAGATATGTTTCTTACAAGTAAAATGCATCCAAAGATCTTCTGCATATGAACAACCACCACTGAGGGTGGAAGAACAAGATTGCTTCGGAAGAACAAAGGTTGCTTTAGAAGAACAATGTACCCTTGGAAGAACAAGACTTCTGCGGAAGAACAAAACATCTACGGAAGTCAATAAGATTGCCGCGGAAGAAAAATGTACCCTTGGAAGAGCATGACTTCTGCGGAAGAACAAAGCATCTACAGAAGACAATATTCCTGCAGAGTCCAAACACTTGTATAATACATGTGTTACAAGTCAACAAGTCAACAAGGCACTTATGCAAATCGCAAGATATCCGATGATTCCTTAACAGAAACAATTCAAATTCCAAGAGATCCGGTGTTTCCTTTAATAGAAACATCATTGTCTATATAAATAGATTGTAGGCTTCGAATCATGGGCGGCTCTACAGTAACAGCAATAGCAATATGACAGTTCCATAACAACAAACATCACATCAACTCTCACAGTCAAACCCTAGCAGCCGTTGCATCATTCATCACAAAATTTAATATGATTCATTCATTATTTGTAATCATTAATATGTTTTAATGAAACACATATTATTCATTAACTATGTTTCTTTTTCTATGTTCTTTAATCTTTATTGATATTAAAAACAATTAAACCAAGCCAACGGTGATTCCCCGAACCTTGACTTGCCTTCAACCGACACTGATAATTCCTGATTGCGATTCTTGGATTCTCAGGTGGTATCAGAGCCAAGTGCTCATTGATTTAGATCGATTTATCTATGAATGTTAGTTGTGTTTAATTGCTTTGAATTCTCGTTAACAGGGATTTGTGTGAAACTTGTTTGTCATTCAACAGTAGTTGGTTAGATTAACTTAGATCTATATTCAAATCAATTGAATAGCAGATCCTTTTAATCAAATTCATCAATTAGCATCTCAGATCTTAACTAATCATGAGCAACTTCAGTGGATCATCTTACAAACTATCAAAGTTGGAAACAAAAGCAGACTTCAAATCATGGAAAATCAAGTTTAGGAATCATGTAAATTATACAGATTCGGACTCATGGGTCTCTATAACAGAAGGTCCTTATATTGACAACAATCAACCCATAAGCACAAAAGATCTTTCACCTCATGATATTAAGAAGGTTAAAGTTGATATCAAAGCATATAGCTTGCTTAGTATGGCTTTGCGAGAAGAAATATTGATCAGATGTGAAAATTAAAACAGCAAATTCCATGTGGAAGATTTTTCATACACTTTGTGAAGGGAGTGATGAAATCCGAAGCATTAGGAAGGACACCCTTCCTTCATAATATGAAACCTTTTATCATATTATGGGTGAATCAATTCCTCAACAACTCCACAGGTTTATGCAACTTGTAACAGAAATGAATATTCTGGAGTTGAAATACACAAATGAGTACCTAAACAAGAAAATGCTCCATACTTTACCAGAAAGTTGGAAGCAAACTGTATCCATGTTCAAGAATACCATAGATCTCAAAGCAGTCGAACAAACTCTAGTGGCTAAAGTTGAGGGTATTGCACTGGATGAGAAATCAAGAAACAAGAGTATAAGAACTCATGTATCACCATATCACTTTAAAGAAACAAGAAGTGCTGGAAGTGCTTTCATGTCCAGTAATGATGGTGATAACTATTGTACTTTGAGTGAAGATGAAGAGGAAGTAAGTTTCTATGCTTCAAAACCTCCTAAGAAATCTTCTCAAAGTAAGTCATGAAAAGAGAAAGAAAGATCTGATGATCAAAGAGATAAATCATCTGAAAAACCATCATCCAACAATCAATCAGAGTGTATCACTATCATTCTAGACTCTAAAGAACAAATGGCAGCTTTTACAACCTCCAGTTCAAGCTTTCAAGCTTACCTAGGAAGTACATTGCCCATTGCCAACATGTGCCAACAAGATTTAGAAGAACTGCCTCCGGATATAGTTGAGGAAATCATCTACAATGGCAAATGGCAATGATTGCATATAGAGCCAAACAATATCTTAGAAGAAACAAGAATTTGGCTGCTGCAAGTAAATCATCACGTATTGGAGTTGATAAGTCAAAGGTAAGATGCTTCAAGTGGAATCTCTATGGACACTTTTCTAGAGAATACAATCAACAAAATTCTGACACAACACAACATCAGAATCATCAGGCCAAACAACCCTCATCAACTCAAATATGTTTTAGACAGCCACAACTGACCAACTCGTCCCCACTAGCCACCAATTCACCAGCAGGAACTAGCAACTCTAAAGACTCTGGGATGATCATTCTTCAAGATGGAACCTGTGACTGGAGTGTGTATGAGAAGGTAATGAAGTACACATACCCATAACGACTATAATCGTCGGTAAAGGTAATGAAGTATCTTTCACCATTCCTAGTCATTGGCTTAAAAGGACCACATACATCCGAATGTATGATACCTAATAAATCTTTTGCCCTTTCGTTAGTTCCACTAAAGGGTGCCTTAGTCATTTTACCTTGTAAACAAGATTCACATACATCAAATGAATCATATTCATTTGTTTTTAAAAGACCATTCTTTTGAAGTGCTTGTATACGTTTCTTGTTTATATGACCAAGGCGGCAATGCCATAGGTAGGTATCACTCAAATCTAATTTGAGTCTTTTGGTGGTTGCTTGGTATATTGAGCTATCATATGTTACGTTTTCATGAACCAATTCATAAATACCATTACAAGGTATAGCTTTAAAATAAAATACATGATTTAAAGAAACATGAATATCATTGTCAACAAACTTGAAATCATAATCATATTGTCTTAAACGGGAAACAGAAATTATGTTCCTAGTCAAACTAGGAGCATATAATACATTATATAAAATTACTTCCAAACCATTTGGAAGCTTCAAAATGTAGTCTCCTTGGGCTTGAACGTGAACCTTTGCACCATTGCCCATGAATAGACTTATTTCCCCTTTTGCATAATGCTCATTTCTTTTGAACCCCTGCAATAAATTGTAAATGTGAGTTCCACATCCGGTATCTAATACCCATGTGTTAGAAGAAATAACATTTAGCTCAACATGTATCATGTAAATTATACCTGAGGTTTGCCCTGCATCCCTCTTTTCTCTCAACTCTTTGAGATAGACTGGACAATTTCTCATCCAATGCCCTATCTCACTACATTTGAAGCATGGGTCGTTTACAGCAACCTTTTGCTTCTTTTCCTTGGGCTTCAGAGGTTCCGCCCTAACAACCATCTTCCCCTTTCCTCCAACGTGCCCCTTTACTTTTGCAACATTTGCCTTAGGAGGGGGTAGAGACCTCTTTCTTCTCCCACCTTCATTAATGGTGAGAACGGGTAAAACCCTTTTACCCATTCCGGCCTCAGCTGATTTGAGCATCGAATGAAGTTCATTTATGCTCTTGTCCCATCCGTTCATGTTGTAATTCATGACAAATGCCTCAAACCTTTTAGATAGGCCATTAAGGATCAAATCCGTGGCCAACTCCTTTGAGACAGGACAATTTAGCCTTTGAAGGCGGTCGATGTGGCTTTTCATCTTAAGAACATAAGACGAAACTGATTGGGATTCTTCCATCCGACATGCATGAAGCGCTCGAACCGTTTCGAAGCGCTCCACTCTAGCTTGTTGCTGGAATGTTTCCCGCAACTGAGTGATCATGTCATAGGCTCCATGGAGCTCATACTCCTTTTGGAGTTCGGGTGTCATACTTGCTAACATTAAGCAAGAGACTTGGACGGAGTCTTCCACATATTTAACCCAATCATTATAGGCCTCCACATCCTCCTCATTAGGTTCATCGGGGATGGGATCATCAAGAATGTAGGCCCGCTTTTCTTGCTTGAGAACAATTCTCAAGTTGCGGTACCAATCCATGAAGTTGTTAGGTGGTAGACGATCCCTTTGAAGGATCGCCCTAAGAGATTGGTTGTTTTGGTTTGGTACATCGTTATTAGCATTGGTGTGGTCGGCCATCAACAAGATTTTACAAAGTTCCATTTTAGTAATCGTTGATATAATTATATATTTCATTTATTAATACCCTTTACGTCTCATAGACTATTAATAAAAAATTTAGAATCCAACGTTATATTTAAATATTGGTTAGGTGACCTTTATCCCATTATATAAATAAACAAGGTAGTCAAAAATGACAATTGCAACCCATTGCAACTTCTAATGGTATGGGATCGTTTGAACATCTTATGTTTATAACGGCATGTTTACCCATCAACACCTTTTATAAAACACATTTTAGGTGATCCATTCAATATATTTTATAAATCAAGTCGTCCTACTTACACACACGTGTGAGTTTACCACATAAGTGGTTAGGTGACCTTTATCCCACAAACATGGCATTATCACCTCAAGTTACAAGTTCCCTCAAAGTGGTTACGTGACCTTTATCCCACTAAGAGTTTGCAAGTAACCTAAGTGTTGTGTAAAAGGATGGTGTTTAACTTGTTTCTCAGAAGGAATTTATAATTTCACAATTCTTGTTTTAGAAAAGACCATGTACTATATGATTGTATGCATTCAACCATATGGTATCCATTTGGTTCTATTAAATAAAACCCATTTTATTTTGCAAACCATTAACTCCTTTTATAGACCCATTCTATTTACCTTAATGATTTGAGAACCAATTTCTTGTAATAGCTTGTTCTAGTTGATGGTTTGTTAATGACATCCAAATATCCAAAACAAAACAACATCATAAGCATTCAACCAAGCATAACCAAACAATACATATATGCATAACAAAGCATACTAAATTGAGCACACTTGTTTAGCCAAAACAAGTGTGTCAAAAGGTCTTGTCCTAAGGGTTAAGAACATGACACATGGTTGACAAAAGGAACTCCCACTTGAATCCACATCTTCAAGCATCCTCTTTGTCCATTTTTCTTCAAGTCTTGATCTTGAGCATCCTTACAAAATATGTATCCTAATACATTTTTCTAGTAAAGATAAACTCCTAATCTATTTATTACAAACCATATGAATGAATAGATTACAAAATAAGACTTGAAACAAAATAAATAATATATGCCCAAATGAATATAACATGACAACCAATCATTGAATCCAAGAGGTCTAGGCTTTGTCATGACATCAGCACTTTGTGCTTGTTTCTCTAGGTCTTTGGTCAACAAAGCAGAGAAGAAATCGATGTAGGTGAAAAAAGTGTCATAATTCATCATTAATTAGTGTATTTGGATTGCTACATACATATACACTTAGATAAGCCATACTATAAGATGAGGGCTTCTTAGTTGAATATAAATTTTAATTCATCACATCATGTATCTTCCTTTCCAAGTTGAGCCTACCCACATTCTGGTAAGTCATGTTAGTCTTTTGAAAATTTGAAATAAACACATGAATGATATAAAGTCTATAATTATATCATTTCCCAAAAGTATAAGACACAAACTTCAATAAAATGACTTATTTTTGTACTTTTTGTTAATATTTGAATGTTTTTGTAATTTTGAAATTTACGCAAGGTTAATCATGTCAATTGATTGATATAGGATTACAAACCTACTAGGTTAAAATGCCTTGGTAAATAAAGTAGCCAATGGTTATCAGTATGAACTTGAATCAATTTCATTAACCCTTTTTCAGCACAATCTCTCAAAAGTGATATCTAATTTCAATATGTTTTGTTCTTAAGTATTGAACTGCATTAGTTGTGATAAAACATTGCAGTTGTGTTGTCAGTGTGAATTGGATTGTGCAAGAAGTTAAAACCATACTCAAGCATCTGGTTTTGAATCCGAAGAACTTGAGAGCAACAAGTTGATGCTGCTATATACTCAGTTTTTGCTGTTGAAAGAGACATGTTAATCAGATCCTTGCACTGCCAGGACACCAATCTGGGACCAATTGGCTGAGACAGTCCTTTTGGGCTATGAACTCTTCTTCGAGTTGAATAGTCCAGGCTATGTAGCAGTGGTACACAACAGATCAGCCTTCTTCTTGGTGCTAAGATGAGTTGAACATAAACCAAAACTCTTGAAAGAAGAGTTTAGGTTATTGTCTTTGGTCTTTACCACTTCAAACCCTGTAGAGATAAAAACTTGTTTGTGTCTAGAATCAAAAGTGGCCTTGATCTCTTGAGCCTTTCTAGTTTTTCTTTTGCTCTTTCTGATCAAGTTTTTCCTCATAGACTTGGTCATCATAGTCTTCTTCTTCTCCTCAGAAGGATAGTGACCCTTCTTGGAATCCTCTTCTTCACTCTTCTCAAAGTGATTGTTCATTATCACTTCTTCATCCTCTTCACCCAAAGGGTATATGAGAGGAGGCTCATATTCACATGTTTCACACCTGGGTGATCTTACAAACAAGATTTGTGTGGAGGAGCTATCTCATTAGATCCCAGTCATTGCTTGTTTTTATAAAACCCCTTGTTGTGCAGGGATGAGGATATCATGTTCAAAAGCTCAGCTTGGCACTTAGTCAGCTTAGTATGAGATCCTTGATCTGGTTCCTATAAATGGTGTGCTGATGTTTTAGAACTGAAATTGTTTTCTCTATTTCCTCTATCTTTAATTTATAATCACTTTTAGTTTCTCTAAAATAAACTATTATGATGTTTAAGGACCCAAGTTCATATCTTATTTCTAAGTTGTAGGACATGTATTCGTTTACTTTAGCAATAAATTCAGGGGTACAGAGATGTTCCAATACCTTGGCTTCATCATGATCTTCCATCAATGCTTGGTTTGGAGAAGTATCTTCAACCTAAAAGCTCTAGCCAAAGCCTCCTTCTTCAATAGCAACTACAGCTTACTGCTTTGGCTTGTCATTCTGGGTAGCTTTATTAGTGTAGTTTGTTCTGGACTGTGCTTGGCCACTATTTGTTCTTGGTGCCTTGCACTCCATAGAAAAGTGGCCATCAAGTTACAGTTGTAACATTTGACTTTGCTTTTGTCTAGTCGAAACTTTCCACTAGCTGTATTGCTAGGAAACATTCTTCATATCCGCTTGTAGAACTTCTTGGCTCTGTGACTGAGAAGAGCCATTTACTAGACTATCTCCATATACTCCAGATGATCTGGATTGATGCAGTCTAGGTCTTCAAGGGTAAATAGAAAGCTGCCACTACTTTCATCAGAGGACACAAAGGCTTGAGAAGAACTTGTCTCTCGGAATGGGCTTCCTGGAGTGTAGTTCTCCCTTGGTGTCTCAGGGAAGGTGATGAAAGGACCCTTTTGTGAGTTGTTAGGGTAGCATATGAGATGATATTGGGGTTCTATTCTATCCCTTTCAACCAAATGAAGGGCTGAATCCATTTGATTGTTGGAGTTGCCAGATGAACCTTGCATGTTCATCTCCATATGGTAGCCATTGAGAATCTAATACACCTCTATCAAAGTGAGAGTTTTCAGGTTCTCTGTTCCCTTGATAACCACACAGTAGTGTGTCCATTGCCTAGGAAGTGAGGAAATGAACTTCCTTACAATATCTCTATTTTCAAGACCTACTCTGCCATCCACTAGGGTATCCATAATCTCAACATACCTGAATTATTGTTGAGTCATGGTCTCACTTGCTTAAAGGTGAAATTTTCAAAAAACTATTTTAGGAGATCCTTCTTGTTCTCCTTGGCTTTAGAAGAACCCTCATACATTATTTTCAATGCATCCCATAGTTGTTTAGTTGTTTTGCATGTCTTGAAACCTCTGTATATGGAGTTTCGAAGAGCAGTCTGAAGGGCTGTCATGGCCTTCTGGTCATTCTCTACTCTTTTTCTATCTTCATCTGAGTATTCAGCCACAGCCTTGGGGATCATACCACCTCCAGTTGCTGAAGAGGTACATGGTATGTAAGGTCCATTTTCAATAGACTCCTACATTCTGGATTCTAGAGACCTGATGAATCCTTCCATTCTTTGGCACGAGGTGTCAAAGTCATCAACAGTGATCAGTGGGGACTTTGTCATGGTTGTAGTTTCCATATGAGATTTAGAAATGGATGTGATTTAAGATCTTAAGTATTTTGTGTATGAGAGGGATCTTAAGATGGTGAGATCTTATATCAAGATCCTAGAATGCTCTGATACCAAATGCAGGACTGGTGAAGTGTATGCAATTACAACACAACAACGCAATGACGAGAGTTGCTAAGAATACTTAACAGATCAAATAAGGAACTCGTTAATTTTCGTAATGATACTAAGAACACAAGTAAGTATGAGACCGAACAAGATAGCAAAACACACAAGGAGTTGGATATCAAGATTGTAGTACATTGCTTTCTTAAGTTCTATTACAAATGTTACAAAGCATACTTAGAAAGTTACAAGTACTTGAAATATATATACTACATCCTACAGCCGGCCATACTTTGAAGTCCAGCCGGATACAATTGACTAGACAACAAACGAAATCAAATCTAGAGTCAAAAGGCAGATTGCCTTTTGAAGTAGAAAGTTACAAACTCAAGACCTCAATGTACAACTACCAAAAGCATGGGCCTTTTCACCAACTTATGAAAGTTGGTGACTTTATAGAGTTGTAGCGAAAAGGGGTTCAACTTTATGGAAAAGTACATTAGATAAAGCATGTGTTCAAAAGTCTTCGGAAGAAATATATCTTCAAGTGTAAGCTTCGGAAGATTTTGTCTTTGAAGCTTGGGAAGACTTCATCTTTGGTTTTGGAAGATGTTGGTTTTGGCTTCAGAAAATTTCAGACTTAGAATATATATAATGCTGGTGTGAAACTTCTGAAGCATTCTACTTCAGTACACTTGTGCATGCATGCAGGAGAGACTTTGGGGGTTTGGGTTGCATGAGACTTTATATTTAATCCTTATCTAATTCATGTGATATTTATCATGTTTTGATTAATTTAAATATTCCACGTGTACCTCACACATAAACTTGTGGTTTGATCAACCATCCTCATGTAATGCATGGTAGATCTTTTTCACAACTTACTTGACTAGGTTACATAAAGTGTGAAATCTCATTTTCACTGATCCTCATTGTGATTCTTTTATGCTGATACTTTTAAAGATTTGATCCACATTGAAATTCTTTTGCACTCCACATTGGAAAGTGATCATAATGGGATTCTTTTTGTTCATTCATGAGGAATGTATTCTTTTGTAATTTCATCCAAGGTGGATATGTTCCATATTGGGAATCTTTTGTATCATGACATGAGCACTTTGTGCTCGTTTCTCCATGTCTTTGCTGAGCAAAGGAGAGAAGAAATGGATGTAGGTGAAAAAAGTGTCATAATTCATGATTATTTGGTGTATTTAGATTGCTACACACATATACACTTAGATAAGTCAATACTTACCAATACTATAAGATTAGTGCTTCATAGTTGAATATGAACTTTAATTCATCACATCATGTATCTTCTTTTCCATGTTGAGCCTACCCAATCTGGTAAGTCATGTTAGTCATATGAAAATTTGAAATAAGCACATGGATGATATAAAGCCTATAACTGTTAGGATCATGTATCGAACGAAATACTAACTCAAATACGTGTAAACCGAAACAAATAGTGTGAAATCTTATTTCATTGGTGATCCAATCAGTGAGAACGCACGTAGAAACAATTATGGATTGAATCTAAATGTTAAGAACGATTGAAAATTGATCTAGTGCGATCTATGAACTTGGAACAGGTTCTTAGAGGTCTTTGGACGGCTAGGGTACGATTTAGTTCGTAGGTATTCGAAGTGATTTGTTTTTCCATGATTTAAGTGGCATTTATTGGTTAGGGTTTCTCATTCGGGCCACTGAACCGTTAGCATGAGGTTGTTCATGTGTATGGTCCATTAGCATGGGCCAATCGCATGTGAACTTCATATGATTAATTTTTAACATGTTTCACAATCATTATTTGACTTATATTTATTCAAACAACCACAACCTATATAGTTAGTTCAATAAGCGTTATTACATACCAAGCAATGAAATATTCAACATTATAAGCACAACCACACATTGTATTTCATCAAGTACCCATTCAATTACATATGTGTAAGACAATAAAGACATTTTACATTAAGTTCATAAACTAAGAACACATGTATCAAAAAACTCCCCCTTGGACCTAGTTTCATCTACTGTCTTACATCCTTCATAAGTTCCTCATACTTCTTGTACTTCCCCTCTCTTGTGACTCCTGCATGTATTTCAAAAGCAAAGCAAATTTGTATCACATTCTGTAATTGTAGTACCACCCTCATAGTTTCCATACTACCATTCTTGTTCAACACTATGACTGCCTCTCATGTTCTCCAATCGTAGTACCACCACTGTTGGTACATATATGTCCCTAGATCATGTTATGAATGTAATAGATCTTTTTGTCTAATTCTGAAGTAATGGTTCAAATGATTAATGAAATGATAATGATTGTCTCGTATTTATAACATTTAATATTTCATTAATGAGTCGATGTTGAATTGGTTAATTAGCTTTGTGACTGTTTGAAGTGTCATGCATAATGTTATAATGTTAAATACACTCAAACTTGGTGAAGTGAAGTTCTCATGCGTCCGACTGGACCATGCGTCCCAACAGTGATCGTGCGTCTGAATGGCCATGCGACTAAGTGTCCATGTTCCTAAATAGTCCATACACATGAATAAATTTGTACAAATGACTTAGTCGCACCACTAAACACTCAGTCGTGCGGATGAATCAACCGTATGGTTCAATCGCAGGACTGAATCATACTAATGGTTCAGTCGCACGAATGAACAATACTAACCTATAAATACAACCCAATTCGTGGAAAAACGAGGAGAATTAATTCTATTTTCGATTGCAGACGTTCCCTAGTCGTCCAGAAACCTCCAAGTTGATACTCCGAGTTCATAGAACGCTGTAGATCGATTCTTAATCGATTCTAAATGTTTGATTCAATACTTTATTGATTCTATGTGCGTTCTCACTGATTGGATCGCCAATCAAATAGGATTCCGCACTATTTGGTTTGGTTTACACGTTAATCATTAGGTATTTTGTTCAAATACCAGGTCCTGACAAGTGGTATCAAATACCAAATGGCCTATATGATTGACCCAGTCGGATGTTTAAGAGTGACCGAATGGGTAAGTCGCATGACTGAACTCCAGTCGGACGACTGAATGAGACGACTCAATGGGGCGACTGAATCAAACGCACGACTGAGGCACATTCACCAGAATGAAACGTGTGTATGAGCCCAGTCGTACAATTGAATTTAGGGTTAGTATAAATAGAGAGTGAGTCGGTCGCAGAGACTCACCACTCTCAAATTTACCCTAAATCGCACGACTAACATTACGCTGCCCAAATTTCGTTTGATCACTATAAACCCTCGATTCTCACATACTGACCATTTGCATTGACTCTACAGGTAATTTGCGGTGCAGAAACATTATCAAATCATTCAATTTGACTCTAAATCTGGACAATCGGATTCGTTAGAAAAACCGTGTCTTGTGTGGCAAAATAACCTAACTAAACGACGTAAACAAATGAAAATTAATGGTTTTAGGTGTTAAACGAATGAATTACGAGTCTAAGGAACCAGAACACGAAGCTTAAAACTCAAAATTGGTGAAAAATTGAATTTGAATTGAGCGGACAGAAAGACATGCGAATGGACAGGTTGATGAGCTTCAGTCGCACGACTGAAGAGTGCGAATAGCGTAACCGCACGACTGAACTATGAGTATGAGTTCAGACGCACGACTGGTGTAACCGCATGAGCCTACATACGCATGAGTCCAGTCGCACACTCAGTAGTACGTATGGAGTCATTCGCATGACTGAATCCTAGTCGCACACCTCATTCGCATGACAGAAAAGAATTGTGTTCAAGTCCGAGTGTTTCATGACATTCTTAACCAATGGGTACTAATGTTTACTTTCCTTGTGTAACAGATGGCCAGCCGTTGGACTATGAGTAGGAAGCACAATATTTGTGCTCATCTGGATCTCACATCCAGAAATGCTTCAGACTTCTCGGGCATTATAACCTTCCTCAGGAGATCGAGAATTGCACACGCTATATCTGCTCTATGTACACCTTATCGGTCTATTCAGCAGGCCTTCTGGGAAGGTGCGGTTGTTGACCGATCCTGTGAGCCTCACTGTATGAGAGGTACTATCTTTGGAGAGGCTATAGCTATCACAGAGGAGGATCTAAGGACCGCGTTACAGTTGGGGGACCATGCTGACTGTCCCACTAAATTACACACCCTTACTGTCAGAGGATGTTTTCTTCGAGCCAAGTACGTTGGGGACATCAATGTTGGGGTGCTCCACAAGAGCAACCTCTGTCCCCAGCTCAAGTACCTTGCTCACGTATTGCTGAAATGCATAGCATCCAGAAAGGGAGGCTTTGATGAGTTGTCTGACCTGATCCAAAACGCTTTTGTTGCGTTGGTGCTGAACCATCCGTTCAACTTCTCTAGGATGATCTTCAGCTACTTGGTGGAGAACATTGAGCGGAAAGGGAAGGAGGGCTTCTGCATGTACCCCCGATTTATGCAAATGATCATAGACCAGAAGCTCCCCTCCCTGCCAAAGGAGAAGGATGATGCTATAGTGCTTGAGGTGATGGATGATACCACCTTGGCCGGATGAAGGTATACAGGGGAAAGCAGGTGAAACCCCCTGTCAGGAGATTGTTTGGGCATCTGGCCCGTGAAAACTATGTGGTGCCAGCTAGGAGGAAGTGGCGCCACGACGACAGTGATTCTGATGTTGAGCAGATTGCTCTACCCGCCGATGACTCTAATGATGATGACGGTGGGGATGCTGGAGATGACATGCCCATTCCACCGAGGGGCACAACTACAGACGTTATACCTCTGGCATTTGCCCCCATGGGAGACATACCTGAGTCAGCCGGGTTCCACTAGGACTTTATACTTGGTGAGGAGGAAGAAGAGTATGGACTAGGACTGTGGGAAGCAAGGTTGTTCCCACAGAGTATGGACTCCGGGCAGTTGGTGAACGCCCCAGGGATTCGGGAGAGACGACTGCAGATCCCAGCTATGCTCCTGAGTCTACTAGCCGTGTTCTAGGGCGAGCATCCACCTCGACTAGATCGAGGAAGAAACGGATGGCTCAGCCCCACAGCCAGATGAAGAAGAGGAGAAGACTCACCTTCCTCTCCACCATAGCAACTACATCTACCATCACCACTACCCCTTCTACAGCCACACCATCCACCACCACAACCACCACAACAACCACCACCACACCTCCCACCACTGAACATATGCCAATCACCACCATATCATTCACTCCTACATCACCTCCACTATCTCACAGACCCAACCCCATTTTCACCATAGCCACCACCACCACTATAAGCCACCAAGCAGGACCCTCATCTCATCCCACACATGTATATGGATCCCATCTACCTCAATTTTGTGACACCCGTCACCTTAAGGTCCGTCGAACGACATAATTAAGCATAGAATTATTTTAATTATTCTTCCTCTTCTTCATGAACTCCTGCCCTAAGAAATCATGTCTGCTTTGTTACCCTTGTGCCTGTACTTCCTCCGTGAACTTGTGCTAAGCATAAACTTTTAATAAATTTCATCACCATTACCACAAAATATATCATTTTTAATTTCAACCATTATCATTAATAAAACCATTTTTAAACTATGAATTACCATTAAACACGCTTTTAACCTTAATATAACGAACATTTTAAGGTCGTAGTCAACCGAAACAAATTTTGGGGAACTCGAGGGTTAAGTGTAGGGACTAAACTTGCAATTTTGCAAACTTGGGCTGGGTATATAAACCCATATTCCAGCCCTTAATCTCATTTCATCTTCATCTCCTTCATCCTCTTCACTTTCTTCTTCACATCTTCTTCATTCTAGCACCAAATCCAACCCGCATGGTCTTGTTCTTGTCGTCTAGACTACATCTACAGCCTAGTCTACTCTATTGTAGCAGGTAGACGACCTTGGTTGCCCCTCTTGTTGCTTATTCATGACTGTCCAAACTAGGGTTTTGGGTGTTCGGGTTCAACCCGAACACATGAGGTCGTGTGGGTGCATGTGAGGTCTTTCTGCTTGTGTTTCATGTTTGTGTATGTTTCTAGAGTGTTTTTGGAAGTCCTTGTTGTGTAAAACCCGTGCTCGGAGCAGCCGAAGGCTACTCTGCACTTCTGTAGTCGCGAACCTGCAGTTGAGGCGACTGGGTCTGTCATGCGACTGAGTCGTGCGACTGGGTGAGTTGTGCGACTGAGCCATATGACTGTCATTCGGGCGACTGAGTTATACGACTGGGGACATCATGCGACTGAGTGGTGCGATCGTATGTATGTGCGCGAATGAGTCATGCAAACGAATGAAGGTTCAATCGCATGAAAGTAGCTAATTCGCACGATTGAGGGTTGATTCGAGCGCATGGAGGTTGGGTTGTGCGAATGTGTGTTGTGTGATACGACCGAATGCCAGTCATGCGAATGAAGACTCAATCGTACGAATGAAGCTGATTCGTACGATTGAATGTTGATTCGTACGAATGGAGCATTGAGTTGAGCGTCTGGTCTTGTTGTGTGACTGATGATGTTGAGTGTGAACTTCCTCTTGAATGTCTGATGATGATAAAGTAACATGAGTAAAAGTGTCATTGCTTGACCACAAAGATTAAAGTCAACGCTATCAACATGCACATACTATTTCAATTGAATTCAACCTAACATTTTACAATTATCGACAATCCAATTGGAACTCCAAATACTTAACAAGTGCTATCTTTCATAACGATGAGATCATTTCACGGATGTCATAAGCAATGATGACTACTCGTAGTACTTGGATCTACATAAGATCTGATACGTGTATCCGCTTGTGTGTGTGCTACCCACGACTGAACCGATACAACCCGAACTGACTAAACATTTCAATACACTTCATACACGTCATTAATGCTTAACAATAACTATCAATAGGTGTTTGACCGATCATTGCATTCAACTGCTGGGAATCTTGATCATTCATACTTACCACTAAACAAGTGAGTTTCGTGGCCCCTTTTATGCTTATACTACTTTACAAACATTTACAAACATGGGGGAAAAGTATGCTCGCCCGTTTTCTATGTTGTACAACATACATACAATTTACATACTTGGAATCAACGTGCTACTGTTTTGTGGTACTTATCTCATACATGCTTGAGTCTGCTTTGTGGTTCTTTCTTACAACCATTTAATTCTAGTGTGGGAACCGACGGATAGGTATTGGTAGTACTACTGGGTTGACACTCCCACCCTTGTGTTGGTATACTAGTTAGTACCAACAAAAGCCAGGAACGGGCCTTGGGTGAATATATTCCGACAAGTTTCTTTGTGTACGTCATTAGGTTTGGTTGTAAAGCTCTTGTCATGTGATTTTGCTTGCTTATAACTATATGCACGGTATTCTGCAACAACTTTATACAGCATCATTACTTATTTACTTTTAAACCTGCGAGCTCACCAATAATTTTGTTGACCATTTTGAGCATATCTTCTCAGGTGATCATGCTAGCTCAGGTTCTAGGTGTGCTGCCTTACTAGAGACCCTAGGATGCATTTCCGGGCTAAACTTGTCATTTTGAAAACAATTGTTGTAACTGTTTCAAACAACATTATACTTTGTAACTCGTTCCCAGGTTGTGGGAATGCAATACATGTTATTATCTATGTTTATCTTATATCATGTTTATGCTTATGGCTATGTTGTCGTGAATACTGACTAAACATGACACAAGTCTCCTTGTTGTCGGGTGTTGTCATGACACGCTTGTCATCATTATTATTATTGCATCTCTATCGCTTACCATGTGTTATGACGATTCCCGTCTCGTCGCACCCCGTGTTTCCGCTCTTAGCGGGGGTGTGACAGACTGGTATCAGAGCCATTGGTTATAGAGAATTAGGCAATACACATGACCTAGACTATAACCTAGGAACCTTCATGTAGATTTGCATGCCAGGGTTGTGTGCATTTTGTATCTCATACGTGTTTCTCATTACTTGTTCGATTAACTATATGTTTCGTGATTATTTCACCCCGTGAGGGAGCCCTTGTGCTCACTCTTTACGGGATGTTTATATTGGATCTTCCGTTTCCCTCTGCGCACCGAGTTGCTTTATCAATCCGGGTATTGAACCCAAAGAGATCTTCATAGATCATGCTATTGTGTTTGACCTTAAGCACTAGGATTTACCCCGAGGTGGTTATGTCTGAGACCTCGAGAGAGAGAGGAAAAAGGCAACCATTGCTAGACTAAACTTGATTTCATCCATGGACATGTCATTGTTATGATGGACTACTGTTTGGACATTACTTATGCATGTAGCGAGAATTTCACGATTTGTATGCGATGTGTGACAACCATAAGTGTGGTCTTAACCCGGAAAGTTAGACCTTAATGTGACATGGATAATGTGTCCTGCAATGGTTAAAACTTATGCATTTGCTCTTCTTATGATTAGAACATGCCGCCTCGAAAAGTTACCCGCAGCAACAGTGGCGAAAGTGAAGCCTGAGAGGCAGAGGTAGAGGGAGAGGTAGAGCACCGAGAACAAGTGATGGTCCTACAAATGTCACTCTAGGAACAGGAAACGCTGATATGGCAGCCTTAATCGCTCAACACCTGGCCGCACTGATTCCGACTATCTTGGCCCAAGTGAGCGATGCTCTTAAGAATTCTCACCCCCACGGGGATGGTGGCAATGATAATGAGGATAACGGGAACCCGACTGAGAACGAGAGCATTCAGGAGACCGGAAATGGTGGTACAACCGGTAACGAAACTGGAATTGTGAATGTTAGACGGGGATGTTCATACAAGGAATTTATGGCTTGTAAACCAAGAGAGTTTGATGGCAAAGGTGGAGCCATAGCCCTGACCAGATGGCTTGAAAAGATGGAGGCCGTGATCGACATCAGCGAATGCCTCGATAGTCAAAGGATTAATTACGCCACGTGCTCGCTACAGGGCAAGGCACTAACGTGGTGGAACACTCAGATTCAGGCTAGGGGATATAATCGGCGATGCAAATGTCGTGGGATGAGTTCAAAGCCCTAATCACCGAGGAGTACTGTCCTCTCAACGAGATGCAGAAACTTGAGCATGAGTTCTGGAATCATGCCATGGTGGGGGCTGGGCACGCAGCTTACACCGACCGTTTTCACGAGCTAGCAAGGTTGGTTCCGCATCTGGTCACTCCGGAATCAAAAAGGATAGAGAGGTATATTTGGGGACTTGCACCTCAAATCCGGGCAATGGTAACCGTTACTGCTCCTCCTACTATCTAGAGTGCAATTCTGAAGGCTGGCGCTCTAACTGATGAGATGGTGAGAACATGGGTATTGGGCAGGGGAGCAGAGAAAAGGAAAGAAGTTGGGGAAACGAGCCGGTCGAGTGCCGGGAAATTCGAGAAAAGGGCCAAGACAACTAGAAATTTTGTGGCCGTGACCCAGGGCTGACGAGAGTATGTGGGTCCGCACCCCAGATGCGATAGGTGCAACTTTCATCATCCCCCAGCTATGCCATGCCGGGTGTGCGCTAACTATAGACGCCCGGGGCATTTAGCAAGAGACTGCAGAACAACACCGAATATGGTCGCTCCAGTCAACGCGATTAACCCCGCCGGGAATGCCAGGGGCTGTTATGAGTGTGGAAGCCTTGATCACTACCGGAACATGTGCCCCAAACTGAATTGGGCATCGGGCCAACAAGGGAACAACCAGCATCAGACTATAGCTATAGCTGGAAATCAAGGCCCGAGAAACCAGGGGAACGTGGCTCGGGGACGCGCTTTTGTCATTGGAGCGAATGATGCCCATGAGGACCCAAATGTTGTCACGGGTACGAACTTACTCAATAATCACTTTGCATTTGTATTATTTGACACTGGAGCCGACAATATCTTTATATCTTCTGAATTTGTGCAATTGCTCAATTTGAGTCCTAGTAGGCTAGAAACTAGCTACTCTATAGAAATGGCCAATGGTAGGGTTTTCAGGCCGACGGATTATTAGAAAGTGCTCGATAATATTAGAGAACCACACCTTCGATATAGACTTGATACCCTTTGAGCTAGGAAGTTTCGATGTGATTGTGGGAATGGATTGGTTGTCGAAACACGGGGCCGAGATTGTCTGTCGAGACAAGTAGTGCAAATCCCTATGTCAGACGAGGAGTACTCAGAATTCAAGGAGAAAAACAGGGGAGAAACTTAAAGCTTATTTCCTGCTTGAAAGCATCCAGAGTTTACGAAAACAGTGCTACTCTTTTCTGGCTCATGTGGTGGAAAAGAAAGAAGAGGAGTAGAAATTGTCAGATATCCCTCTAGCGCGAGATTACCCAGAGGTATTTCCTGATGACTTGCCTGGTTTGCCTCCTCCACGACAGGTGGAATTTCGTATTGAGTTGGTTCCTAGAGCTACACCGGTAGCAAAGACACCGTATCGTTGGCACCGTCTGAAATGCAAGAGTTATCTAGCCAGTTACAGGAACTACTGGAGAAGGTTTTATTCGGCGGAGTCACTCGCCTTGGGGAGCACCGGTGTTATTTGTCAAGAAGAAGGATGGGTTGTTCCGTATGTGCATCGACTACCGTGAGTTGAACAAATTAACTGTGAAGAATCGGTATCCTCTCCCTAGGATTGAAGACCTGTTTGATCAGTTACAAGGAGCTTCGTATTTTTCCAAGATTGACCTTCGATCTGGATATCACCAACT
Source organism: Flaveria trinervia (assembly GCA_025506515.1). Classification (NCBI taxonomy): domain Eukaryota; kingdom Viridiplantae; phylum Streptophyta; class Magnoliopsida; order Asterales; family Asteraceae; genus Flaveria; species Flaveria trinervia. Next base: position 83,339,002 of record CM046444.1, on the reverse strand, counting down.
AAGGGTTTTCGAGGAGGACGTACCGAAGACAGCATTTAGAACTTGTTATGGGCACTATGAGTTCTTGGTCATGCCGTTCGGATTGACTAACGCACCGGCTGTGTTCATGGACCTGATGAGTCGGGTGTGCAAACCTTACTTGGATAAGTTTGTGATCGTATTCATTGACGACATACTTATCTACTCTCGATCGAAGGAGGACCATGAAGAACACCTTCGGGCAATACTGGAACAGTTAAGAGAAGAGAAACTTTTCACCAAGTTCTCGAAGTGTGAATTCTGGCTGTGAGAGGTGATGTTTTTGGGTCATGTGGTTAACAAAGATGGGATTCATGTAGATCCCGGCAAGATCGAAGCGGTAAAGAAATGGGATACACCCTAGACACCTTCAGAGATACGACAGTTCTTAGGATTAGCCGGATACTATCATGGTTTCATTGCGAACTTTTCAAAGATCACTCAACCATTGACATTGTTGACTCAGAAAGACAAGAAGTATAATTGGGGACATGCACAAGAACAGGCGTTCCAAATGCTGTAAGATAAGCTGTGCAATGCACCGATATTGTCCCTCCCAGACGGAACTGATGATTTTGTAGTGTACTGTGATATTTCGCATCAAGGGTTGGGATGTGTACTAATGCAGAAAGATAAGGTGATTGCCTATGCTTTGCGACAACTTATGGTGCACGAGAAGAACTACACAACTCATGATCTTGAGTTGGGCGCTGTAGTATTTGCACTCAATATGGATGCATTACCTGTATGGAACCAAATGCATTATCTACACAGATCATAAAAGCCTTCACATATTTTGGATCAGAAGGAACTCAATATGCGACAGCGACGCTGGGTAGAGCTTCTTAGTGACTACGATGGTGAAATCCGGTATCATCCGGAAAAGCTAACGTGGTGGCGGATGCTCTAAGCACAAAGAACGCGTGAAACCACTATGTGCTCGAGCTTTGGGATTGACCATTCAAACAAATTTGAAAACTCAGATCCAATTTCACAAAGTGAGGCGTTAAAAGAAGAAAACCTTGCGGGAGAAGAATTCTAAGGTTGGATAAACAACTGATGTGCAAGGACGATGGTGTACAGTACTTCGTGGACCGTATAGGGTACCCAAGTGGGGAGGTGTACGTACCTTGGTCATGGATGAAGCACACAAGGCGCGATATTCTATTCATCCAGGCGCAGACAAGATGTACCACGATCTCAAAGATCTGTACTGGTGGCAGGCCTGAAGAAAGACATTGCCAGTACGTCAGCAAATGCTTGACATGCTCAAAAGTTAATGCTGAACATCAGAAACCATCAGGACTGTTACGGAAACCTGAGATTACCGAATGGAAATGGGAGAACATAGCCATGGACTTCATTCCCGACTCCCTCGAGCGAGCAACGGGCATGATTCGATATGGGTCGTAGTGGATCGAATGACGAAATCAGCACACTTCTTGCCAATCCGAGAAGACTACAAAATGGACAAGTTGGCGAGATTATACATAAAAGAGGTCGTGACAAGACACGGAGTGCTGGTGTCAATCATCTCCGACCGTGACTGCCGATTCACTTCACGATTTTGCCAGACACTACAAAAGCATTGGCACTCGCTTAGACATGAGTACCGCCTATCACCCTCAACAGATGGCCAAAGTGAACGAACCATACAAACACTAGAAGACATGCTGAGAGTGTGTAATCGACTTTGGTGGTAGTTGGGATACTCAGTTGCCATTGATTGAGTTCTCATACAATAACAGCTACCACACCAACATTGGGTGTGCTCCGTTCAAAGCGTTGTACGGAAGGAAGTGTAGATCACCCGTTTGTTGGGCCGAGATCGGTGAAATTCAGTTAACAGGCCCAGAGGTCATTCAAGAAACAACCGACAAGATCTTCCAAATCAAAGATAGACTGAAAGCCGCTAGAGATCGCCAAAAGAGCTACGCCGACAATCATCGAAAGCCTCTAGAATTCAACGTTGGGGACCGAGTGTTACTCAAAGTCTCTCCTTGGAAAGGAGTTGTTCGGTTTCGAAAGAAAGGGAAGTTAGCCCCGAGATATGTTGGACCATTCATGATTACAGAAAGAATTGGTCCAATGGCTTACCGATTAAGGTTACCACAAGAACTCAGCGGTGTGCATGATACTTTCCATGTGTCAAACCTCAAGAAGTGTTTGGTTGACAAATCACTTCACATACCCATTAAGGATATTAAAATCGACAAAAAACTTCATTTTATTGAGGACCCATTGAGGTCATGGATCCTAAGGTCAAACAGTTGAAACGCAGTAGAATAACATTGTTCGCGTAAGGTGGAATTCAAAACGAGGGCCAGAGTTTACATGGGAACAGGAAGATCAAATGAAACTCAAATACCCACACCTATTCGTGGATGACACTCTTGGACCTAACTCTAGCTGAATTTCAGGACGAAATTCTCTCAACTGGGGGATACTGTGACACCCGTCACCTTAAGGTCCGTTGAACGACATAATTAAGCATAGAATTATTTTAATTATTCTTCCTCTTCTTCATGAACTCCTGCTTTAAGGAATCATGTCTGCTTTGTTACCCTTGTGCCTGTACTTCCTCCGTGAACTTGTGCTAAGCATAAACTTTTTATAAATTTCATCACCATTACCACCAATATATCATTTTTAATTTCAACCATTATCATTAATAAAACCATTTTAAACTATGAATTACCATTAAACACGCTTTTACCTTAATATAACGAACATTTTAAGGTCGTTATCAACCGAAACAAATTTTAGGGAACTCGAGGGTTAAGTGTAGGGACTAAACTTGCAATTTTGCAAACTTGGGCTGGGTATATAAACCCATATTCCAGCCTTAATCTCATTTCATCTTCATCTCCTTCATCCTCTTCACATTCTTCTTCACATCTTCTTCATTCTAGCACCAAATCCAACCCGCGTGGTCTTGTTCTTGTCGTCTAGACTCCATCTACAGCCTAGTATACTTTATTCTAGTAGGTAGACGACCTTGGTTGCCCCTCTTCTTGCTTATTCACGGCTGTCCAAACTAGGGTTTCGGGGATTCGGGTTCAACCCGAACACATGAAGTCGTGTGGGTGTGTGTGAGGTCATTCTACTTGTGTTTCATGTTTGTGTATGTTTGTAGAGTGTTTCTGGAATTCCTTGTTGTGTAAAACCATGCTCGGTGCTCTGCACTTCTGCAGTCGCGAACCTGCAGTTCAGGCGACTGGGTCTGTCATGCCACTGAGCTGTGCGACTGGGTAAGTTGTGCGACTGAGCCATACGACTGTGTCATTCGGGCGATTGAGTTGTGCGACTGGGGACGTCATGCGACTGAGTCGTGTGATCGTATGTATGTGCGCGAATGAGTCATGCGAACGAATGAAGGTTCAATTGCACGAAAGTAGCTAATTCGCACGATTGAGGGTTGATTCATGCGCATGGAGGTTGGGTTGTGCAAATGTGTGTTGTGTGGTATGACTGAATGCCAGTCATGCGAATGAAGACTCAATCGTACGAATGGAGCATTGAGTCAAGCGTCTGGTCCTGTTGTGTGACTGATGATGTTTAGTGTGAACTTCCTCTTGAACGTCTGATGATGATAAAGTAACATCAGTAAAAGTGTCATTGCTTGACCACAAAGATTAAAGTCAACGCTATCAACATGCACATACTATTTCAATTGAAATCAACCTAACATTTTACAATTATCGACAATCCAATTGGAACTCCAAATACATAACAAGTGCTATCTTTCATAACCATGAGATCATGTCACGGATGTCATAAGCAATGACGACCACTCGTAGTACTTGGATCTACATAAGATCTGATACGTGTGTCCGCTTGTGTGTGTGCTACCCACAACTGAACCAATACAACCCGAACTAACCAAACATTTCTATACGCTTCATACACGTCATTAATGCTTAACAATAACTGTCAATAGGTGTTTGACTGATCATTGCATTCAACTGTTAGGAATCTTGATCATTCATACTTACCACTAAACAAGTGAGTTTCGTGGCCCCTTTTATGCTTATACTACTTTACAAACATTTACAAACATGGGGGAAAAGTATGCTCGCCCGTTTTCTATGCTGTACAACATACATACAATTTACATACTTGGAATCAACGTGCTACTGTTTTGTGGGTACTTATCTGATACATGCTTGAGTCTGCTTTGTGGTTCTTTCTTACAACCATTTAATTCTAGTGTGGGAACCGACGGATAGGTATTGGTAGTACTACTGGGTTGACACCCCCACCCTTGTGTTGGTATACTAGTTAATACTAACAAAAGCCAGGAACAGGCCTTGGTGAATATATTTCGATAAGATTCTTTGTGTACGTCATTTGGTTGGTTGTAAAGCTCTTGTCATGTGATTTTGCTTGCTTATAACTCTATGCACGGTATTCTGCAACAACTTTATACAGCATCATTACTTATTTACTTTTAAACCTGCGAGCTCACGAACAATTTTGTTGACCATTTTGAGCATATCTTTTCAGGTGATCATGCTAGCTGAGGTTCTAGGTGTGCTGCCTTAGTGGAGACCCTAGGATGCATTTCCGGGCTAAACTTGTCATTTTGAAAACAATTATTGTAACTGTTTCAAACAACATTATACTTTGTAACTCGTTCCCGGGTTGTGGGAATTGCATACAATGTTATTATCTATGTTTATCTTATATCATGTTTATGCTTATGGCTATGTTGTCGTGAATACTGACTAAACACGACACAAGTCTCCTTGTTGTCGGGTGTTTTCATGACACGCTTGTCATCATTATTATTATTGCATCTCGATCGCTTACCATGTGTTATGACGATTCCCGTCTCGTCGCAACCCCGTGTTTCCGCTCTTAGCGGGGGTGTGACAAATTTGGGGTAGAGGACCAGCTTTCAGCGCTAAACCGTATGGTGATGCGACTATTAGCCGCTGATGAAGAGAAGACTGCGTAGATCCGACAACTTGCAGATCTCACAGCTGCGCAGTCACACCAGATCTAGGTCCAAGAGGGAGTTTGTTGGTACATATATGTCCCTAGATCATGTTATGAATGTAATAGATCTTGTTTGCTAATTCTAATGTAATGGTTTGAATGATTAATGAAATGATATTGATTGTCTGGTATTTATGACATTTAATATTTCATGAATGAGTCGATGTTGAATTGGTTAATTAGGTTTGTGACTGTTTGAAGTGTCATGCATAATGTTATAATGTTAAATACACTCAAACTTGGTGAAGTGAAGTTCTCATGCATCCGACTAGACCATGTGTCCCAACAGTGATCATGCGTCCGAATGGCCATGCGACTAAGTGTCCATGCGCCTAAATAGTCCATACGCATGAATAACTTCGTACAAATGACTCAGTCGCATGACTGAACACTCAGTCGTGTGGATGAATCAACCGTATGGTTCAATCACACGACTGAATCATACTAATGGTTCAGTCGCACGAATGAACAATACAAACCTATAAATACAACCCAATTCGTGGAAAAAAGAGGAGAATTGATTCTATTTTCGATTCCAGACGTACCCTAGCCGTCCTGAAACCTCCAAGTTGATACTCCAAGTTCATAGAACGCTGTAGATCGATTCTTAATCGATTCTAAACGTTTGATTCAATACTTTATTGATTCTACATGCGTTCTCACTTATTGGATCGCCAATGAAATAGGATTCCGCCCTATTTGGTTTGATTTACACGTAATCATTAGGTATTTTGTTCAAATACCAGGTCCTGACAACCACTTGAAGTCTGGAGTGAAGTCCTATGGCATTTCCCGTAGAGGGATTCTAGACATTGTGCGAGGAGGACTCCACTTCAGTACTATTTTAGGTTTCCCAGTTATGGAATCAATCTAAGAACTCCTGGTATACCTCATTGGTTGTTGAGGCTTAAAGTTGACCCACCGGGTGTGGTACTCTCTCTTTAACGCTGCTTCAAACCAGCCTGACATCTTACAAGGGTCAACATATAGCAATTCAATTTTGCTAACTAGTTAAGCTCGAAACCTAGAAGAGTCTTTAGATCATGTGGGATCTGAAGTACTCAATCCCTTTCTCTCTTTTAACAGCATAAACATTCAGCTCTTCAGAATAGGCCCACTTGCTTGACACCTTGTGATGCTTCTTCACTTTATAGAGTTTGGTGTAGACATTTGACTTGGGAGCACTACGCTGGGCTCTAACTTCTGCAAAACATGCTGCCCATTTCGCCTTTCTGATATTGACGTCGACTTCTGAGGCTTGGCCCTTGTCTTCTTTCTTTTCAGACTCTTTCTCCATTTTATCCAGAGTTTCAAAAGTTTCACTAACAAGGGAGTCACCTAGATTGGGACTACATTTCCCTCCTTGTCAGTATACTCTGCATAATGTTGAGCAGTGACATCTTCAATCTCGATTTCATCGACATACTTAAGCTCATCGTCACTGTCAATGTCCACCGTCGGAGCATCCTTAACAATCTACTAGGGATTCAGTCTCAACATCTCAGCAAGCTGCTCATCAGTAAGGTCGTGGATTATTTCTCCTTCTTCAAGAGTGTAACTCACATAGCTCCTGACTATCCGTTGCAGATGAAGTATCTTCGTGAGTTGAGACTTGATTTGTTGAAGGGGAGAAATGTCATACTCATCTTGTTGAGATGTGTGATCAGCTTGATTTAACATATAAACGCATCATACATTAGTAATTAATCAAAACAGAAACACAATAAAAACTATGAACATTGTGTATATTATTTGATACAATATTCAAATACACATGATTTTATATTACATAAACACCTATGCATTACTCTTGTCTTTAATCATGTGTTCCTCTACTGACGAGGCTCATGTAGAGGCACCTTTGTCTTGAGCTCTCTTGGTCCTCCTTTCACTTGCTCATGTGGCACCCGTAGCAGAAGTATCTCCTTCTCCTTCATCTTCATCATCACCTGTATCATCACCTCCCTGTGTATGTTCACCTTAATCATCACCATCATCATCATCATTATCACTATCGTCATCATCACCATCATCTCCATCTCCTTCTCTCATCTTTATTGGCTCATCCTTCAAGCCTTTCAGCTTGAGCATGAAGGTCTTGTTAGTAGCCTCCAACTCCCCTATCCTCTTTGCTGAATAGACATTTTGCTCCTGGATTTGGGGCATCTCAAGGCTCTAATCAGCCATCTGAGATTGTGCATCAGTAAGCTCTACTAGCTAACAAATCTGGGTAGTCTTCTCGTCATTGGCTGCCAACAACTTCAGCACCATACGGTTCAGTGCTGAGAGCCATTCCTCTACCTAAATGGGAGGTAGAGATGATCTTGATGGAAATGAGGGGTATGATGATGGTCCTGCTGGGTGGCTAGAGGTGGTGGTGGTGGCAGTGGTGAAGATTGGGGGTGGTACAAATATGTGTGGTGGTGGATGGCTGTAGTGGTGGTGGTTTGGATGTGGGTAATTGGTGGAGTGGGTGTGGTAGGGGTGTGTGAGTAGTAGAGGTGGTGGCTGGTGGTGTGGTAGCAGTAGTGGTGGTAGTGGTGGAAGGTGTGGCTGAGGTAGTGGCTGTGGTGGTATATGAGGTCAAGGTGAACTTCAATCTCTTCCCCTTCTTGTCGTGGGGTTGTGTCATCCTCTTCTTCCTTGAGCCTCTAGGCATAAAGGCTCCCCCTTGGCTGCTGGGCGGGTCCAGGGCATATGTGGGATCTGACTCAGCAGCAGCATCCTCGGACTCCCCTTGGCGTCCACCAACCGCCTCAAAACTCTCTTTGTGGCAACCACCCGACTGCCCAAAGTCCTCATGAGAGTCTCTTCATCACTCTTTGCCTCCTCATCTAGAGGAGAAAAGTCCTGGTGAAAGCTGGCAGTAGTGGCATCAGTAGGAGGTGGAGAAGTAACATGACTCGTGGGGCCCCTAGTAGGAGCGGGCCTAGAGTCTCCGCCAGTATCTCCGTCATCGTCGGAGTCATGAGATGGAAGAGCAATTTGCTCAACATCTGAGTCACTCTCCTCATGGCGCCACTTTCGCCTACCTGGCGCCACGTAACCAACCTTGGCCAGATGCCTGAAGAGTCTCTTCACAGGGGGCTTTCCTTGCTTCCCCCTGTAGACTTTCACCTACCTGCTTGACTTGCTTCCCCCTGTAGACCTTCTTGCAGACTTGATCTGCAAGAGCCTTGGATACATGCAGAAACCCTCCTTGCCTTTGGCCTCCAGATTCTCTATCAGGTAAGAGAATATCATGCTCGAGAAGCTGAAAGGGTGGTTCAGAACCCGTTCCACGTAGGCATTTTGAATCTAGTCAGAAAGATCATCAAACCCAACCCTTCTCGTAGCCAATCACTTAAGTATGACATGTGCTAAGTACTTGTACTGGGGACACAGGTTGCTCTTTTTAAGCACACCTGCATTAATATCCCCAGCGTACTTCATCCTTAGGAAGCACCCTCTCATTGTCAGCGGGCGAAAGCTGGTAGGGTGATCAACATCATCACCCAAATCAAGTACACGTTGTATATCCTCAACAGTGACCTCGATAGCCTGACCAAAATTACTATTGCGGATGCTGTATGGCTCATGTGAACGGCAACCGATGCCCCCTCCCAAGAGGCCAGCTGAATAGACTTATAGGGAGTGCATGGTGTGGATATAGCCTTGTATATCCTGGATCTCTTAAGGAAAGCAATGATCCCTGCAAACTCGGCACCATTCCGAGTGGTGGCAACTAAATGAGCACATATGTTGTGCTTCGGGTTGATGGATCACCTGTTAGCCATAGATCTGTAATACAAGACACATAGAGATTAGATCACCATATATCAAAAATCAGTTCTAATTAACCTGGTTGAATCCAGTCTGGTTCACTCATGTGATTGAACCATGTGACTGGGTTCAATGGGGTGACTGAGCAGGCGAGTGAGTTAAATTGGGTGACTGAGCCTGCGATTGGTTCAGTCGGCCGACTGAGCTCATCCGTATTATCCATTCGGCCGATTGAGTCATTCGACCAGCTCAGTCGCGTGATTGGAGTTCATCCTGGTGTCCAGTCGTATGACTCACTATTCGCTCAAATTAAATTTGAATTAGGACCAAATTTTCAAATTAGACGACGTGTTTTGGTTCCTTAGACTCGTAATCACTATACTAATTGTAATATCTCGTATTTTTCGTTAAGTTAAAATTAACTTTGTTAAGTTCTTGTAAGGGTTATTATTGTCGTTTATGAAATTTTGAGTGCTTGTTATGCATGTTGAGTTAAATCGGAAGTTAATAAAACATTTTGCTAAACATTGATAATAATAATAATAATATAATAATAATAATAATAATGTTAGTATTAATAAAAGGGATTATAATAAATTATAATAAAAATAACAATATTAACAACTTAAGTAATAGTAACTATAATATTAACAACAATAATAATAATAATTATTATTATAAAAGCTTAAGACTTAATAAAATACTTCAAAGCTAACCTTAAATTAAGTTCAGGGGGTATGTATGTAATTTATGAAACTTAAATTTAAAGTTTTTACATAAAATACCAACATTTATAAACTTGAGGGAGCAGTTTTGTAATTTCAGAAACCCAAACCACCCCACTTCCCCTTGCCCGTTTTTCCGGCCAAACCCATGGCCAATGTCCGGCGGCCTTCCGGCCACCACAAAACATTTGGAATTTCACTGTTTTTAATTTCTAAAACCGCCCCGAACCCTCTTAGAACATGATTCAAACCTGAACGTAGTAACTAAGTTTAATCGTGTGTATAACCGAAGCCGTAAACTCCATGGCCGTTCGAACATCTAATCCTACTAATAATCTAATTAAACAAACCTGAACAATCATCTAACTAAAACTAATCATTTACAACTCTTAATTGCACCAGAAAACCACAAAAATACCTCTCTGATTCCCCTCTAATCGCGAACCTGCAACTCAAACAAAAACTATCTTCCGAGCTTCGTAAACGAAAATTGTTTGAGGGCTTTTAATCTTGTGAAACTTTAGAAGCTCCCTGTGCAACGAATTTGGTTGGAATCATCGTTTGAACATCAAACAAGTTCCACGAGTTCGTGACTGTTCTTTCTCTTTCTTCTTGTCAATTCGATATCAAACGGGTAAGTTAAATGCATCAATGGACTCGGTTTTATGAGGGAAACAAAAGCCCTAAACTTAATTGGGTTCAAAATGTTGTTTTGATCTTCAATTTGGGGCTAAACGAATCTAGTGTTCTTAAGGATTTGGCGGTTTCTTTTGCTTATGTTTTTAAACTTTCAAAACCAAGATAAACCACGGCTAAGGCCTTGGTTTACTCGTTCCATACACTCATCCCATACTAGAGGTCTCGGGTTCGAACCCGGTGACCTCCATTATTTTTTAAGGATCTTTTGCAGTTTTTAAAATATATAAAAATTGCTAAAAATTATAAAAAATCATTTTATAAACTTTATTTATTTTAATGCAATTTAATTATTGTTCTGTAATTTATTTATAAAAATATTCATATATTTTTATTTTTATTTAATATTCTAAAGCTAATGATATAGTTAGTATATTTTTATAAAATTTAGACTTTAAATACTAGTTTAATTACATAAGCTATTATTCCAAATATTGCCTTTAAATTATTGTTTAAATGGTGTTTATTTTATTTAGTTACAAAACTTTATTTAAACTTTATAAATGTTACAAAATTATTATAAATGTTATTCTTTTTTCACATCTTTATATAAAATATAAATATATTGTTCCCTAGAAAATGTAATTCATATCCATTTGTTAAATATAATTGACAAAGCCCCAAACATCAAATTGAACTTTAGTTCATATTAATTTGTTAAACTTATTATTAAACTTTAACCTTGTGAATATATATATATTTAGGTGCCTTGTGAAGATTTACGTTGGAACATTGCTTACCTTGTTTCTTATTAATCATCTATTATATACTTATTGATCAAGTGAGTTTCCTCGCCCCTTTTTTAATGTTTTGCACACTATTTTAGGGTGAAACATGATACGTATACATCATACACTTATAAACGTTTGAGACTTGTAAAGCACTTGCAACTCATCTTTATACTTTGTCATGGTTATTTATGTGTTGTAAGTGTTTATATGAGATACAGAGTTTGTTTATAATCATTAACTATTGCTAGCCTAGTGACGTCTTAGATCATAGGTCTGAAAAGCCTATTTGGTGCTAAAGCCGAGGTATTGCCCGCTCCTGATGACATATGCTTGTTCATCATGGGAACCAAATGCACTTAGCCAATCTTATATACTTATAATCAAGTCGAGGTTTGGTTGTAACGATATGTGTTCTATACCTTACTAACTTATAACCTATGGCATGAATTGCTACTTGTAACCTTGTTATATTATGTATGAAACCTTGAAAACTCACCAACTCTTTTTAGTTGACCTTTTATTTTTATCATGTTTCAGGTCATGCCCAAGTTTAAAGTGATCTTTTGAAGCTTGCAATAATCTAGGATTTGGACCTAGTTAATGGAATAAAAGAATCATGTTTTGTTATGTTATGCTTGATCTTATTTCATACTTGGGACTTATGTTTGGAATGCCTTTTGAAACTTATAATTTTATTATTTACATTTAAATATAGCGTTATGTGGCTGTAAACAATCTTAACCCTCACATCTTGACGATTCCGCCGTGAAGGTTGGGGTGTGACGAGTTAGTATCAGAGCCCATAAATATAGGGATTTAGGTTATTAGAAATGATGACCTAGACTATAGTTTATGCATGAACCTTATAGAATAATATTATTATTCTTGTAAAAAAATTATATTGTTTGCATGCTACATAATGCTATGCCATACTTATGTGCAACTTGATGCCTTAGCATAGGTTTGCCTTGTAATAGTTTAAACTTTGTTACTTGTCTCCCTAAACTTACGTTTGACACTTTGACTCTCCTCGACAAATGAAACTTCTTAATCTTATTCTCGATGACACGTGGAATCGTATACTTATGCTTATGACTTGGATCTTTAGATTTATGTCTAATCTATGAAACTCTCATGAAGGTTTTGATTTCATGAACCTAATAAATTTATGTGACTAAGAGACACCTGTACCTTGGTTTTCCTGGCAAAATGTCCTCGGGATAAGGCAAGCATATCGCATAAATCCTACGGGACTAGTTATGCTTACTTGTGGATTTCTGGGATGAGTGATAAACTATGGTCAACATACACAAATTTCTAAGGCAAATGGGTTGACTTACCTTGACGTGTCAACTTTTCCAAATTGTAATGTGTTACCAAATGGAATCATTCCATGTGCCTTACAACTCTTGCCTTATCCTTATTGAATTATAATCCTTGTTATTCTCTTTCTCGTGTCTAACTCATTTTGCATATTCCAGCATGTCTCGTCATCATGGAAAGCGTGGAAGTTCCGATCGTAAGCTAGCCGCCATGATTGCTCGGCAAGTGGCTGCTATCATCCCAACCATGGTTGCTGAACTCAATAGCACTTTAATGATCAACTCTAGCAACAATGGAAATGGTCAAGGAAAGAATAGTGCTAACCAAGGGCGCAACAACCAAACTTGCACTTTCAAGCACTTTAGCTCTTGCAAGCCCACTATTTTTATTCGCAAGGAAGGAGCCACTAGTCTTCTTGAGTGGTTCGAGAGCACGGAGAACACTTTTGTTAATTGTGAGTGTCCCGAGGCACTCAAAGTTCGTTATGCCACTAGTATGCTCCAATAAAGAGCACTTACCTGGTGGAATAGCGAGAAGAAAAATCGAGGAGCTGATGCTATGTTGGCACTCTCTTGGGATGAGTTCAATAACATCGCCATCACGAAGTTCTGCCCGAGAAGTGAAATACAAAATTTAGAGGAAGAATTCTGGAACTTGAAGCAAGATGGTGGTGACCATTTGGCCTACTCAACTAGGCATCATGAGTTGAGTATATTGCTGCCTCACATGGTCGACACTATCCCCTGCAACATCGAGAAGTTCATTAAGGGTGTACGACCCCAAATTCAAAACTAAACTTGTTTTTGTGGTTTAGAGTGAGGTGTAAATCCTAAGATGGAAATCTAATAGGTTCATTTTCTAAAAAATCAGTTTCAATTCATTTTGACCATAAATGGACCGATTCAATTTGGAATCATACAAGTAAGTCAAATCATTTGGGAAATGTTATCAAAAACCTTTTGATGCTCTGTTCTTATTTTTCATCTAGAGTCGTTAGCAAGTTTAGGAAATCGTACTAGTACTATTAGATCCCCACATTGATTTGGACTTTCAAGAATTATAGCCACTATGATTGTCAATATACTTGTCCTCTTAAATCCATACACAGACTTTTGACACAATTGGTGACAGTTTAAGGTTTGATTATTTAAACAAGCATTTGTTGTTCCCACACTTATCTGGTAAGCAACATTCCTCAGGAGATTTTTGAGCAGTCTCAGGGTAGTATTCAAGAAGAAACTATTCTTGGAGCTTTCAAAGAGAAGCCAAGCCTCAGGTTAGTGCCACCGCACAACAGAGAGGCGGCAAACAACAATGAATTCTAGATTATATAGGATATACTTATCCTCAGGTCAGTGCCACCGCATAGCAAAGAGGCACATATTCTATGTTCTTCTTTGAGCAATTTTATTCTTTTTGCACATATCTCACCAACAACATAGGTTATTAGTTTCATTGCTTTTGCGTTTTTTCATCGCGTGCTTTTTCTCAAGTTTTGGTCATACGCTAACATTAGTGGCATTTATTCTGCTCGTCACCCCTTATTGGAATTTTATTGATTGTGTTAACCAGGATAAGATGATAACCCACAGCTCGTCGAACAACTTAGTTTAATCTTGAGATCACCAACAAGGTCTAATCATCTATTGTGTTGAATCTACCGACATATCATTAGTGGTCTACTAACCTCTAGGTCTCCTTTCTTTGTGTTACCTTGGTAGTAGCTAGTTTTACTATCATTTTTCCTTTTATATTACTCAGACTACAAAGACTTATACTTTGAACTTCACATCTTATTCAATTTAAACTTTTAACGTCCCAAGTGGTTTGTTCGTGTGTACTATCATTTTCCAAAGTTTGAATTGGTATCACAAATACGATCTAAATCTTACCTCTCCTCCTCCCTCGATTTTTTTGTAATTTTACTTCCTATGCCTATTCTCCCCCTAAAATTCTAAAACCCTAAACGATTTACATTTTTAGGATTTTACTAGGCAAAGAAATAACATCAATTTAAATAACTACTTATGATAAACTAGATAAATAAAGAAACTAAAAAATAAAATTAAATGAAAAAATGTACAATACGCATCGGACTACACATGGTCATCTTGAGGAATTACATCGCTTTTATTTTTAATGTCTGCTTCTTACACTGCCAGGTGACTAACCGTTGACCAAAGAACTGACATCTCGCTCATGTTGACTTGTAATTTATCTTGCAACCATCATAGTCCGAGTCGCTATACACTATAAGCTCAAATTCATCATTATGAGGATACCATAACCCGAGTGTTGGAGTACCCTTCACATAATGAAAAATCCATTTAACTCCAATGAGATGATTTAGTTTTGTTTTTTTCCTGATATCTGGAACATAGGCACATGACATACATAATATCAAGAAGAGAGGTTGTGAGTTACATTAGGGATCCGATCAATCCTCTGTACGTGGTGGCATCCACCAGATCACCATTTTCGTCGGGTGCCACGTCATGGTTTATGGCAAATGGAGTTCCAGCAGCTCAAGGATTCTCCATGCTGAATCGACTGAGTATATCTCCTACATATTTGTTCTGATGCAAGAATATTCCTTTTGGTGTTTGTAATACAAGAAAGAGCTTCATCTCTGCCATGACACTCATCTGAAACTCTGCTTTCATTACAGATTCGAATTCTTTACATAATTCTTTGTTTTTGGAACCGAAGATTATGTCATCCATATAAATCTGTACTAGGAGTAAATCTCCATTCTTTTCTTTGATGAATAATGTGCAGTCAATAACTCCACTGCAAAAACCATGTTTCCCTAGATGAGTTGTGACTTTCTCATACCAGGCTTTAAGGGATTTATGGAGCCCGTAAAGAGCCTTGTCCAATTTATAAACTCTATACCGATGATAAGGATCCTCGAATCCTTTTGGGTTGACTGACGTAGACTGTTTCTCGAATCTCACCATGAAGGAAATCACTTTTCACATCCAATTGATAAACATTAATCTTCATGTAGGATGCATAGGCTAGAATTATACGAATTGCTTCCATCCTAGCCACTGGTGCAAACACTTCATTGTAATCTATGCTTTGACTTGCCAAAACCCTTAAACCATAATTCGAGCCTTATTTCTGATTATGACCCCTTGGTCATCTTTCTTACAGTCAACACCCATTTAGTGCCAATGACCTTAGCACCTTTTAATCCATCCACAAGGGTCCATACTCTTAACTTCTTGAACTGTAGGAGTTCTTTTTGCATTGCACTAACCCATGCCTCATCATTTATGGCTACAATCCCATATTTTCGCTCAAACTGAGACATAAAACATTGATATGCATCATCGTGAAGATATCCTTTTCCATGACTGAGGCATAATCAGCTGAGTATAGCTGATTTCGTGTATGTACTCCTGATTGAACATCCATAATGACGTTATCCAAGGATGATACACATAATTTGAGATCCAGGAGTGGTAGGAACAACTACCTCAGTATCCAGATTCTGAAACCCAGGTTCAGTATCTATAGCTGTTGGAGTATGAGGTTTAGAAATGTGAGAGGTATCAAGATTTGATGCGTGTTTACTTTCATTGGTGGGAACTTGTTCCTCCTGGTCCACATGTTCAGTCTCAACTGCTTCATCATCAGAGGAAGAATCACTTACTTCAAGCTTTCTCCCTGAAGGGCTAGAAGTATCATCTAATGGAGTTGTTAATGTCGAGTCTGGTAGGGAGTGTTTAGAATATCGTACATCATAGTAGTAGACTACTCATCATCAGGATGAAAGGCGGTAGGTGGAAGGATTTAAAGAATCCATCATAGTCAAAGAAGAAGGATGGTCCTTTTCCAACAAGGGGGTGGTGTATCTTTCAACGTTAACATTGCACCACACTTTTACTTAACCCGTTGAGTTGTTATAAACTCTCTTGTATGGTATATTGTATCTGAGGAAGATGCCTTCTTCTACCTTCTCAATGAACATCCCAGTCTGAGTTTTCTTCAACAACATGCACGATGTACCAAACAGTTCAAGATACTCCGGGTTGGGTTTATGTCGCTGGAGTACTTCATAACATGTTTTCCCATGTCGTTTGACAACTAAGACTTGATTGAGCGTGTAACAAACATTAGCCCCTGCCTTATTTGAGAATTGAATAGGTAGTTTAGAGTCCGATAGCATTATCCTGGCTGTCTCTATCAAGCTCCTAATTTTCCTTTCAGAAACCTCATTCTTCTGTGAAGTGTAGGCAGAAGTAAACTGATGTACAATTCTTTTCTCTCTACATTATGCCTCCATCCACTGATTCTTGAACTCTGTGCCGTTTTCTGATCGAATCTGCCTTACTTTCAGCTTGTAGAGTGATTACAATGTAGTTACTAGATGTTTGCATGATTCAAAAGTCTCTGATTTGGATTTCAGAAACATCACCCAAGAGAATCTTGAGTAATCATCAGTTACTACAAAGCAGTGCGGATCTCCAGCAATGCTCTTTGTGCTGACAGGGCCAAACAAATCCATATGTAGAAGCTCGAGAGGAATATCAATAGAGTTCACTTTCTTTGTCTTGTGAGACTTCTTGGTCTATTTCCCTTTCTTACATGCTACGCAAAAATCTGGAAGGTAGAATTTTTGACAGTTACTCCATTAACTAAATCATTCTGAACTAAATGATTCATCTTCCTTGGATTAATGTGTCCCATTCTCCTATGCCATGAGATTGAATCCCTCTCAGATGCCTTTAACAAGAAGCATTGAACAGTGTGATCAGTTGTGGAGACTTTTGTTAGATCCAAGACATACAAGTCGTTATATCTTGAAGCTGACATAAGAAATTTATCTTCCACAATCACCTAATCCTTCTTCAACATGTAGCACTTTTTGTTGTCAAACACAAGTTTGAATCCTTTATCACAGATCTGGGAGACTTAAAGTAAGTTGTTCTGTAGTTGTTGAACGTAGTTGACCTTGTCAAACTTCACTTTCCCGTTTCCCACATCGCCTTGAGTGGTGATGTTACCTCCTTTATTACGAGCAAATGAAACAAGTCCCCCTTTAATTTGTTTGACATTGAAAAGGAGAGACGAATTCCCTTTCATGCGCCTGAACACCCCACTATCAATAATCCAGTTATTAGTGACAGCGTTGTAGTGGACACCCAGCACATTCAAAGAAACTTATTAGTTCAGATTTAGGACCCAAGCCTTAACTGGCTTGGGTAACCCAGAGCAATGACACATCATGAACTCAACCCACTGTCCTTTAGAGGATGAGGCGATATCCTTCTTCTTATTTTCCTCACTATCAGACTCTATACTTGATTTTTCTTTCCATAAACCGGTTTTATGTAGGGCCTGCTTATGATAAACAGACGACTGACTTATGGTTTGAACTTTAGGTTCACTAAAACTCTTAGGTGGAGTATAAGACCTCATTTTACAAAACTTGGTTTTTCATCAAAAGTTCAATTTTCATTTTGGGCGTCTAATAATAAGGACAATTAGGAGAACATGTCCTCGTTTTCCACAACTGTAGCATGATCTCCCTTCTTTAGATTGAGGAAAATTTTTATATGGTGTTGAGTTTGGTAACGGGGTGTGATGTGTCTGGTTGGGTTTTGTCACTTCTCTTTTAGATGTTTGAGCTTCTTTAACAAAAATTAATTGTTTTTACATTTTGAATATCTTTAACTTGCATTTTATTTGGAGTTAGATGATTAACACGTTTATGGTTAACAACTTTAGTCATTTTGGGTTCTAAAATAAACGTTTGTGAACCTGACCTTAAACTAACCCTTTTAATTTTATCATCCAAATTCTCAACAGACATCTTCTCTTTTGATTTCAAAGTAAGATCCTTTTTGTTTAGTGACAGATTTCGCCGGTTTACCCATGGAATTAGGATCACTAACCAGAGGTGTGGACACCACATGATCATTTACTGGGTTGTTACTCATAGGTCTACATTTAGTGTCAAAAGGACTGCATGTGTTCGTGGAACTACTTTATAACCCAGACCATCCTTTTTATTTCTTTCTTTCTCTAAGTTTTAAATTATGTGAGATGAACTAGCCAAACTATGCAGTTTTTGTTTTAAAAATCAACCTTGACTTCCAAAACTGCTTTTTCCTTTTTGGTTTCTTCCAAAGAATTTTGTTAGATCAAGAAGAAGGCTAGTGCAACCAAAACAAAATCACTTAGATAATGTTGATGCTACATGCAAAGTCTTCAGAAGCTTAGCATGGAACTTCTGAAGGTGTAAAGTTCTTCCGAAGATAAAGTGAAAGATCAGCTTCCGAAGACAGAACAATACTTCCGAAGTAAAGAGCTTGCTTCCGAAGGTTAAGTCTTAGGAGAGCAATCAGAAGACTACTTCTGAAGTAGGAAGGAAAGAAGAAGTTCCCAAGACTTTGAAGAAACATCCTTTTCTCAAGTATAAGTGGCTTCGGAAGTACTTGTTCTTCCAAAGCCATTTAACCTTCGGAAGACACTACTATGAACCAGTGGACATAAGTATGGTCTCTAACACTCTGCTGTAGACCTTTGATAATGCATGGCGTTTTCTCAAAGAGCCATGCAGTTGACCATACTTATTCCATTGTTTACCTTTTTATGATAGTACATGTTACCAAATTTAGTTAGTGACAAAAAGTAAGTCAGGGACATATCCTGACTACCAAATCTCAGATAAAACTTTATCCGAGATACCTTAAAATATAGTCTTGTAGTATAGGCTTTAGTTATAGGATCCCAGCTGGTATTAAAGTATATCTAGCTGTAGGTAGTACTATATATAGTTTCTCATTGTAACTAGAAAAGATAAGCTTGTAAGAGTCTTGCAATATTTGTATTGAGAAGCAATATATGCAAGTACCTTGAAAATTACTTTCTGTCTTCTGTATTACTTACTATATTGTGATCAACTCTTATTGACTCTATCTTCATCCGAGTGTTGTTAAAGTGAGTTTAAGAGAAAAACTAAGTGTTAAGTGACCCTTAACCGATCTTGCAATTGGTATAAGAGTTGCTCAGGCTCTTGATTGCGTGATCTAACCATCCAAATCAACTTGTTTTTCACTCCTCCCTACAACTCACTCACTCAAAATGGCCCTTAACAAGTCTGAAGTACAGATGGGAACCATGAGAAAGGCTCCCATCATTACTCCTGAAAATTTCAGGTCTTGGAGCAGAATAATGGAAGGCTTCATCAGATACCAATACAACAAGATGTGGAACTCCATTGTCAACGGGCGGTATAAGCCAAAGGTGGCATCACCTGGTCGAAACATTGCCATGATTGAAGAGGCTGTTGAAGACTATTCTGACGAAGACCAGAAGAAGATAGACATTGACAACAATGCTATGACAATTCTTATGATTGCAATACCAAACTCCATCATGGTGGGGTTTGAGCATTGTAAGTCTGCAAAGGAATTGTTTGATGCTCTTGCTCAGATGTACTCAAGCTCCAACGACTTGAATAAGGACTCACTGAAGCAGCAGTTTGAGAACTTCACTTATATTGTTGCGGAGACCTCAGCCAGCAGTATTTTAGGTATATGGAGATTATCACTTCTCTTCAGTCTATGAAGATCACTCCTGAACTCAGAGATCTCACGAGAAAGTTCATGAGTGCTCTTCCAAACAAGTGCACATTTTACTATGTCTCTATTAAGAGGACAGAGAATGTGAACACTCTCACTGTGATTGAACTTAATGGCATCCTTGATGGATATCGTTTAGAGATAGAAAGTAAGCAGGGCCACCAAGCAAGCCGTCCTCTGAGTCTTCCTGCTAGCAATGCTTTAATGGTTGCAGAAGGCTCGGCACCCCTATAACCTTGCACTACCTGACTTACCAGCAACCATCTTGCTCTTCTGGACCTTACATCACCTTTCCTGAGACTCCAAGGTCTCAACAGGCTCAACACAACTCCTTCTAGGAAAGTTGCGCCTTTGTCTCCGGAAGTGGACACTCTGGTGATTTTCAATACTGTTTTGATGATCTCGAGTGTTTCAATCCAGATGATGTAGAGTATGTGGATATTGTCCAACAGATTGCTCTTTTAACTTGAAGAGCGAAAAAGTTCTTTAAGAGAACTGGAAGGCCATTCCCTTAAAACCCAACTACCAGCAAGTTTGGGTTCGACAAGACCAAAGCAAAGTGTTACAACTGTAACCAACTTGATCACTTTGCAAGGGAATGCAAGGCTCCCAAAACCAATCCGGGAACCCCACAGGCCTCCACACATCCCTCTACCTCAAAGCCCACTGGAAAGTCAACTGAAACAACTACAATGGCTCAAGATGTTGACTGGAGCTTCATGGTACAGGATGTAACTCCTGCTCAAGCTCTCATGGCAGGAACATATGATACTTAGGTATATGAACATCTTAGTACTCCAGCCTGTATAGCTAAAGTTAAACTTTATGAGGATTACAATATGGAAATCAGATCTGATATTGAGTCCTTAAATATTTTAAAATCTGATTTTAAGAGAGCTGAATCTGACTATCGAAAGAAAATTGAGGAGTTAGAGATTACTGTGTCTCTTTTAAAACATGAACACACCAACTACAAGACTCAAATCAAGGATCTGATATCCAAATTGTCTGAGGCTCAAGCCTAGCTTGTCACTACTGAGGCTAAGGTCAGGAAGCATGCTATTTCTGAGAAGAAATTCCAAGCTATTCTTGCATCATCCCCCACTCCAAACTCTGTTATGAGAACAAAGAAGGGTTGGGAACCAATGAAATTGCTCTACCACACTCTTGTGAGTCTATAAGACAACCTAGTTGTGGTACTAAGGAGCAAGAGGTTCCAACTGCTGACCCTTCCTCATCAAGTTGAAGGATGAAGCAACAATAGTGGCCACCATAGGGAAGTAATAGGTAGAAGTACCCATCTCCTTCTGTGAAGATCAAATCCTAACCACTAAGGCCAGAAGAAGTAGAGCTAAAGCTGCTAGAAGAACTGTCAAAAAGGTGGTTGAGTCCAAGCTGAAGATTGACCCAAAGCAGAAAGGTGTCTTTATCTTAGTAGGATTCCAAGTGTTATGTACTTCTGATTCAGGAAAGGAATGTAATACCAACACTTCTGTCCTGCCAAAGGATCAGAAGTTGAAGGGAAAAGTTGCTGATGAAAGGAAGAAGCCCAAGAAACAGCAACCCTCACATTCCATAAAGACTAACATTGCATGCATAATGTGTGGTCTGCAAAACCACATGGCAAAAGATTGTTACTACAATCCTACAAGCATACATTATGCAAATAATGTTAGAAAAGAACGAGTCAGGGAAGGTTTCACATTTGGACCTTTTCAAACGGTTCAAGTGATGAGGAATGGAAAGCTAGTTTCGGAAGCAAAGTCGCTTTCACAAGAAACTCTTTCTTCCGAAGGGAAAATGGCTTCAAAAGCAAAAGCTACCAAGGTTCAGAAGAACAAGAAAGCTCCCTTGAAATCATCCTAGAAGAAGACTGCCTCGGAAGAAAAGGTGGTGAAGGCTTCTACCAAAAAGAAAGAAGCTTCAGAAGAAGGCCAAACTGCAAAAGCTTCAACAAGCTCATCCTCCAAGATCAACCAAAGGGCGGACTAGAAGACCAAGGAAGATGTTGCAACCTAAACTTCTTCTTCAAAGACCTCTATTGAACCCCCATGCATATCATTTGGTTCAATTATGTCATTATCTTTAGAAGAACCCAAGACCAACAAGGCTTGGGCTTCCAAACAAAAGTAACAATCTTATCTTATGTGCAGGGACATCCATATGACAAGAACAACAATGTTGGATTGTAGACAGTGGATGCTCCAGGCACATGATAAGGAATAGATCTGTCCTTCATAGTTTCAGAACTATGATGGAGGTGCTGTCCAATTTAGAGGTGAGGTCGGAGGATATATTTCTGGCAAAGGAAGTATATCCAATGATAATTTAAAGGTTGACAAAGTTCACTTTGTCAAACAGCTTGAACACAATTTGTTAAGTGTTTATCAATTCTGTGATCAAAAGCACCAAATGCTTTTCACAGAACATGAGTGCATCATCCTCAAACCAGGGATGACAATTCCTCCAGAATTGGTGCTTCTTAGATCTCCCAGGAAAGGGGATATGTACAAGCTGGATATGAACAATGCTTCCCTAATGGGTGAAGTATCATGCTTTCTTTCCAAAGCTAATAGTGATTCAATACTATGGCATAAACGTATGTGTCATTTAAATTTTAAGACGATGAATAAATTGGCTAAAAATAACTCGGTACATGGTTTCCCTAAAAAGGAGTTTTTCTGCAAAGATAACTGTGTTGCATGCGTGAAAAGGAAACAACAAAGGACATCTCACAAATCCAAATGTGTTAACTCTATCACTACTCCATTACGATTATCGCACAGGGATATTTTTGGTCCCCTAGTATAATGAGCATTGGAAGGAAGTCATACTGCCTTGTGATAGTTAATGATTTTACAAGATTCACAAGGGTATTCTTTTTAAGAACTAAAGATGAAACTGCTAAACCATTAAAATCTTTTATTCTTAAAATAGAAAATCAAATTGATCACAAGGTTAAAATAATTAGAAGTGATCAAGGGACTGAGTTTCAAAACATCATTCTTGACTCATTCTGTAACTCAAAATGGATTTCCAGACAATATAGTGCTCCCAGAACTCCTCAACAAAACGGTGTTGCTCAGAGGAGGAACATGACACTTATTGAGGCTGCTCGAACTATGTTAGCTGATTCAAAACTACCTCTAACATTCTGGGCAGAGGCATCCAACACTACATGCTATGTGCAGAACATAGTTCTTATAGTTAAGCCCCATGGAAAAACCCCTTATGAGCTATGTAACAAGGCCACCGTTCATTGGCTTTCTAAGGTCCTTTGATAGCAGGTGTACCATACTTAACACAAAAGAAAATTTAGCAAAATTTGCTGAAAAGTAGAATGATGCTATCTTTGATGGATATTCTTCTAGCTCCAAACTTATAGAGTATATAACATTAAGAATTAACAATTTTAGGTGTCATCCAACATAGTTGTTAATGAGCACACTCCTTGTGTTAGGGGGAATGGCCCTCATCATATCCTTGATTAAGAATTGTTTCCAAACTATTCTAAACCATCTTGTGAGAATGTTTTAACTGGAACAGGTGCTCAAATGATCTTGATACTGCTGTTGATGATCAACTGTTTGAGTTGCCTAGACCTCTTCAAAATTATCCAAGAGCTGCCATAAATGAAGTTTCCACCATTCAGAGATCTAATAGCCTAACCATGTCAAGGAATAGTGAAACTTCAACAAGTGAATCACTTGCTGAGCCTCAAAACTCATCAGGTGATCACACAAGACCAACGAGTGCCCATAGGAGGTTATGATGGTTGAAGATGTTGACTACGTAGGAGGCCCAAACACTCATACATTTCAAATTGGAGAAACAACTCGAATTACAGAGATGCTGGCAGTACCAACATCATCTGGATTCAACCAAAGGCCACCTTACCAACAACAGAAACCACCATACCAAGGTCCAAGCAGTAGTAACCAAGACCATGGAGCATCATCAATGGAAGACTTGTTACAGCAATTGTTGTTAACCACACAAGCCACAGATGAGTACATCCGAAAATCTGATCGAAGAAATGAGGAGAGGTTCCAAAGAAATGAAGCTGACATCAAAAGCAACAAAGCATCATTACAGACCATAGAGCACTAAGTAGGTCAAATAGCACAACAACTCTTTAAAAGACCTCAAGGAGCTTTACTCAGCAACATTGTGACAAACCCTGATGCTCAAGTCAAGCCATCACCACTAGGAGTGGCAAAACCACTTAAGGTGATGCACCCGCATTACAACCCATCCTTGAAGAAGTAGAAACTGAAACTCCAAGCAATGCAAGTGATAAGCAAAGAAACCCGTTGTTATTGAAGAACCAGCAAAGAAATACGTTCCACCACCACCTTATGTTCCACCACCTCCATATCCAGGTCCTTTGAGACAACAAAGAATGGAGGCAGAATATGGCAAATTCCTTGGGTTGTTCAAGCAACTCCACATCAATCTGCCTTTGGTGGAGGCCTTAGCACAAATGCCAAACTACGCTAAGTTTCTAAAAGGTGTCTTGTCAAACAAAAAGAAGCTGGAAGAGTATCACACGTAGTTTTGAATGAGGAATGCTCTGTAGTTCTTCAAAGAAACTACCTCAAAATATGACTAATCCATGAAGTTTCACCATACCTTGCCTAATAGGAAATCTTTCTGTCAGTAATGCATTAGCTGATTTAGGTGCTAGCATTAACCTTATGCCTTATGCGGTTTTTGAAGAGTTAAACTTAGGTGAGCCTAGACCTACCCGTATGAGCATCAAGTTAGCTGACCGTTCTGTCAAATATCCGAGGGGCATTGTTGAAAATCTCTTAGTTAAAATTGACAAATTCGTATTTCCCGTTGATTTTGTGATCCTAGACATGGATGAGTACAAAAATGTTCCTCTTATCCTAGGTCGACCTTTCTTAGCGACTGCTCGAGCCCTCATTGATGTTTGTACAGACAAACTCACGCTTAGAGTAGACGAGGAGGAAGTTACTTTCGATATAGGCCAATCCATGAAACACCCTCAACATCGTGATGACTCACTTTATTACGTTGATGCTTGCGATTCAATCATAAGTTGTCATTTGAAGGAAGCCCTTCAAAATGAAGCTTGTAATACTCAATTAATAGAAGTCACAATCACCGAACCCATCTGTGAAAACCAAATCATTCGAGAAATTGAAGTTGACGAAATATCATTTCATCAAGAAGCATTTGAGATCATTCAGCAAGACATAGAACCAAAAGCCAAACCTTCTATCAAAGACCCTCCAGTCTTAGAGCTCAAAGAGCTTCCATCTCATCTCGAATATGCTTTTCTTGAAAACACATCTCAACTTCCTGTCATAATCTCATCCGCCTTATCAATTTATGAGAAGAACAAGTTGCTTAATGTGCTTAAGGCACACAAACGAGCAATTACATGGAAAATCATGGACATCAAGGGAATCAATCCATCCTTTTGCACTCATAAAATATTGATGGAGGAGAACTTCAAATGCGTCATTCAACCTCAAAGACATTTAAACCCGAACATGCAACAGGTGGTGAAGAAAGAAGTAATCAAACTGCTAGATGTTGGTTTGATTTACCCTATTTCTGATTCGCCTTGGTCAGTCCCGTCCAAGTTGTTCCAAAGAAAGGAGGAATGACTGTTGTAACAAACGAGAAGAATGAGCTTATTCCCACTCGTACCGTTACAGGATGGAGAGTTTGCATAGACTATCACAAACTCAATGACGCCACAAGGAAAGATCACTTCCTTCTTCCTTTCATCGACCAAATGCTTGAGAGATGTTCTGGAAAAATGTTCTATTGTTTTCTGGATGGTTTCTCAGGTTATTTTCAAATTCCTATTGCTCCCGAAGATCAAGAAAAGACAACATTCACCTGTCCATATGGCATATTTGCTTATCGGCGAATGCCCTTCGGCTTGTGTAATGCTCTGGCTACATTTCAAAGATGCATGGTAGCCATTTTTCATGACTTGATTGAACACTTAATGGAAGTTTTCATGGATGATTTCTCCATCTTTGGAAAATAATTTGAACAATGTCTTGAAAACCTGGAAAAGATGCTGGTTAGATGTGAAGACTCCAACCTTGTTTTAAATTAGGAAAAGTGCCACTTCATGGTTACGAAAGGAATAGTGTTAGGACACAAAATCTCTTGAGCGGGGCTTGAAGTCGATCAAGCCAAAGTCGACACTATTTCTAAACTTCCGCATCCCACAACCGTGAAAGACATCATAAATTACCTAGGACATGTACGATTCTACCGTCGTTTCATTAAAGATTTCTCAAAAATCGCTCGACCAATGACTCAAATCCTAGAGAAAGACGTGAAATTCTTATTTTCTGATGAATGCATTAGTGCATTCAAATTGCTTAAGGACAATTGGTAACTGCTCCAATCATGGTTTCCCTAGATTGGACACTACCATGATAGGATCAAATGAATCAATATGTGATGATTTATGAACACAGTTCGATGAAATTCACACAAAGTAATCAAATCAAAACAAGATATCAATAAACTTCAAGTTCATTAATATCAATCTAAGACAATTACAAGTATGAAAAGCAGATTCGAATATCTTGTGTATTCCTTTTTATCTACCTGCAAATCTAACCTATTTATACTGAAAACAAAAAGTAAAGGAACTAACAAATTACACAAATAGTCCCTATACTATTACAAACTATCAAAAGACAAATAAAGACAACATGTTAATCTTTCTTAGAGCACTTAACAATACTCCCCCTGAGATTGACATGGTCTTCTATTTTCAAACTCTTCAAGCTTTGACTGCTAACTTTATCTTCAATTCATCTTCAACCTTGACTTCATCATTCAAAGTAATCTGTTGGTTCTTCTTTGACTTTGAACATTGGCTTTTGTTTGTACATATCTAATTCTTTCAAAGCTTTTGATATTGCAGACTTGAATTTACTTGCAAGAATGCCTTGTTCGGGTTTAGCTTCATTTGTTTTATCTCCATCTTGTCCATTCTCTCCAATGTGTCTTTTGAAAGACATGAATATCAATATTAGCATATAACTCAATAGGCTTGTTACTTTCCATTGAGTACACTTCTAATACCCCTTTCCTTGATATTCTCATGAATTCTATATCTTTTATATCTTTCTTGACAATGTTGGCATACGCAAGAGCTTTACTCAAAGATATTCTTTCCATGGTAGCATTCACCACATTAATAATAGAATGAAATATTTCTTATCTTGCTCAGCCACTTCAGGAGATACTTTCTTAAATTTTTGTACTGACAAAATGAAATATAACTTGTGTACAGTTTTAGTTCAAACACTCCAAATAAAGTAATCATGTCCTCATCCCATCTTTCTAGATTTCGGACTAACTTCAGCTTAAATGTCTTAGTGTTATAAACCATCTGAAATTGGCTTTGAGTTTTGATTACCGTCAATCACTTTCAGTCCAGGAGTTGTAACTTTTTCAAAATATTTATCACAAAATCTATCAAAGAATGTTCTCTTTTGAATGGACTCGTTAAGCTTCTTGTTTTTCTTCATAGTAGCAAAGTACTCTTTGTCCTCTTGATCACATCTTGTGTTAAGAAAATTACTCGATCTATCTAATCCTCTTCTTAATAATTCTACAAACATCTTCCCACGCTTTGAATCAGAAGGATTGATCAGAGGTAATCTATTCAGCTCTTTTAAATCTTGCACAGGAAGTTTTATGATACTGGAGTAAAAATGATAAACATCACATACAACATTTACTCTCTTTATCAAAAATGCATCAACACTTCATCATACTTCCATGCAATGATCTTTACTTGGTTGGTAAAATCTGGAGCAATCATAGCATTCAACAGTTTAGCAACTGATTGTCCTTTTTGCAATATGTTTCTTACCAAGTCTCCGGTTGTTCTTGAACTATCAAGAATATGCTTTGTTCAGTTGATGCTTTATAAGTCTGTCTTTCTAGATCAGCAAACATTTCTATCAATTCTTTTCTATGAGCATGAGCATCATCAACTCTAGACATTTGTTTTATCTCTTGAGGCTTTAACATTCTTGTTCTTTTGTTATTTCAGATACTGAGGGTTATCTGTATCAAGCACTATCATTTTCTTCATTTGTTTCTCAGTCTCTTGAAAGCTTCTGACAAGATTTCTCAAAGATACAGATTGTAATCTCTTTAGCTTCCTCCAAGGGTATGTTCTAGCTTGCAACCATGATCTAAGAGCTGGAATACTCATATCATCTGGATCAGGATGGTGCAACTCAGAACTAGACAATTCTTCTACATTTATTACTTCTTTTGCTCTTAACCATTCACCATGTTCAACAACAATCTCATTTGGATCTATTGAAGCAACTGACTCTGCATAGATACATTTCTCGTATTCATCGTTAATCCGAGAAACAGTCAGTCCATCCAAATATACTCGATTGTATTTCATGTTCACAAGATAATTATATTTTTCTTCAAAGTCTTGTGGTACTTCATCTTGTTCTTGATATGTTCTTGTGAAGAGAAGTGTCATACAAATTAAGCTTCATCAATATCTTCATTATCAAGAACTTCATCATACCAATCATCATTGTATATTTCCTCATATCATCTAAAGCATCAATCTGTTCTTGAACATTTTGTTCTTCAACAAATTCTTCAGTTCATTGAAGCTTAGAAGAATTATTCAGTTTGAGAAATATCTTCTCATTCATTCACTTTCTTTTTCCTTTTATTTGCTTAAGATTTTCATCAATCTGCATCTCAGTACTAATCACATGTACTGTGATATAGGTTTCTGAGATTCTTTTCCTTTAGCAATTCAGCTTTGAGATTTTCATTTTCTTCAGATAATTTCTTGAATTTCTCCTCAAGAATATCATAACTTTAATCATAACTTCAAGTTCTTGATCACGTCTTCTTTATCTTTGGCAAACCTACAATCTTTACATCTTCTAAGACACATTCTGCAAACAACTTTAATTTTAATCTTTTAGCTTTTGAATATCTTTTTCACAAGATCTGTTTATCTTTTTATTCTATCATTCTCCACTTTCAACTTTTCAATCTCTTTTTCTTTCCTTAAATTTTCTTCTCTCAATTTTTCGATCTCATCAACGTCAACTATTTCCTCTGTTTGTATAGACACATGTGTGACATACTAACAAGGATTTCTTCTACTCCTTCATTTGTATCAATTTCAAATACTGATTGAATAGAATATCATTATAAAGTCAGAATCAAATGTTTGATTTTGAATTCCTTTCTTGTACAGCTTCCTCAACATTTTCTTCATTCAAAGGTTGTGGCTCATTTCCAGTATCTTCTTCATTTCTTTCTTCATAACCTTCTTGATGTGCTTCAGTGGCATCATCATTTCCATCATCATCATCATCACTTTCTTCACTTGATGAAATTTCAGACACATCATCATCACTTTCTTTATCAACTTCTACATCTTCAATCAGATCATTTGGATCTATTAGTTCTTCTTCAGTTAGATGGAAGTGTGGCTGAGTAATATCAACTTCATCCATTGATACATCCTGATATAATCAAAAACTGGAATGTTTTAAGCACTAGTGATCATTTCCAGTCTTTTGTAAACAATCTCTGACATGTGCTCTAACTGAATTTTTTCACCAATAACTTCTTCAGCATACAGATCTAGATTTGCATCATTAATAAGAAGTTGAGAAATCTTGGGTACATCAAATACTTATGCCTTACTCCTCTTTTAAGATTAAAAATTAATCCATTCATTATCCACTTAGCCATATTAAATCTTCTGTTTGTGGACAAGCTATAATTGGAGATGCAATGTCTACAGGGAATGAATCCAACCACACTCACTTCGTTAGACATGCAATGTTGAAAGATATAGCATAAAAGCTTCCAATGCTTAAATACACGAGCTCTGAAAAATTGCTTCTTAGGAAAATGATCTGGATGACCCATTGTAGAAAACCTCTCTACATTCATTAAATGTATATTTTGATAAATCTTCAGGATCATTATCACCCAGTCTTAGAGCTTGTCTGATTCTTCCTCAGAAACTTCAAGCATTCTTTCTGATATGATGAAGGCTCTTAAAACTTTGTTTCCTTGATCATCTCTTTCAACTTGAGCAGTTCTCCAGAATTTTTAATCATTCTTCCATTTATCATGGGCCTTGCACACATAGCAAACATATTTTGTTCTAAGCAAAAATCTTATAATATCTTCATATCTCGTAGCTTCTCTGTTTTCATCATCTAAAAAAGCAGCTACATTATGCTTTGGCACAAATTTTAATCTGCCATCTGCAAACACACAAAAAGTATTATGAGAACATTGAATATTGATTAATGAATTTTATTTCTACATATGACTTTTGATTTTGACTTTTGAATTTGACCTTTTTATTTTTACTTTGAATAAAGATTTCAAGTTGTAAAACATTAATCTTTATTAATTTTAATTTTTTTAGTTAACATTTCAATTTTGATTTAATTTTATTTTTATTTATTTTGTTCAAAGAATGACTGTCTGTTCATCTTCTTCTTCTTCGACTATGTAAAATCGACTGAGTTCATCATCAACGGAACATTTTCACTTTAAGATCAAAACAATACACCACTGTACTCGAAAATGAGTTCTTATCAATAATTCAGTATCAATTTTTGATATGATACTCATTTGATCAGATTAACTTGAATTATATTAGGTTCGAACGCCCAAATAGCATTTAACCGTCTATAGTAAAGCACTGATTTAACCCAAAATTTATATATTTGAATCACAAACTTATGTTTATATATTCAAATAAAATGTCTACTCAACGGATTTGATTCGATTTCAGATGAAATAAAGATATGATGTTACTCGACAGTCGCAAGTTCGAGGGTTTTGGTCTGAGAATTTTTGAAGTGAGATGAGAAATACACATAAGTGTTCATTTATATAAGTGAAAATTTTAGGCGTATGAGCCCATGTTTGGACGTATAGTCCCTGTTTGGGCGTATGAAACCTAAAATTCACACTTATTTTGTTAGACGCATGAGCACTGTGTGCGTTTTAAATCGACGCATGGAACTGTTCAGACGCTTTTGCATTGTTCGAGTCGCATGGACTTTGTGAAACGTCTAACACTTGAAATTTTGAAACTATGTAGACGCATGAGACGTGACAAACGTCTAACACTTGAAACACTATTTAGACGCATGGGATTATCACGAACGCCCAACACTTGTAATTTTCATAGATGTATTACAACTGTTTAGACGCATGGGAATGAATCAAACGTCCAACACTTAGTATAATCCTGAAAATTTCATCATGCTCCTATTGAGGCGCATAAGCACTGTTTAGGTGCATGAGTTGACTTTCATGATTTAAACACTTGTGATTTCCAATTTCTTCACTTGCACACTTTTTACCATTTAGATCCCCAAATTTTGAACTTTTTGCATATTGCACTTTCAATTTATAAAATTTTATTTTCTATTTCTTTTTAAATTTTTTTTGTCCCTTCATTTTAGTCTCAACATAAAATCAAATATCATCTAATTTTCAACTTAAAAAGCATTTATTTGCAAAGATTAGATAGATTCATATTGTAATTTTCAAACATATTCTATTTTCAGTTTACACAAATACTTTGACATAAAGCATCATCCTTTCAATTCAACATTTCAAATTTTGATTATGATTATTGAATATTTTCTGAGAACAACTCTTTCAGTTATTACTCCCCCTAAACTTTAAGTTTGAAAACTTATAATTTTCTTATGAAAGAGAATAAGATCACACAGCACATTGAGACATTGCCTTCACACACAAGACATGCTAAAAGAAAAATGAAAATAGAATCAAATCTATGATAATCACAGAATAAATGTCTGCAGAGAGATCATATTAATGAAGATCAGCACATTAAATAAAATAAATGTGGAGAGTCATAGACAATGAAAAATCCTGATCAAGTGTGTTCCAGGTCAGTGATATCACAGCAAAGGAGACCAAGATCTAAGGACATACAATGAGTGTTTTTGACATAATTATCAACTCACTTACTTTTCAATTCTTGGATTGATTAGTGTTGATTTAGATATGACATGATGTAAAGCATACAGAGACTAAGAGAGCTCAACGATCATCATGAAATGTAAGAAAGAACACATGCTCAACTTATTACCTGAAACATAGATATCACCAGAGTTCATGTTACTAGTTTATAGAGGATGATCATGGATAACCATTTGATCAGCTCTGACTATTCATTTGAATAAGTTATGCACATTGGCATCTTTTTGCATCAAAAGAGAATCCAGGTCTGTAATGACTTACAACAAGGATATCTCAGTACTTCAGGTCTATGATGACTCATAACAGAGAAGTGAAATGATGCTTGTAACAGATCTCATGATTTCACATAGTTTCAACAGGTGTGAGAGATGTATCTTAACAAACATTCATTCGGATAAGCGAAAACAACTCAAAAGTACTCAGAATACATACAAGCATGTATGTTTAGTTTGTTGACCAGAATTTACTTTTTCAGCATAATAGTCAGATATTGTCTACACATCTATCTGATCATGTCTAGACTTTAATAGTGAGTATGCAAATGATCTCACTAATGTACTATCATTTCTCACATGTTGCAAAACCAATCCATTCTAAAAACAAACTCTATTTTTGTATTTTTGATATATTTTTTGCATTTGATTTTTCTATGAAAAACATAAAATCACACACACACAAAATATAAACGGCAATTAACAATGAGAGTATCACTTATTATGATCTTTTGATTGGGAGATCACATATGATTTATAAGACCAATTTATTCTACTAAGTACTCAACCGTCCTGGTAGGAAGGCTTTAGTAAATAGATCTGCTAATTGTTTTTCTGTTGCAATTTGAATCAATATGATTAATCCTTTTTCAGAGTTATCTCTAAGAAAATGATATCGAATTTCGATATGTTTTGTTTTTGAGTGTTGAACAGGATTAGCTGTTATGAACATATCAGCTGTGTTATCATGTAAATTGGTGTTTTAAGAAAGTTGAACCCATAATCCAGTAATTGATTTTGCAACCAAAGTATTTGAGAACATCCTGCTGATGCAAAAATGTACTCAGCTTCTGCAGTTGAAACAGAGACATTTGTTTGTTTCTTACATTGCCACGAGACTAATCTGGGACCAAGAAATTGACACCTACCCGAAGTAGATTTTCTATCTTGACAGCATCCACCATAATCACTATCTGTACATCCATATAGTTCAAAGTTACCCTCGTAAGATACCAAAGCCCTAAGGCTGGTTTACCTTTGAGATACCTGAATATCCTTTTGACACAATTAAGTGAGATTCTTTCAGGTCTGATTGATACCTGGCACATACACAAACAACATACATAATGTCTGGTCTAGATGCAGTGAATACATCAAAGATCCATCATTGATCTGTATAACGTTTGGTCAATAGATTTTCCTTTTGGATCAGGTTCAATCTTGGTGTTAACATCTGTTGGAGTTCGTATGGACTGACAGTCTTGCAACTTAAATTTCTTTAAGAGCTTGTCAACAAACTTTTCTTGATTGATGAAGATTCCATCTGTAGTTTGCTTGACTTGAAGTCCAAGAAAGAAGTTAATCTCTCCCATAGAACTCATTTGGAATCGAGATTTCATGATTTCTTCAAATTCATTGCACAATTTTGGACAGGTAGAACCAAATATGATGTCATCAACATACACTTGTACACATAAAAGATCATTATTATCCTTCTTTATGAATAAAGTTGGATCAATTTTCCCTCGTGTGTATCCATGTTGGATTAAGTGTTGTGATAACGTCTCATACCAAATTCTAGGGGCTTGATGAAGTCCATATAAGCTTTACTCAGTTTATATACTCGATGTGGAAATTGTGCATCCTCAAAGCCTGGAGGTTGCTTCACAAACACATCGTCAGTGATTGGACCATATAGAAATGCACCCTTTACATCCATTTGATACACCTTGAATTTCATGAATGAAGCATAAGCCAGAAAACTCGAATTGATTCAAGTCTTGCAACTGGTGCAAACACTTCATCATAATCTATACCTTCTTCCTGTGTGTATCCTGTGCAACAGTCTCGCTTTGTTCCTTATTACAACACCACGATCATCAGTCTTATTTCTAAATAACCATTTCGTGCCAATTGCATTTTCTCCTTCAGGTAGATCCACCAAATCCACACTTCTTGTTTGCGGAATTGAAGTAATTCTTCTTGCATGGCTTCTATCCAACCATTGTCCTTTAATGCTTCGGTAACATTTTTAGGAACAATTTGAGAAAGAAAACAAGAGTATAAGCATACGTTTGCTTGTTCTGATTTACTCCTTGTTGTTCTCTCATTCAATGAACCAATAATCTGAGAAATTGGATGATTCTTGTGAATACGAGATGTATAATCTCATCACATTGAACATTAACATCCAGATTTGTTTGATTCAAGTTGGAAAACTCATGTATCAAAGTAGAAGAATGTGGATTGAAGTTTGGAACTTGAGTAGGTGAATTGACAAAGTAATCAAAGTTACCTGTATCAACTACATCACCTGAAATGGATGATGTTCCAGACTCAGGTATCACAAACTCATTACCATCATTAGGAATATTTTGTGATTCTTCCTGATTAATTGACTCTGAATGATCTGAAACTGTATTTTCATGGTTTTGTATTGTTGAATCCTTGACAAATGACAAAAATGGGTAGTCTGAGCTTGAATCATCTGGGTCATCAGAATCTGAATCTTCACTGAAAGATCCAAGATCTCTCTTGAGTTCTTCTTATCTGTAGAATTAAGACAATTTGGTTGATCAAACAAATTAGATTGAAAAGAGTTTGATAATGAATCTAAGTCAAATAACCATGCAGGACCATTTGAAACTGATGGAAAAGAATTTCCAGAAATTTAACGTTGAATGTTTCAAGGATTACATTTGTCCTAGAGTTGTAGACTCGATAGGCTTTTGAAACCGATGAATATCCAACGAAAAATCCATTATCAGATTTTGCTTCAAATTTTCCTATTGATCACTTGAATTAAGAATCATAACAGGACAACCAAATGATTTTAAAAAGTTTTGTGTTCGGTTTTCTGCCAAACATTAACTCATATGGAGTTTTCAGTTTATCTTTGACGATTAAATTCGATTCTGAACAAACACGCAGTTGATATTGCTTCATCCCCCAAAAAGTGATAGGGATTTTTGCATCAGCTAACATAGAACGAGCAGCTTCAATCAGTGTTCTATTCTTCCTTTCAGCAACTCCATTTTGTTGAGGAGTTCTGGGAGCACTGAACTGATGAGCTATCCCTTTCTGTGCACAAAACATTTCAATGTTAGCATTTTTGAATTCCGTTCCATTATCACTTCTTATTATTTTCACTTTGTTGTCTAATTGATTTTCAACTTTAATGATAAATTCTTTTAGTAAATCAGTTTTTCAGATTTGGCATAAGAAAGAAAACCCATGAAACTTGTGAAGTCATCAATGATAACTAAACAATATGATTTTCGTCCAATACTCTTGACGTTTGTTGGTCCAAAAAGGTCCATATGTAACATCTGAGAGGTTTGGATGTTGAGTTTATAGGCTTGGACTTATAAGACGCTCTGTGTTGCTTTCCCTTCAAACATGCTGAGCAGTGATCATTTGTTGCAAACTTCTTAGATGGAAGTCCAATGACATGATTTCCTACTACAAGCTTGTTCATGTTCTTGAAGTTTGAATGACTGAGACGTCTATGCCAAAGCTGGCTTTCATCATTTGATGCCTTTGCAATTAGGCATGTTGTTTCAGTTGAAGGATCAACTTGAGACATATCCAATTTGTATACATCTCTGTCTCTCTCAGCTGTAACAATCACCCAATCTTTGGTTATCTTGAAACCTGGCTTCAAAACGTAACAAAATGAATCATCAAACAGAACAAGATAAGATTTGTCACATATTTGAGATACGCTTAAAAGATTAAAGTTCAACTGTGAACAAAATTTGACTTTATCAAAGCTTATTATCCCATTGGATACTGTTCCTTCTCCGGTTATTTTTCCTCCAGCATCACCACCAAAGGCGACGTGAGTTCCATCTTTTGACTTAAAGTCTTGTAACAAGCAGTATTGCCTGTCATGTGCCGACTACACCCACTATCCACATACCATGTATTGATTGGTCTTTTTGGGCGTACCTGCACTACAAGAAAGTTAAGTTGAAATATCTACCCAAGCCGAAATGGTCTTGGGCTTTCCAAATTTATCAACAATTGTAAATTGTTTATAATGGAGATTATTCAAATCAGGTTTATTTTTTATGAATTTACCAATTTTATTTTGAAAATTGTTTGATTTATTTTGTGAACATTCATACCATTTGATTGATCATCTTTTGAAATGTATTATGAACACATTTTATTATTCATCCTTACAGTCTTGGTAGAAGTGTTCTTGCATGTTATGTTTTGAGCTCATATAATTGTTCTTAGGAAAATCTCAAACCTACATTAGGTTGATTAATGTCTCTTTAAAATCCATTAGTTTGATTTCTCAAATAGTGGGATTAGCAAATCCTTTGCTCATGTTTGATTTTGCAAAGTTTCTAGTGAAAGATCTATTTCTAAAGTAACAATTTGCAGTGTTGTGAGTCTTTTCATCACAATAAGTACAATATTTGTTATAATAACAATCTTTGTCGAATGATTTCTCATGTCACATATGTGACAGTACTTGTTAAAGTAGCACTCAGTAGTATTGTGATTATTCATATCACAAATTTCACAGTACTTTTGTGGAGTTAAAAATAACTTTTTTTAACTTTTGACAATGACATAATGTTTGATTTTGGTGTCAAATAGTTAAACTGTTGTCTTTCATTTTTCACAGTTTGATTTTGTGTCAGTTATTGTTCATTTGTTTAACATGAACTTCCTTCTTGAATATATTAGAAACAAATCTTTTTGCTACAGCGGAAGTCTTTGAATCTGAACTAGATTTCACATCAGAGTTTGATTTGTTCATATATTTGCTTTATTATTTGGAAGAGAATTCATATTTAACATACCTGCTGACACAAATTTAATTGGTTTTAGTTTTGATGCTTGATTTGTTGCTTTGATCAAATTTTCTGAACTTTTGTTTTGTTTAGATGTTGCTTTTGCAGATTTCTTTCTTCTTCTTTGATTCTTTGATTTAGAAGAACTTGGTTTATTTTCAGATTGAACATCATGAAGAAGATTCCTTTTCTGATTGAAATTGTTTCATATTGATGGTGTTTGAATCTTCTGATGTTCCTATCTGTTGTTTATCCTTGTTTTGAACTCTCACTTCTTCTATTACATTATGAATTTGATCAGAAGAGATATTTGTTTTGGTTGTTTTGTTCATATGATTTTATCTTGATTGGATGACCATTTTTGATTTTTTTTGATCTTTTTCAACAAACACTTGAACATTTTCTTTTTCTTCTTCTGCATTCTTGTTTTTGATGTGGAAGGCTTTAAGCTTTGCTTATTTTCAGGTGAATGATCATGAGTATTGAAATTCTCTGGTAGTGTGTTTTGTGATAGATTAGGCATAGGTTCATGAGTGAAACCTAACCCTGCTTTTTTTTATCTTTCCTTTCACTGATTAGTTTTTCTACTATCATTTTTGAACTCTTTACTTTTGCCAGATCAACTTGAGTAGCAGCATGTGCTATTTTCTCTTGTTCAAGATTCTTGGTCATCTCTTCTAGTTGTTTTGAAACAATTCTAAATCTTTGATTGTTTTGTTCCATGAAGTTTGAAGAGAGATAATCTTTTGATCTGCAGTTTTATGATCAGATTTAAGTTGGTTATGCATAGATTCCTCTTGTTTTAGCTTTTCACAGATTTTGAATGAATAGTTTCTGTAGTGTTCAACATGTTCATAGCATGATTTGGTGCAAAGCTTTTCTCTTACTTCTGATGGTATTTCAGGAAATTTGGAACTGTGGTTTCAGGTGTTGAAGTAGAAGAGTTAACCTTGGGTTGATCAGACTGAACCATTAGAGCTACTTCCTCTGTATCCTCTTTAGGATCAGACTTGTCACTACAACCATAGTCGTCTTCCTCTTCATCACTTTCCACTTTTGGGTCATTGTTTTCTGACCAATCTTCTTCTTGAATTTTTGCAATAAGAGATAAACTTTATGTTAATTCATTTGTAAATTGAACTACATATGCACTCCAATCATATCCATCTTTTATGCTGACTACTAGTGCTTTCTTTGTTTCATCAGATGATTTGGTTTCATCTTTAAGCTCTCGCATAGGAAGACTTTGATAAGGCTTTTGAAAAGTCTTATGAGCTTGTTGAAACCTTTGATTATTTGAGCTTGATTGAGCACTTCCTCATTATTCCTTGGAGCTTTGCATTCTCTTGAGAAGTGTCCATAACTGTTGCAGTTAAAACATCTAGCTTTTGACTTGTCAAATCCAACAGTCTTGTTTGCACTAGGCTTGTATTTCTTGTTGACATAAGAATGTTTTTGAGTCTTGTAGGCAATCATCACCATCTGCCAGTTCAGGTCCATCTCTTCAACATCTTCAGGATCCATCTCAAATAAATCCTGCAAAACAAAATCTAGTGAGTTAAATGGCTACCTTGATATGCTTGAAAGCTGGCCATAAACGCAGTGAATGCAGTTTTGGACTCTTCATCCTCTAATAGGATGTTAATCACATCTTTAACTTTGCTAGATTTAGCAGAGTTAGATGATGAAGAAGTCTTGTCTGAATATTTGATGATTGTGACTGTGGTTTAGGAGGAGATTGAGAATGAGACTGAGTTGTATATGCAGGTGCACTGGTAAATGATGAATTAGTGAAAAATCCTGCTCCAACAAACAAAACTCCCTCTTCTTGAGGACTTTTCTCACTCTTTGCCATGAATGCATTCTCTATAGTGGTTGTAGGAGAAGCAACAAACTGATATTGAGACATTGATGCTACTCTATCATTGTTCCTTGAGCTTTCATCAATCTCCACTGATTCTATTTTTGCAATAAGAAGATCTAGATCCATTGGAAACTTCTCAGTATGCTTTAGTAGAGTTACAGTTTGTTTCCATGATGATGGTAAAGCATTGAGTAGTCTGAGATTTAAATCTTCAAGATCAGGTTTGATACCAGCTTGACATCTCAGTTATGAGTTGAACAAATCTGTTCATCATCTGATTTATTGTCTCTCCAGACAAATGTTGAAACAATTCTAATTGTCTTTTCAGCTTTTGTTTCTTTAGATTTTGAATCTCCTTACCTCCTTCACAAATGATCTTCAATGCTTTATATAGTGTATATCCAGTTTGATATGCATCAAGCCTTGTAAGAACTTCCAAAGGTAGTCCTTTACACATCAATGAATAGGCTTTAATATCATTCTTAACTCTTTTCAGATCATCTCCTTGAAATCATCTTCTGGATAAGGTTCTGGAGAATCTTTAGTATACACAAATCCTCTGTCTGGTCCATCAGTTATTATAGGAATGTATGTCCTTTTTCTCTATTTCTACAGATTTCCAAGATCAATGTTAATGGAATTAAAATGTTGTTTTAGTCTAAGAGACCAATTTTTGAAATCAGCTCTATTTTTAAGTTTTGGAACTCTGTTTCAGAATCTTCTGATTTTACATTCTTATATTTTTGTTGTTTTCTTATATTTTAAATTTTTTAAAAAAAATTGAAAAAGTTTTCAAAGATATTCATTAAAAAAATTCTAAGTATCAGGTTGAAACATCTGAACAGTATTCAAACGCCTCAACAGTTGATGCTTCTAAGTTGAGATTTGTCTAAGGGAATGCCGTAGAAAATTTTCCAAAACGTCTAAGTATTAATGCGTCTGTAAGGTTTCAAATGCCTAAACATTGTCAAACGCCTGAATAGTTGTCAAACCCTCATAGTTGTCAAACGCCTGAATAGTTGTCAAACTCCTAAACAGTTGTCAAGCGTCTAATAGTTGTCAAACGCCTAAACAGTTATGAAGCGCCTAACAATTATCAACTCAATAAAGGTGATACGTCTGAGATTTTTCTCTTCAATAGTACTCAAACGACTGACTAAACACGTCTACACAGTGTTAATGCGACTAACACTTACACAATTTTCAGTCAATCTCAGCTCATGCGACACATTCATCATCTTCAAATGAATGTAACAAACTCAAATCTTCTAAATATATCAAATGTTGATGAATTCGATTGAAACTTTTCAATTAGACGAGTTTTATGCCGACAACATTCTTCTTAATATCAATTTCTTCAATTTCAACAACAAATCCCTCAATTTTGAGATTTTCAGTTCGAAACTTCAAACCTTTTTCGAACAACAAATTCAACAAATTGACTTGAATTTGATGTATTGATATGCAATTGTGATTCAAATCATGTTTTTGATGATGAAACACAACTGAAATTCACAAATTTTCAATTGCATTGTATCTCAATCACAGACTAAGTGAGATTTTGAGGTTTTCAAGTTCGATGAACTTAAAAAGAAAATCAATCACTAACAGTTTACCAACAGCTCTGATACCATTTGATATGATCAAATGAATCAATATGTGATGATTTATGAACACAATTCAATGAAATTCACACAAAGTAATCAAATCAAAACAAGATATCAATAAACTTCAAGTTTTCATTAATATCAAGCTAAGACAATTACAAGTATGAAAAGCAGATTCAAATATCTTGTGTATTCCTTTTTATCTACCTGCAAATCTAAGCTATTTATACTGAAAACAAAAAGTAAAGGAACTAACAAATTACACAAATAGTCCCTATACTATTACAAACCATCAAAAGACAAATAAAGACAACATGTTAATCATTCTTAGAGCACTTAACATACCATTTGAGCTCATGTGTGATGCAAGCGATTTCACGGTGGGAGCTGTATTAGGACAGAGGAAAGACAAGCAATTTCACCCAATTCATTATGCGAGCAAAACCCTAAACAACGCACAAGAAAACTACACTACCACCGAAAAAGACTTCTTGCAGTAGTTTTTGCGTTCGATAAATTCCGCTCGTATCTCTCCTTTCAAAGACAATTGTTTACACCGATCATGCAGCCCTTCATTATTTGTTCAACAAACAAGATGCAAAGCCGAGATTGATCCGTTGGATTCTTCTGCTTCAAGAATTTGATATCGAATTCGTGATAAGAAAGGAGCAGAAAATCTAGCGGCTGATCATCTCTCGCGTCTTGAGGATTCAAGTCCTTCACGAACTGAGGAAGCCAAAATAAACGACAATTTTCCTCATGATTCCTTATGCACATTCAATCCTCAATCGATGAACACCCTTGGTTCGCCGATTTTGAGAATTACTAGCAAGCGGAATCCTTCTCAAAGGAATGACTTACAACAAAAGAAGAAGTTCTTTACTAATATCAAACATTACTATTGGAGGATCCGTATCTATTCAGAATCGGTGCAGACCAACTCATTCGAAGATGCGTACACGGAAGTGAAGCTGAACAAATTCTAAGGCACTGTCATGAAGGACCCACAGGAGGACACCATGGAGCAACCTTAACAGCCAAGAAAGTATTCGACTCTGGATTCTACTGGCCCACAATCTTCAAAGATGCTCATAACATGGTACGCACCTGTGATGCATGTCAAAGAGCAACCAATATCTCGCATGGGATGAGATGACTCAGAAACCAGTTCAAGTATGCGAGATATTTGATATATGGGGTATTGATTTCATGGCGCCATTCCCGGTGTCATTTGGCAATCGTTACATCTTGGTAGTAGTTGATTACGTCTCAAAATGGGCTGAAGCTCAAGCCCTGCCTACTAGTGATGCCAGGAACGTTGTCAATTCCTTAAGAAACTATTTTCTCGTTTTGTACCCCCAAAGCTCTAATTAGTGATCGAGGAACTCATTTCTGTAACATCACTTGAAAGAGCAATGGCACGTTATGGAGTTCACCATCGCTTTACACACGCTTACCACCCCAAGCGAATGGGCAAGCCGAAGTCACTAACCGAGGTATCAAACGAATCCTTAGGAAACTTAGGTCAAAATCATAAGGACTGGTCTATCAAGTTAGAGGATGCATTATGGGCTTTTCGAACAACCTATAAGACTCCCATCGACAAAACACCGTTTAAAGTAGTTTATGGGAAGTCGTGTCATCTACCTGTAGAACTAGAGCATAAGGCCTTTTAGGCACTTAAAGCAGCAAACCTGGACCAAGACCTTGCAGGAAAGAATCGATTCCTACAAATTCATGAATTGGAGGAATTGAGGGAACAAGCGTACGAAAACGCTAGGGTTTGCAATGAAAAGACAAGGAAATTCCACGACGCTCGATTAAAGAGCACAAAACAATTTCATGTGGGAGAACGTGTCTTACTGTATGACTCTCGTTTACATTTATTTCCTGGAAAACTGAAATCACGTTGGTTTGGACCTTACACGATCAAAAACGTGTTTCTGAATGGTGCCATTGAAATTTACAACCACGCAGGTTTAAGTTTCTAAGTAAATGGTCATTGTTTGAAACCGTATAATGATGGACCAACCAAGATCTCTTCTGAGGAATTAAACCTCCACTCCAACGAAAACTAAGTGTGGGGAAGGGTCATGCCGAAGACCCGAAACTTAAACACAGAACCTGTACATACATTTTTTTCATTTTTTTACAAAATTTTTAGGACTTCACAAGCATAAGCACGGGCCCATGCCCCATCAAGCATGCCCCCTGTCTCTCACAAATTCTTTCCACGATCTCCGCTGACGACTCTGGAACGTTGCAGGTCGAATTTAAGACGAATTCTGACAAGCACGGGGCCGTGCCTAGGCAAGCACGCCCCCGTGTTCACTTTCCACGACCTGTGTATAAATACAACACTTGTTCCATTCTTTCATCACACCCATTCCTGCCTAAAAACGTCTGAAAAATGAAAGAATCAAGTCACAGAAGCTCAAACTGGAATCTTGCGAAGAAACCGCGTTATGAACGCGAGAACCTACGACTCAAGAATATTTCTTCAAGATGCATGAACTAATCAAGCAACTGTCTAAAATGAACCTCGTTGCTTCCCAACGCTTAGCTGACTAATCCAAAAAGTTCAGCAGATGAGTGAGGAACTCATTTCCATTACCAGCAGCTCGCGGAATTGAGCAACCGCACTTCTTACTACCCCATGCCAAACCTCCCACATGAAATGTGTGGAGGTTTCTTTTAGAAACATTCCGTGATGTGTTAAGTGCGTTGTTGCGCGTTAAAGAGTCTGGTTTTGCTGTTTCAGATTCTCGGCTTTAAACGTATCGTATAACTGTAGGATTCTAGGGAATGTAATTTTCAATTTGGCTTGTGTTATTTAACTATAAGACTATTTTCGTATCTTTTCTGATGATTTGGAAGTTGTAAAACTTAACCGGGAAAATTACACAACGCGCGAAACTGAAAAACGGAACAACAAAAGATTGAAACCGAACTTTTTACATGAACACGCCCCCGTGTTCTAAGGGGCTCGCCCCCGTGTTCGACAAGAATTGACACCACCTGCCAATTTTCAGCCTTTTGTCCTTTTCCATTCAATGTTGCATGATAAAAACCGAGCTAATGTGCCTGCAAAGTAGTATCCACTTTCAATTCTATCTTCTTTTCCATTTTTCTTTCATTTGTTCAAGTGTTCTTGCAAGAGTATTTAGCCAAGGGGTTAGCATACTAACTCCTTTGATTATGAAAGTCATTTACATGTAGTTAGGTGATTAGGTCTCTAAACAACCGAAATCCTAGCAATTATATGTAAACACTTGTTCTTAAACGTGTTATGGAATGTTGAATGCTTTTAACCTACTCGTTCATGTTTATTCTTGTAGTAGATTAGTGTTAATTAGTGTGTTTAGTTAGATATTAGTATGTTTAGTGGTTAGTTAGTTGTTTTCTTTTATTATTAACATGACTATCTTCATAACTCGTGGTGAAACCTTGTTAATCATGTTCAAGTTACAAGAATTCTCAGGTGATGTAAAACAATATATATTTTTAGTATCTTGAATTATTAA
Source organism: Flaveria trinervia (assembly GCA_025506515.1). NCBI lineage: Eukaryota > Viridiplantae > Streptophyta > Magnoliopsida > Asterales > Asteraceae > Flaveria > Flaveria trinervia. Next base: position 83,295,076 of record CM046444.1, on the reverse strand, counting down.
CAAATGATTAAAATGTTCAACGTAGGATCTTTGATTTTTGAAGCAAGAAAATGTTAAACCCATGCTTAATCAATGATTTACAAACAAAACCACGATTGCTCGAGTCAAGATTTCATGCCCAAACATGTTAACCGCACCCCCACATTGTATAAGCGCACCCCCATGTTAAAAAATTTTTTTTTTTTCCTCGGATGATAAATTCTTAACTATTTTGAAAATGAATTGAATCATTATGGTGTTATGTCTTGAAAAACATATGATTTTCACTAACATCATGAGACTGCTTAAGAAATTTGTTTTATATAGATTAACTTATTTTTAAATTTCAGGATCATGGAGCATCCCTACTTACATTTTGGAGGGAGCCGCGAGAGATGATGTCATGATAGACTTCAAAGATTGCTACAAAGGGTCGAAAGATCCCACTTACAAGCAGATGAAGAAACACTAGCGGCAGTCGGGCAGCTAGAAAGATACAATAATTTATTAAGTGTCCAGTGGAAATGTTTATTTTCACAAAATAGACCTTCCATTTATGAACTGACGCTTGAATTTTTAGCATCTTTTAAATTTAGCATGAAAGACTCTGATCCTTAGGATGAAAATGCAGTTTCATTCAGACTAGCTGGGAATTGGCATAGACATCCATTGCCTTGTTCGGTGTCTATCTTGGAATATACACGAAACAAGAAATGGAGAAGGAGGCTATATCTGGAATGCCGGCGTATCATACCTTCCCGGACGAGGAAAGTAGAGACGTGGAAAGTGGTTCAATGAGGAAAGCATTTTAGGAGCGGATTGGAACCGGAGGGTTCAACTAGAGCAAAACAAAAAGCAGTCACATACGAGACCCGCTGCTGCGATACATTCATCGGTTACTCAGCCATTCCATAACCGCTTGTGGTAAAAGCGAGGGAGTTGTTAATTTGAGGGACTTGTTTATTTTATATTGTATGGTTAATCAGTTGCCATGTAATATTGGGTATTTGTTTTGTAATCTTTTTGCCAGGAACACGATTGCAGGTGCTCCAACACCCATGTTTGGAGGAAGCTGGATTTTGAACCTGTATGAAAGCTATGGTTATAACACTGAAGGAACCGAAGGAGTGATGCCAGGGCTGTTGGACTTGAGCATCTGTACAAGTATGTACATGGTGACAAGTTTACCAATGGCAGCTGAGATTCATGGATAAGAAGAGACAAATCTGGGATCCGGCAGATCCCGAAGAAATTATCATGGACCTCGACATGCCGATACAGCCGGAAGGAGCACGAACAAGGAATTTCCAACCATGTTAGACCTTTATGAGTCATTCCAAACCACCGAAACCCATGAAGGCGATCATTTGAAATGCCCAACGAGCCTTCAATCGAGTCAAAATCTGAATTCCCGAGTCGATGAGTTGAGCAGAGATGTCACGTACATCAGAAACCGAATGTACCACGAGTGCGGGGATATCCCACCACAAAGCCCTTGAAAACCGTATCATTTTCGGGGCCCCGGCACAGTTGTTTTGTGCCAATCTATCTTTTAATTTATGTCGTTTTGTTTTTATTTTGTGTGCTTAGGATTTTAATTCATTCAATAAATTGGTGACATTTCAGGTGATACTGAGGATTCTAGCAACGCGAGGGCAACCAAACACAATTGAAAATTAATCATTTTAGGTGAGTTATTTCGTTACCCTTTCTCATCATGAATATTTTAGTCACATTGAGGACAATGTGAATTTTAAGTGTGGGGATGGGAGTAATGCATTTGACTTTGCTAAAAGTCCAAATTAAAATTTTTAAGAAAAGATTAGTTATCAAATAATTTTTGTTACAAGAAACCAAAAATTTAATATAATTTTTGATAACCAAATTATAAATATACGTTTTCGGTAAATAAAGAGTAATCCATGACGTCCAAAAAAAAATTGAAAATATTTTTTGTGATATCCTTAAAAGCAATAATCTAGTAAAATATTTAATCATGTAAAATGAAACACTTTTACCCAATTCCATCTGTATGTGAGTTTAGTTTTGAGCTTTAAACAAGCTTTTGCAAGTTGCAATTCTACTTTCATTCTGGATTTAATTGAGGGTGCCATATGATACGTGTGATTAGAACTTATTTTGGGTATACATTTCAAGACCTTAATTAGTATTTATTGCATAAAAATGAGTTAGGCACTAGGAACCTTAACCATTCAAGCCCAACCATTGTCTTTAATTTTCCTTACCCGAACGTCAACCCTAGTTAGCCCCGTTGAGCTTAAACGTTTTTATCTTTCAATCACCCGAGTGACCAAGTCATTTAACCAAAAAGCCTTCAACAAAACCGGGTTCGTTAAAGACACGTTTTTGGCTTATAACTAAAAAAAATAAATTGGTCTTTTACCGACAGACCTTAAGAACTGGAATGCATTCTTTTGATTTCAGTTTGCTTTGTTTCCTTCATCACGCAAAACCGGACTTCCCCCGAAATCCGCGAACAAATTTTCAATCTCATGTTTAACGCAAGAAAGAAATGGCGAAAAAAGGAACAAGTTCTGCTATTTTGTGGGATTTCAAAAAGTGCTATAAAGAGATGGGCGAAAAGATATGAAAGATGCCCGAATTGTGGAAATTGGTCCCATAATTGAAAATGCAAAAAGAATCAAATTGAATCTCAATACGAATACACAGAATTAATCTGATTGGGTGCTATTAGGCTTCAAGCCGAACGATCCTTGAGAAAGGATAGTTTTCTGTATCTTCGGGTAAAAGATGAAGTACGATTCTTGAAAGAAAAATACGTTCTTGACAATCTGACCTTAAACAAGTCCTCAAGCTAGCATATCCCTTCTAGCTTGAAGTATTGTATAGGGAACCTTTATTGCTTTCCTTGTAGTTATGTTAGAAAAATAAGCCAAGACCGTCGTCTTTAGCAATTAGCCACTCTTTCCAATATTCCATACCCGAGCCCGAGCCAAGTTACAACCCATCAAAGACCTAATGATTTATGCATATAAATATCTAAGTAGGTGGAGATTTGATCCCTTAACAAGCATATGATTTCACACATATTCATACTAGGCAATTGAGTGTATTAGTCATACTTAATCTTGATTATGACTCCACATATTTAGCCAAGTATGAGTGCATCTTGTGAGAAGTGTGGATTTTTACATGATAATAATCTTCAATGACCAACCTATTCCTTGCTAGGATATCATTTTACATGTGCTTAGAATATTTAAATTTGGATAGTATTTACTTGCATACTTCTTGAAAGACATGTTTATAATTTGATTTATTTGGTTTTTGGTGGAATTGTCATTTTAAGTGATTTTTGCTTGAGGACAAGCAAAGTTCAAGTGTGGGGATGTTTGATGTGCTCCAAATTATACATAAAAATCCTATCAAAAGCACATCAATTATTCCTTAATATCTTCCTTAAAATGATGAAAATGTACTTAAAAGTGTTAACTTGTGTTTTCAGGTGTTTAAAAGGCAAGATAGACAAAAGGAGCATATTTAACAAGAAATTGAAGCAATCCGAGCATTGGACTCCAAGCATGGGGCCGTGCCTCATTAAGCACGCCCCCATGAATTGCCAGAACACACCCCCGTGCTTGGACATCGACAAGACAAAAAGTACTGTCCCCTAAAAGTAGACACGGGGCCGTGCCCCATAAGGCACGGGGCCGTGCCCCACCACCAAGACGGGGTCGTGCCCGATTTAGCACGGGGTCGTGCCCGACATAACCTGCACGTACGAGCCGACCAACTTTCGTAAGCATTGTACTAGCACGGGGCCGTGTCTTTTAGGCACATGGCCATGCTTAAACACTCCAGAAAGCCTATAAATAGAAGCCTAAGTTCACCATTTTTGGAAAGCTTTGGTGGGAGAGCTACTCTGCTGAATTCTCTCGGGAATCAAGACTTCAAGATCATTCGGAGGCTCGGGAGGTGCATATAACACTTGGAAGAAGCTTGGGATCACCTAAACGTCATCCATTGTGGATTATCGGTTTGATTGTTCCATTTCTCCGATGATCACTTATCTATCTTCTTTGTTATCCATTGTTATGTTAAAGCTCATCATGAGCTAAACTCTATTTATCATCCTAATCGGATGAAACTTATATAATTTGTGATGAACTAATGGTGTGATAAGTATTATGTCAATGTTATGGTGGTCTTGGGAAAACTATTGATGGGTAGCATCTACATTTGAACGGGAAGTTATAACTTTATGGTTTGTGATTGTAGTTGTCATACAAGGTTGAAAACCGTATGATTAACTTTCATTCACGAAACCGGTCTTCATAATAAATCCATGGCTAATGAACTAGAAATGGTTATTAGAAATCATATCACTTTAACTTTCTGATCATTTGCGGGTTCCCTTTTATTAGTTCGGAAACTTCAGTAATTGTTACGGTTTTCTAAAATTAATGGTATGTTAGGAAGGAACCTGATCAAATCTCTTTTTAACATTAAATTATGTTTTCAGAAATCGTATGTCAAATAGGACACAATAGATTTAGCTACATTACTAGGGCTTTGATCTGAGCAGTAAAATCAGCCTGACAGGATCAAGTCACTACGGCAGTTGGATAGTTGAGAAATCGCGCCGGCTCATCTTTATAAACATTGACATAATTACATCACCTCACCAATTCATCACAATTACATAAGAGGATTCTAACTAGGATGATAACTTTTATTCCCTGATTTTAAATCCAAACGCTTCAATTTTTATTTTACTTTATTTTTATTATTGTTTACTTTTAAACCCTCAAAAATCTTTCCAATACAAAATATCACTTTCTTTAACAAAACCAAATCTGATAGTCAAACATCAAGTTTGTTGAGTAGGCTAGGTGTGTCCACGGATTGATACTCGGTTCTTATCAACACTATATTATCACATGACAGGTACACTGCCTTTTGTGTGTGTGGTTTAGTATTAGTAACAACCAATTAAAACTGAATCTGTGCAATAAATCTTTATCAAATATATATACTATCCGCAGACCATCAACACCCTCTCCATTCGGAAAGCAATCCTGACCTTCGGAAGCAAAGTCTTTGCTTTGGATGTAAGAATTGCCTTCGGAAGACAAATTACCTTCGGAAATGTTTTATATTTGGATGAGAGATTTTACTGTGTAACGGAAATCTCTTGGCCCCACAGTGTAAAAAGCAAAGATTTTGTTAATGATGTCGAATTATTTCACTGATTTTAACCTTACAGCCACTGTCATTTCTTCCACTAAAACATCACATCACCTTATCCTAACCCCCATTACCGCCTTCCCACCCTGTTTTAAATAATTCCGACTACTCAATTTTCATCTTCTTACTTGCAATTTTTACTGCCCTAGAAATTTTCTCCACTCTAACTTTACCCTAGCTCAAATTCTTCCTGATTAACCTTTCTCCAATGGCACTCAACCCTCCGCACAACCAAGTGGCAAAGATGATTTAGACAGCACTTACATCCTAATGGGATATGGTGATGACATAAGCAGGTCGACAGTCTACAAGTTCAACTTCTCCTACAACCGGAAGTTCCTCGTGCACATTGTCCTCCACTGCCTGTCAAACAAGTCTCGGGGATTGGATCAAATCCCATATGAAGTAGGATGCTTAGTTCATGGATTGGTGAGAGGCCTGTGATTCAATTACTCAAGATTTTTGTTCACCAATCTCATTGGGAATATTTAAATGGAGACATTCTTTATGTATCCCCGATTCATTCAACATATAATCAACTGTGAGTTGGACCAGAGTATGGTTTTCTGTGCAGCTGCTCTAATTGTCCCTCACATGCGGCCTACTATCTTCAAGACTTTGAAGAAGGTGTCAACCAACTTCACTGGAAGGTACACTTATCTGCTTCCAGGTATGATTAAGCGCATAGCTCCTGGTGACATCTCTGTTCACCCCACACGTGATGAACCCGCACCAGCAACCTCCACAACAATGCCAACACTGCCTTCTCCACCTATCACTATCACATACCAAAGACGCCCCAAACAAACCCTTGTTCAATCTACTCTGATTGAACGAGCCCTTCCTGTTCAATCCAAAAAGACTAGAGTGGAAACATAGGCTCCCACTCAGTCTGAGGTCTGTCCATCCTTCTCTTTTGACTTCAATATGGGTTTTGAGTCTCTTCAATCTCAAACCCAGGAGCCCAACACCCAAACCAATAGCCCTCAGGATGAGTATTTACACTCTTCTGAGCAGGCAACTAGGGACAGCCCCACCAAAGGCTCAATGCCTGTAGACATTGACCAAGTTCCCGGGTTAGTAGGCTTAACCTCCCAATCTTTTACTGACCTTCTCTTCAAAACTGAGGAAGAGATAACATCTCTCCACGGAAATGAAGTTGATCTACAACACCCTCTCCAAGATCAACAGAGCCCAGAGAAATCCCTTATCTCTAGCCCCTATTAGCAACCCATAACTGAGGTGAGTCCCACTGATGTGGAGGGGACTCATGCAGATTCAGCTGCCAGTACGGAAGGTACCTCAATGGACCTTATGGATAGTGGTAACATATCTCATACTAAATTTGTGGCAACCGAGCCTTTTGATGACCCTAAAAGAGACATCATTAAGCACGAGAAACCAGGGAGCCAAGAAACCACATCTGGTGGTGAGGCTGAACATACTAGGTATGTTACCTCATCTCCCAGTGATTCTTCAAAAAAAGATGAGGAAAACATGCAACTCCTCTTAAAGACCTTCTATCTAAAGTCTCAAGCCTTGAATACTTAGTTAGGACTTTTGAAGAAAGGTATATGAGTCAACAACATGAGATTGACAATCTCAAGGCTAAACTAGCTCAGAAACAGACCGAGAGATCTGTTAGGCAAGTACCTGTTCAAGTCTCATTGACTTCTTCCTCCAGCTCATCTAGCTCTTAAGATGATGGTACCCAATAAAGGGAGAATGTTTAGAGACAATTATCTGAGGAACCACAAAACCAATCTTCAACTTCAACATCTTCTACTCCTATAATCACTGTGTTTGAGCCATCTTAAGTCATTCTTCAAGTTGACCCAAAGATGTTGAGCGATCTCTAAAGACTCTTCACCAAGTTTCTGTTGATATCCTTCACTGATCAACCTAGCCTTGGTGCTGTAATGATTTACTTTGGAGCTAAAGAGCTTCAAAGGCTTACTGCATCTTCTACCACTGTGGAAGAAGTTGGTCAACCTAAGGTCCACATGGAACCTAAGATTCAATTCAAAGGGGAAAGGGGGACTCATGGCCTAGCAACTGAAACAGTTGGGATAAAATCTGCATCTCCTCCAATTTCTAAAGCTAAAGTTAAAGCCTCGAAAGAACAAGCTGAATCTTTCGAAGCTGAAATGGAAGCTGCGGAAGGACTATTTAAAATGTTCGAGGAAGTGATCATCACAGATGCAATCCTTGAAATGGCATCTAAGGTGAACAGCGAGGACTTACTAAATCTACCTCCATCCCAGACACCATCTCTGCCTCTCTCATAATCAGAATCCACTCTCCAAGAACCACCACAGTCAGGCTCTTCAAAAGATAAAAGGAAAAGAAAGATGACTGTGGAAGAGCTTCAGGAAGAGGAGAAGATTTAAAAACTAAAGAAGAAGGAAGACTTCCAACTGAAAAGTTGCTAGCTCCGAGTACAAAAGCAGTTGCAGCCAATCAGGAGGCTGTCAACAATAAGAGAAGGGAAGAGATCACTGACCAGCTTATCCAATTAGGAGCTGCCAATGAAGAAACACTCCTGCTACCACTAGAGGAGTTGGTTAATCTGGAGAAGGCAACCCGGATGAAACTTGAAGAAGAAACCAGGTTGGCCTTGGAGAAAGTAAAAGAAGAACATAAGGAAGCTAAATTGCAGCTAAGGAGAGATATGATAACTTCCTAATCTCCAGAGGCTTTAATCTTCAAGAACTCTCTCCACACAATGATGTGACGATCCTCTAGCTCTACAACAAAGAGCTGGATCAAATGGAGAAAGAAAGAAGAAAGGCTGCAAGTGAAAAGACAAAGGAGAAGAAGGAGGAGGAAGAAGCTAGGATCACTGCAACCACGAAGGTCAGTGAAAAGGCCTGGGTGAAAGACGATCTTCGGGCCCATGGCTTCTCTGGCAAGCAGGTGGGTCCCATGTCTGAGAAGACACTCCAACGGATTGTTAGTGAAATCAAGGTTGGCATCCGGTTGGGAAAAAGAAAAGAGATGTACAAAAGGGTAAAGGGGATGACCTTCATTGCAACCACCCAACCACAACCTGAACCCTCACCCCTACCTTTCACCATCAAAACCGAACCCTTCACCCTTGAACCCACATCTTTGCCCACATCCACTTCATCACCCCAACCACCTAAAGTTCCCATCCTCCAACTAAAAACACTTCGCAGAACCTCTGAACCTCAACCTACCCAACAACCATCCACACCATCCCCTCAGCCTTCTCAACATCTCTCTCTTGAGGAGTTCAATGTAATCAAGACTAAGCCCATCAACTGCATAACTTTGAGCAAAGTCTCATGTGATGAAGATTTTGTGAACACTACCTATGTTGATGGATCTTCTTGTTCCCTCACAAGAGATCAATTCCTTGATTTAGCTAGAGGAACATTGGACCAGGCATCTAGACTTCTAGGTCTCAACTCAGATTCAATGAATAATGAAGAGAAGAAACTTAGAAGGAAGCTGGTGACTCTACTAGATACTAAGAAAGAGGACAACATTCCCAGTTAGTCTCTTGTGCCTAGAAAAGGAATAATCTGGTGGAGGTTCGATGAAACTTCTCACAAATTTGTTGTTGAGAGGGAGAATGGTGAAGTCAACAAACTTAATGCAACCTCTCTGTTACACTCTATCAGATTTGTTATTGCTGAGTTAGGAGAGATGCCATTCTCCAACCCTTCTAACTTTGAAGCTGCTGCACTTATTAGAAATCATCTTCCTAGTCTCCATTTAGCAAAGCTAACTGCAAAGGCCAACATGGAAAAAGAGTTGAGATTGAGAAGACAGGACGACAAGGAATGATCTCCTACCAAAGGCACTTCCATTCTACATATGATAGAGGGGCCTGAATTGGAACCTATAGTTAGATAGGAATATGATTACACTTCCCATCAACTAACTCTTTTCAGAGGATAACAATAGAGGGTACATATCATCCAAGGTGACAGACTGGAGTTCCTGTCTACCAAGGATTTGTACAAACTTCTCAGCACCACATCAGGGAAGAACAAGGAAACATATAAATATCTACTCTCCTTGGTGCTAAAAGTTTAGAGAAATAGAAACAAGTGAGTTTTTGGTAGCATTAGCCTAGGGGGAGTTTGTTAGATCAAGAAGAAGGCTGGTGCAACCAAAACCAAATCACTTAGATAATTTTGATGCTACCTTCCGAAGGTTAGATAAACCGAAGCTTAGCATGGAACTTCCGAAGGTCGTAGAGTTCTTCTGAAGATAAAGTGAAAGACCAGATTTCAAAAATAGAACACTACTTCCGAAGACAAGAGCTTGCCTCCGAAGGTTAAGTCTTAGGAGAGCATCAGATGACAACTTCCAAACTATAAAGGAAAGAAGAAGTTCCCAAACCTTGGAAGAAGCAGCCTCTTCTGAAGTATAAGTGGCTTCGAAAGTACTTGTTCTTCCGAAGCCATTTAACCTTTGGAAGACACTGCTATGAACCAGTGGACATAAGTATGGACTCTAACACTCCACTGCAGACCTCTGATAATGCATGGTGTTTTCTCAATGATCCATACAGTTGACAATACTTTATTCCACTGTTTGCCTTTTTATGATAGTACATGTTACCAACTTTAGTTGGTGTCAAAAGGTAAGTTAGGGACATGTCCTGACTACCAAATCTCAGATAAGAATTTATCCGAGATACCTTAAACTATAGTCTTGTAGTATAGGCTTTAGTTATAGGATACCAGCTCGTATAAAAGTATATCCTGCTATAGGTAGTACTATATATAGTTTCACATTGTAACTCAAAAAGACAAGCTTCTAAGAGTCTTGTAATCTTTGAGTTGAGAAGCAATACAGACAAGTACCTTGAAAATTACTTTCTATGTTCTGTATTACTTACTATATTGTGATCAACTCTTATGGACTCTATCTTCATACGAGTGTTGTTCAAGTGAGTTTGAGAGAAAAACTAAGTGTTAAGTGAGCCGTAACCGATCCTGCAAATTTAAATAAAACTTTACGTCATTTGCATGATTTAAGGCAACAACCTTTGTTTCCCTTGGTTGTTTCCCCAAAAGTTCTGTCTTTTCATTAAAATCGCACTCATTTTGTAATCATTTACTAAATTATCATTGTGTTCAAATAACCTAGCAAATTTCAGATCAATGGTTTCTCTAAATTTGTCACATTCATTACAAGCATGTTTTTCAAATAGTTGGTCTTTAGAACTTATGTATGAGGAATCACACATATCAACCATCAAAGCTATGTAAGACTCTTTTTTTACTGGAGATTCTGAGTTTGTTTCTTTGAGCTCTTCCTCAACCAATTGATTCACAACATTCACCTCTTCTTTGGTATCTGACATCGTTTGCTCAGTGATGATCTCACCTTCACTAGCGGAACCATCATCCAATGCATCAACAAAGGAAATATTTGATTCAATTGGAGAAATAAATCGAAAGGACCAATCTAGACCTTCAACACCTTGAGCAGTCAGAGCCTTTGTCTCTTTACTTGAAGAGGCAGTTCTAGTCATGTCTTTGTCTTGACGATTGAAAGTAGGAAATAGGTTACAATTTCCATTTTTCTTGGGCTTTACAAATTCACATTTAAAGTGCCACTTTTCACCATAGTTAAAACATGTGAATTTGGTTTTCTCAAAGCCAAAAGTTGTATCTTTAGTGGCTATTTGATCTTGCCCCGTCTTCTTGACAAACTTCTTTGCTCTCCTCACTGCACTCGCTAAGGCCCACATTATGTCAATTCTTTATAGCTCATTTTCATCAACTTGCTCGTAATCCTCATCTGCAAGATGACAATTTCCAATCTTACTCGCAACTAGACCATCAGAAGATTGTACAAGGCCGCTAGAAGATCCATATGCTCCTTAGCAACTTCCCCTATGACATTATTGAGATTCTCAGTCTTCAACTGTGTAATATTTGCCTCAGGAACTATGTATTGGGTGCCAGATGACCCTGATGTTTCGGTTCCTGATGCAGTGGTTTGGGGAGGAGGAGAAGAACTAGACACGAATGTTGTTTGTAACAGTGTTCTTGAAACAGCTGGAGTCGAAACTGAGTTGTAAAGTGAAGGATTCTGCACATAGGATCCTTTCTTTGACTTGTATTTCACTCTAAGTTCTTCTACCCTTAACTTCATGATTAAGTCATTTATGTCTAACATTGCAAGAATGTCGTTTTGTCTCAGATTAGATAAAAATGTTTCCTATTTCTCAGGCAAACCATCAACAAAGCTTGAAACTTTATCTTCCATTAATGTGGTCACGCCATGAGTATGCAGCTCACTCATCACATGATGGAATCTGTCAATAATATCATCCCATCTCTCATTCCCTATAGAAGAGAATTATCAAACTCCTTCTTCAGAGCTTTAGCCTTCATTGCCTTCAAAGTTGCATTTCCATCATATATCTTCCGCAATGCCTCCTATAGCATTTTAACCTGCTTCTTCTCAGAGAACTGATGAATGTGTTACCCCCTGAAAGGATCATACATGCCAATTCAATGGGTGAGTTGATGGTTGTTCTGCTAGATTCCCACAAGTCCAAGAACTAATGCGGATGAAGATCCTGCAGTAGTAGAAGAAGTATTGACTTACTTCATTTGTCAATGCGGAAGGCAAAGAACAAATGCTAACAAGTATTTGTTCTTCCATATTAACAAATGCGGAAGACCAAAAAGTAATGCGGACAAGATTCTGTTCATCCGCATTTGCCAATGCGGATGACCGGACGAATGCACACAAGTATTTGTTCATCCGCATTACCCAATGCGGATGACCAACATACTATGCGGATGATCAAGTGAAGAAATGTTGATCAAGTCCAGCTCATCTTCATTTCCCAATATGGATGAACTAGCAGAAATGCGGATCAAGACTTAGACTAGTTCTGATATATAGGTCATGGGTAGTTTAGTCATTTTGTATAAAGGCATCTTGTCTTACTTTAAATACAATAGAAAACCTCGTACATGAGGTGACAAATAATAGACAATTAGAATATCTTTGTATTCTCTAGGTGCATTATTACTTTTCTTTCTAAACCCTTGCAGTCATTGTAATCAATAACCTTTATTAATATATACAAAGCATTCATGAGTATTTCTCCTGCATTGAATGTTTCTTGATTGTATGATTCTGCCATTAAATCATTAACTCAATCATTATATTCGATCCTAAGTGACAATCTCAATCTCACAACCCAGTCAATTGTTATAAGAGCTTTGGCTCTCGGTTCTTTTTCAGATCTACCCAAGACCTAAATAAAACTTGATTGATCTGGTTATTGAGTTGCTAATAGATTATTCTATCATCTCTACTTAGTAAACAGCCAAAAATACTCCTGTCAACATGTTCTCACAAAAACCTACACATTCAGAGTAAACGGCAGAATACACACATCACCTAATTACTGTTCAAGCGATTTCTATCAAGAACATAGCAACAGACTTCACTCTCGAAGCTCTGAACAGTAGAAATAGCAAAAATTAACAACAAGAAACTCAGAAAAGTAGTTAATGTGATTCTGAAATCTATTTGGATGATTTGGAGAAGTTGGACTAATTGAACCTGGAATTCATCTAATCAGTAATTAAACAAGTTAAAACTACTCGTTAAAACGGATTCCCACAATTTCTCAGAACTTAGACATACACCTAAATCTCCTATGCTTAAACACAAATCTGAGTTTAAACAATGGAAAATCAGGTTCAGGAATTACATTACAGGTGTAGATCCTGATTTTTGGATCTCAATATGCAAGGGGCTACACATCCCTGTCACTCTGTCTGCCGATCAAGCTGTTATCTACAAGACTGAAAGGATACCTAATGAAGATCTAACTGTTTATGATGAAGATCACAAGAAAATAAAGATTGATATGAAAGCTTACTCTAGCCTAACTCAAGCACTCAAGATGGATGTGCTAAAAAGATTGGAGAAGTATGGTACTGCCAAAGCTGTATAGGATGCACTGCAAATTATGTGTGAGGGAAGCAGTGAAGTTGCAGAAATTAACAAGGACAAGCTTTTTAATCAGTACAAAATATTTCATCACTCCAAGGGGAGTCAATATCCAAACAACTGCACACATTTGTACAGTTGGTAAATGACTTGGAAATCAATGGAGTAAGGTAAGGAATTAAACAAGAAAATGCTACACAACCTTCCTGAATGTTGGAAACAGAATGTGACAATGCTGGAAAATACTCTTGATCTTGGGAGTACTACTTTGGATATCATGATAGCCAAAATAGAAGCATTAGAACTTGATGAAAGAAGCACAAATCTAGGTGGACCAAAAGTAACTAAGGCATACAAATTTCCGTCAGAATCTCATTCCATGGAAAATACCTTCATTACTTAGGTGGATGATTTCATATCATTAAGAGATCAACTAAATACTACAGGGTTCATTGCAAATCCATCAACTAATCATCCATCAACATTATCGCAAGCATCCAGAGTCACTGCTGCTCCTACAACCACTCCTGAAGACCCAGGATCCGAAAAACAAAAGGCAACTTACAATGCCTTTATTGCAAGCTTTGAGGCATATTTAGGAGGAAGACTCACATTTGCTCATCTGATCCAGGAAGATTTGGAGGAAATGGATCCAGATGATGTGGAGAAGAAATGGATCTGCAATGGAAAATGGCCATGATTGCTATAAGAGCAAAGAAATTTTTTAGAAAAGGCAAAAAGCTTAGCCTTAATAAAAATACAAAGCTTGGATATGATAAATCCAAAGTGAAATGCTTCAACTATGGCATGGCTGGCCACTTCTCCAGAGAATGCAATGCCCCCAAAAGAAACAACTTTCAAAGGAATTCCCCAAGCCAGTCATTGTTGATACATATGTACCTAGATTCGGATCTGAATGTAATATGACTTTATTGTCTTACACTTATGTAATAGTTGGGTACTTAATGAAATATAAATGTTTGGTTGTGTTTATAATGTTTAATATTTCATTAATGAGTTGTTTAACGCATATTGACAAGATTATACAGGTTTGTGATTGTTTGAATTGGTATACATAATGTTATAATAAGGAATACATTCAAACTTGGTTAAGTGAAGTTGCTCATGCGTCCGACTGGACCATGTGCCCCAACAGTGGTCATGTGTTCAAATGGCCATGCGCTTGAGTGTCCATGCATCTAACTAGTTCATACGCCTGAACAACTTCATGCGACTGACTCAGTCGCATGACTGAACACTCAGTCATGCGAATGGATCAACCGCATGGCTCAATCGCACGAATGAACCATGCTAATGGTTCAGTCGCCCAAATGAGCAACCCTAACCTATAAATACCACGTAATTTGTGGAAAAACGTAAGAATTCAATCCACTTCGACTCCAGACGTACCCTAGCTGTCCAGAAGCCTCTAAGTTCGTACTCCAATTACATAGAATGTTGTAGATCGATTGATAATCGATTCTTGACGTTGGATGCAATACGTTATTGTTTCTACGTGCGTTCTCACTGATTGGATCGCCAACTAAATAGGATTCCACACTATTTGGTTGGGTTTAACACATTAATCAGTTGGTGTTTCGGTCAATACTAGATCCTAATAAGTGGTATCAGAGCTTTGGCTCTTGATTACGTGTTGATTCAATAGTTTTGAAACAAAAATTGTGTTTTTGCATCAAAAACAAAATCTTTTTGTGTCTAACGGAGTCTATGACGTTTCCTGATCGAAAAGTTTAGTTTTTCCGGCATACGGCTATTAGGGTTTGATAAAATTAGAGTTATTACGGACATAACAAAGTAAACCTACGAATTATCAAACTTCAGCAAGTTCAGTCGCACGATTAGACCAATTGCACGACTGAGTTCATTCGCACTCTCCAACCACACGATTGGACTTATTCGTACCTTCATTTGTACGACTGAGATTTTCATTCGGACTGTTCAATCGCATTAGTTCATTCGGATGACCGACTCATCCGCATTTGTTTAGTCACACGATTGAACCATACGCATATGTTCAATCACACGAATAACTTGAATCGCATACCTTCATTCCCATACATTAGCAGTTTGTTAAATAATAAAGTTAAATGTAATGGAGGACCAGTTTTCAGCATACACAGCAAGTAGAGACACACGTATTCAGAATCTACTGCTATTGGAGAATGAAGTGGGTATTCACAATAAACCCCCAAAAGTTATTACGTTAGACGACTACCCACAATGGAAGCAACGTTTCTAAATATACTTAAATGGTGTAGATACAAATTTGTGGGAGGCCATCGAGTCGGGTTATATCATGCCAGTAGGAGCTGACGGAGTCAAACTTACTTTAAGTGGCATGTCGGATGCTCAGAAGGTAAAACACAACGCTGGGAAGAAAGTCTACGGTTTACTTTAACTTGGTTGCCTTGAAAGACACAACCTTTGGGTTCGACAAGTCAAAGGTTACTTGTTTCAACTACGGTGAGAAGGGACACTTCAAGAGGGAGTGTGTAAAACCAAAGAAGACGGGTAATGGCAATCCCTTCTCGTCCTTTAATCGTCAGGACAAGGCCACATCTAGTAGTTCTACCTCATCTGGTAAGGACCCAAAAGCCTTAACTGCTAACGAGGATGAAGGACAGGACTGGAGCTTTCGGTTTGTGTCACGAGGAGAGTCCAACATAGCTAACGTGGAGGACATCAATGACGATTTAGCTAGTGAGGGAGACATAGTAGTGGAGCTCGCCATGTTAAATTCTGAAGACACTGGACCTGTGGTCACCCACCTACCTGAAGAAGATAACTCTGCTTCAATGTCAGAATCACCAGAACCAGATTCAACAGATTCAGCTCTCATGGCTGATTCCTCTTCATCTCAGGTAAGTACTACTGACCAACTATTTAGTAATCATGGTTGCTTAGAATTTAATAAATTGAGAGAAAGTATAGATTCAAAATTTGCTAGGTTATTAGATCATAATGATAGCATTGTAAAGGATCTGGAACTGTGTACGGAGGCAAATAGAGTGTTAAAACAAAACGAACACAGTTACAAGGAAAAGATAGACCTATTGAATAAACAGCTTAGGGAAACTGAGGTAGTTGCTTTTAACCAAGCGAATGACATTAGGTACTATCTAAACACCTTAGAAGACACTAAGAAGCAAAAAGTACTTTAAGAAGTAGAAGTCAACTCGTTAAAACAAAAACTACATAGTTGGACAAGCTCATCACACATTGTCCAACACTTAGTGAGAGAAAGAAATAGTGGGGAGGGGCTAGGATACAAAGTTGTTCGACCACCATCTGAGACCTTGATGAACACAAAAAGTAAACCAATTAATAATAATCCCATCAAGGATCACGTGGTGTCCACTCCTCTGGTGAATGATCCAAATTCGTTAAGTAAATCAATTGGATCTGACACTAAACAGAAGGAGGCCACTTCAAAGGCAATAGGAAAAATGCCTTCTCTTAACCTGGAACAAGAATTTGAAAAGGATAGTTTTAAGTCTGAGTCAAACAAAGTCAAACAAGAACCTAAAAAGACTATAAAACCTAACCAATCATGGGCTTCATGTCATAGTCCAGGTAAACAAGAGATCAAAGATGTAAAACAAGTTAAGGCAATTAAGTTTGTGAAACCAACTCATACATCTAACAAAGTAGTGTCTCAATTCAAATATAATAAGGTCAACTGTGTGTCATCTGCATATCCACCAAAACATAGAAACCATCAAGTTGCAAGCAGATCCTGCTATAATTGTGGAGAGTATCGTCATATAGCATCTCATTGTCCTTATTCAAAAACACTGAGGAGGAAAGTTTCCCTTTCTGCAACTACAACTAGCTCCTCTAAGAGGACCTCTATGACACCTCCAAAAGGAGCTAGTGAACCCAAAGTTCAATCCATCATCCAGTTGTGTGTTTATCACAAACAGGCCTTACAAAAATTTGGAGTATCAAAAGCGAAAAACTCCTCAGTGTCTGAAAATGAGAACAAACAGAAATCTGAGCTTCCCTTAACCTCAAAGGGTTAATGGGTTGAGTTTATGATGTATGATGCCTCAGGGAAACCCAAGCCAGTGAAGGCTTGGGTTCCTAACATGAATTAATACTTCTTTGAATGTGCAGGGTATTTGGTATAGTGCTGAGACTAACACGTGGATTGTACATAGCGGAGCATCTGGGCACATGACAAGGAATAGAGCGCTCCTATCAAATGTCAAACAAATTAAAAGAGGACATGTTTCATTTGCTGGGAACAAAGGAGGGTACATCACAGCCCAAGGAGAAGTTGGAAATGAGAAAGTTAAGTTTGATAAGGTAAACTATGTCCAACAATTACAAAATAACTTTCTTTTAGTATCTTAAATCTGTGATAAAGGATTCAAAGTAGTCTTTGATAACAAGAAGTGTTACGTTTTGAAAAAGGACTACATCATTTCGGAGGACCATATACTAATGTCAGCTTTAAGATATAATGATCTTTATGTCTTGGATCTCTCAAAGACCTCCACAACGGATCATGAAGTCCAATGCTTGTTGTCCAAAGCTACTAAGAAGGACTCCATCTCTTGGCATAGGAGATTGGGACACATAAATCCTAGGAAAATGAATCACTTGATCCCGAATGATCTTGTGAGGGGAGTAAATGTCAAAACCTTCCAACTCCTGGATTTCTTTGTTGCATGCAAAAAGGGCAAACAGACGAAGAAGTCTCATAAGGAAAAGAAAGTTCATTCTATAGAACTTCCTCTTGAGCTTCTTCACATGGATTTGTTTCGTCCAGTCAGTACAAGAAGCATCGCTGGCAACTTGTATTCATGTGTAGTTACAGATGACTACTCAAGGTTCTCTTGGGTAATGTTTCTGAAATCCAAATCACAAACATTTGAATCCTTCAAGGAATTGGTAACTACACTAGAATCCCTATACAAGGTGAAATATGACAGGTGCGCTCAGACAACAAAACCGAGTTCAAGAATCAGCGGATGGAGGACTATTGTAGGGAAAAAGGAATTGTGCATCAATTTACCTCGGCTTATACCCCTCAGATGAACGGCGTTGCTGAACGGAAGAACCGCAACTTGATAGAGACGGCATGGACAATGCTGGCAGACTCGAAACTACCTACCCAATTTTGGAATGAAGCAGTGGCAAATGGATGTTATACTCTTAACCAAGTTCTCGTAGTAAAACGCCATGGAAAAATGTGCTACGAGTTATTATAGCGACGTAAACCTAACTTGGAATATCTCGAGCCGTTTGGCGCTCCGTGCACCTGCTGAAGAAGACTCGGGAGGGAAAATTCAGTGAGAAGGTTGATGAAGGGATCTTTCTAGGATACAACATACCGAACAAGAGAGTTTACAACAACTCAATGGGTCAAGTAGAGGTGTGGTGTAATGTTGTTGTTCAGAGATATATCACACCGCCTGGCCTGCTTACTTCTTCGACTATGATGGATTCTTCAAGCCCTTCAACATACCTCTTTCTTCTTCAGAAGACGAGTTGGCTAACAAGATGATGTACGATGTCTTGAACACACCGTCTCAAGATTCAACAAGTCATGATCCTACCAACTCAAGGGGAGCAGTTGATATGTGTGACTCTTCCTCTGATGAAGAAAATGAAGAAGATGATCAGATCAACCAAGATGTACAGGTTCCAACTACCACAAGTTCACAAGCATCGGCTAGTGATGCTTCTGAACCTTCAGAACCTCAGACTCCTATTGCCTCAGATCCATAACCAAATGTTCATAATCTTGACTCTGAGGTGGTTGTTCCAACAACTCCTGGCTCACATCAAAACGTCTATCATCCATTGGATAACATTATAGGAGATGTAAGATCAGGGGTTCAGACTAGAAATTAGTTGTACTCAGCTGATTATGCCTCTGTCATGGAAAAAGGATACCTTCATGACGGTGCATACCACTTCTTTGTGTCTCAGTTTGAGCCAAAGTATGTTAGTGAAGCACTAAATGATGAGGCTTGGGTTAGTGCCATGCAGGAAGAATTTCTTCAGTTTAAGAAGTTAGGTGTGTGGACACTAGTGGATAGACCTAAAGGTGCTAAAGTCATTGGCACCAAATGGGTCTTGAAATGCAAGAAAGATGATTAGGGAGTGATCATTAGAAACAAGGCTCGGCTTGTTTTTCAAGGTTTTTGAC
This sequence comes from Flaveria trinervia, assembly GCA_025506515.1. Taxonomy (NCBI): domain Eukaryota; kingdom Viridiplantae; phylum Streptophyta; class Magnoliopsida; order Asterales; family Asteraceae; genus Flaveria; species Flaveria trinervia. The sequence goes on along the minus strand of CM046444.1, from coordinate 83,275,722 downwards.
AAGTTGAGCGTATCAACTATAATGATGTATTTGCACCAGTGGCAAGGATAGAACCCATCCGCATCTTCATTGCCTATGCATCTTATATGAATATCAAAGTTTATCAACTTGATGTGAAGAGTGCGTTTGACGGGATCGAGATCTAGTTTGATCAATTAGATTAGGATTTGCAGCGGAATAGCACACGAATTAGACGAAATTCTAGCAAGAATAATAAGAATATTCAATCAAGCAGTAACGGTTATAGAGAGAGAGTTTTCTGAAAAAAGAATGTTTTCATTCATGCACAAGCTTCCCGTACAGGGAAATTAGGTCAACACATTCCTTTTATAAGGAATGTGACATGAGCTGACGTCACTTGATAGTGACATCTAACTAATTTATACAAACAACTGACAGTAAACTAAACTACTCAATATGTCCATAACAACTGAGGACACCTTCACTAAAAGCTAAGTATAAACTAACATTACAACTACTGAAGTTATAACATCTGAAGTGTAAGAACTTTAGATGTTTTACATAATATAAAACTACTGATTACAAACCACTAAAATGAAAACCATCACAACTACTGAAGAGAACTACTTCAGCTGTTGTGACAACTGCTGAGAACTTGATCTTCAGACTTTGTCTTCAGTAATTGTCATCAGACTTTTTCTTCAAACTTTGTCTTCAGCTGTTGTCTTCAGACTTTGTCTTCAGCCGTTATCTTCAGACATTGTCTTCAGCTGTTGTCTTCAGACTTTGTCTTCAGTAGTTGTCTTCAGACTTTATCTTTAGACTTTGCCTTGAGCAGTTGTTTTCAGACATTGTCTTCAGCTGTTGTAGATCACTTCAGTTGTTTTGATGTTTGTGGGACTTAAAGGTTTTTCTGATCTTCAGACTTTGTCTTCAGCAGTTGTCTTCAGACTTTGTCTTCAGCTGTTGTCTTCAAACTTTGTCTTCAACTGTTGTCTTCACACTTTGTCTTCAGCAGTTGTCTTCAGACTTTGTCTTCGGCATTTGTCTTCAGACTTTGTCTTCAGCTGTAGATCACTTCAGTTGTTTTGATGTCTGTAGGACTTAAAGGTTTTTCTGATCTGGCTCATTGGTTCTTTTGGTCCAACAAACTCCCTCTGAACTAATGCAGCCAAAACCTTTAAAATTATTGAGGTTCTATTTATTGACAGAAACAAAATCTGGATCAGCTAAGAAATCTTCAATATAAGCTCAGGCTAGGAAATAGGTTTCAAAAGGTTTGATTGGCAAAGGATGAATGGGGACTCTATCTTGGGGAATTGGACACAGAGTTGTTACCCCATCCATGAAACCTACTTCCCAATGATAAGTCTGTAAGACTCTCTGACATAGGCCTCAAGGAAAACAACTTGTTCTTCCTTTGTGAGTTCTTTAGCTCCACTTTCAAAGAAGAACTCAGGCCCATAGTACTTAGATAACTACTTAATATGCTTTCCATTTTTCAGCTCCACATTTGTTATCTCTCTGTATGCAAACTCATTAGGATGAGCGCCTTCAAGCAATAACTGGAGCTTATTTCTTCTTATTTCTTCAAGCTTTTTGTAGATTAACCCCTTCTTTACCATTTTGTTTTCTAGTAAAGTTTGTGGAGTCATCTTAGACTTGTAAGCTCTCTTGAAGTCATCAAGGATTTCCCAGGGTGACACTATAATGGCCAGTATTATCACAGCATCTAATCTGTTTGGAATCTTCTTTTTGTGAATTCTGTCACTTACTCTAGGGTCCTGCCAAATTCTCACTCTCTTTTTCTTATATTGGAATGTAAATCTGAGAGCATACAACCTTTGAGCATGTTTCTTCATAGCTTGTATGGATGAAGACTTGGGAAACTCTTTATCAATCATCCTTAACAGCTGCTCATCATGTTCTTTGTGTTGTTCTTCTTCTTCAAGTTTGACTTTTACCATTTGCCTTTGGAAGTCAGGTGTGATTGTTGTTTGTTGACTCCTAGGCTCTGGCATCTTTATTTTGAGAACAGCAGAGATTGGCAGACTATCATCCTCATCTTCTTCTTCTTCTTCTACCATCCTCAACACCCTTCTCTTCCTCTTAGGTGCATCATTGGTAGTGGGTTGAGTAGGTTTATTGGGTAAAGGAGTTGGTTTGAGGGTTGTGAGGGTGGTTGTTTTGGTTTGGGTGATTGTGCAGGCTGCTCTAGCATGTTGGATGTGAGTGAAGCTTTGGATATTTTTGCCATATCAGTCCTTTTCCCAACACCAGCTTCATGAAGAGCTTCTATGATCAATCCTTTGTTAAATACTTCAGAAGAACAGATTTCGGTGGTTATCTCCAAAATACTATCTCTAGATCATGACTTTACTTCAATGATTGACCTTCCCAGATGTTTTGATATAAATCTTTCCATAGTTTCCAGTCTTTCCCTTTCTTTCTCACTCCAACTTGCCCATCTTTGTTCAATCTCTTGAATCTCTAACCTTCTGATTTCAAAGTCATGTTTGGCAATGTTAAATCCTTGTCTGACCAGTTGATCAATAATCTTATCCATAGATCTGCTATGTTGCTTATCAGCTTCTTTGATCAATTCTTCTAAATTTTTCTCACCTTTAGTATTTTCAAAGCTTTTCTTCCTCTTGTAGGTGATCATTTCCTGTTCTTTCTTCTCTTTTTCTGCTTCCTCTTCAGCTCTTTTTCTTTTGTCTACTTTCACTGACTTAGACTCCCCCTTTTTGGTTTCATTGGGTTCAAGGGTGTGAATATCATAAAGTTTCTTAGAAACAGCAGCATCAACTAGGGATTGAAGATTTGAGGAAAGCCTCTCATCAATGGCTTGATGTACAGTGTTTATGATTATGGAAGTGAGGAGAGGTAAGGATGTTTGAAAGGCAGCAACCATTAGCTCAGAGGGGTTCTGTCCCTGAGAAATGGTACCTGAAGCAGAGGCTGGTGAGAGTGACTTAGTGTTTGGGATAGTTTCAGGAGAAACTGCCATCTGTGGGTGAATGTGGGCAGATGGACTTGATTCTTGTGACATTTTGGCAAGCAGTTCTTGTAGTCTGCATACCTCAGTCTCAAGAATAGTATTGTGGGCTAAAACATAAAAAAAGCCCAGGCCATCATCATTTTGTGCTGAATTAGCTGGCCTCCTCATGAAATCAGGATGAACATGTGCTGAGTGCAGATCAGTATTCACATGTGCCCCTATTTCTTGGAATTGGGGACATCCTGCCTCAGGATGATGTCCTTCATTGGCAGTTGCCTCAGGTGAGGACTTAGAAATGATACCATCTTCATCCTGATCATGTGCCGAAACAGGAGAAGAGGCAGCCTCACCACATGTTCTAATCTCCTCCTCTACACAAGGAGATTGAAATCTGAGTAGCCTTTGTGTTGCAGGGGCATCATCAGGGGACTCAACTCCCTGAGTAGCCTTTTTGGTTTGTTTGGAATAAGGTTTGGAGGGGACCTTGGATCTGGAGGATGAGGTTGTGGGGTACCTTCTGGTTGGGTTTTAGCAGTTTGGCAGCCTCTTTGAGGTGTGGTTCAGAGTTGTGCCTCGAGTATACCTCTGGCAAAACTACCACAACAGGGACTCCAACACCAACAGGGCCATCAGATTGTAACTGATTCATGATTATGGCCTTAAGAAACCTTGGATATAATAGCCATCTGTTAGCTACAGGTTTCATTGCTAGATCTTTTAATTCTAAAAATATAATTTCAGAAAAATTTAAGCTTTGGCGTTCAAGAATAGAATACAATACCTGCTGCCACCTGGATGACATTTGATCCGATGAAGGGGTTTTGGGGGCAAGGCAAACATTGATCATGTGGAAGATTAGGCGTTCAGCATCATGGAAGTGCTTCTTCAGAATGGTTGTAGCACTTAGGTTGCCCTCATATCCATGGTTGATGAATGAGAGATCAATGGTGCCCTTCGGGTATTTAGTGACAAAGGTAGCATCATTTAGATCTAGCGTTGGCGAATGATAGCAGGAGTAACTACCACCTTCTTTTGGTTTACAAATCACTAGAGAGTGATCGCGACATCATTCTCACCAGTATGGATGGTGACATTTGTCCAGGATTGACGAAGAGTGTCTGGATAGATGGTTGGATTTAGGATAAAAGTAGTTCGATATGGGGAATCAATGATCAGATCAATGGCATCATCAAACTTAGTCCAAAAGGCCGATTTTGTGAAGTAGGCAACACAGTTGTGTAGTGGTTTGATTTGCATGGTCGCCATTAATGGAAGATGAATGTTTGGAAATCGATTTATGAAAAGTTTGAAGTTAGGGTTAGGTATTTATAGGTTATGAAACGGCTAAAACAAAAGAGCTGAAAGTTTTGGTTTTAGTCATCAGTTGTTAGAAAACGACTGAAGACATGGTTTTAACTTTCAGATGTTGTAAACAACTGAAGACTTGGTGTTTGTGATCAGTAGTTGAAAACTACTGAAGACTTGGTTTTGGCTACAGTTGTTATGGAATGAAACTACAGTTGTTTGAAACAATTGAAGAATAAAATTACTCATCAGTTATTGTCGTCAATTCACATATCTCAGTTGTTTCATTTGACCTTAACACACTCAACAGATTATCTGATTTTCAGATGTTTCATTGGTCATCAGTACTTATCTGTTAGAACAGACTTCAGTAGTGGTAACCACATCAGTACTTTGCAACAAATAAAGTACTTCAGTACTTTTAAGTAATTTAGTCATCAGTAGTTATGAAAACTCCTAAAGATAAAATTTCAGTACATATTTTTGACAGCTGCATACTGATGCTAATCAGTACTTGTGAACTGAGATCATCAGTAGTTGTCAACTCATTCAAGCTGCAGTATACCAAGCCTTAGCACTAGATTTTGGAAAGTTGCACTGTCCAAAGGCTTAGTAAATATATCTACAAGCTCATCAGCACTAGGAACAAACTTTGGATTAATCAGACCTTTTTCATAACAATCCCTGATAAAATGATGTCTGATCTCAATATGTTTGGTCCTAGAATGCTGGACAGGATTCTTAACAATACAAAGAGCTCAAGCACTATCCATCAGTAAAGGAGTCTTAGTCTCTGTAATATAATAATCCAGTAATTGATTCTGAAGCCAAGGTACCTCAGATGTACAACTTACAGCAGCAATGTACTCTGCTTCAGTAGTGGATGTAGCAACAGAGGTTTGTTTCTTACTCTGCTAAGAAACTAAACAGTTGCCTAGAAATTGGCATCCACCAAAGGTTGATTTTCTGGTTAATTTACACCCTGCATAGTCACTATCAGAGAATGCAACTAATTTGCAAGAGTGCCCAATGGAATACCCAAGTCTTAGAGATTGAGTTTCTTGCAAATATCTAAAGATCCTTTTGACTGCAATCATATGGGATACTTTAGGTGCAGCCTGAAATCTAGCACAGATACAAGTTGCAAACATAGTGTCTGGTCTGGAAGCTGTAAGGTACATCAAGGAACCAATCATACATCTGTAAAGAGTTTCATCAACTGCTTTACCTTTCTGATCAGCATCCAGTTGTGTGGTGCTGCACATGGGAGTAGAACAGGGCTTACACTTTTGTAAATCAAACTATTTCAATAAATCCTTTGTATATTTTGACTGATGAATGAAAATTCCATTAGCCTTTTGTTTGATTTGCAACCCCAGAAAGAACTGTAATTCTCCCATGGCACTCATTTCAAACTTTTGTTGCATCAACATAGTAAAGGCATCACACAACTGTGGATCAGAGGATGCAAAAATAATATCATCAAGATAAATTTGAACAAGGAGCTTATGCATGCCTACTTTCTTAATGAACAAGGTTTTATCTATGGAGCCTCTAGTAAAATTATTTTGAAGAAGAAAGTTAGACAGTGTTTCATACCAGGCTCTGGGTGCTTGTTTTAGCCCATAAAGTGCCTTATCAAGCTTATACACCCAATCTGGATGTTTATGATCTTCAAAACCTGGTGGTTGGCACACATAAACTTCTTCTTTTATTTTGCCATATAAGAATGCACTTTTGACATCCATTTGAAAAACATTGAGATTATGAAAAGCAGCATAAGCTAAAAACAATCTGATTGCCTCCAGTCTGGCTACAACAGAAAAGGTTTCGTCATAATCAATACCTTCTTCTTGTGAAACCCCTGTACAACCAGTCTGGCCTTGTTCTTGACAATTTGTCCTTTTTTATCAGTTTTATTCCTAAACACCCATTTAGTGCCTATTGCACACTTACCTTGGGGTAGAAGAACCAGTTCCCAAACTTGCTGCTTTTGAAACTGAAGAAGCTCAAGTTGCATTGCTTCAACCCATCCATTGTCTCTTAATGCAATATGATAGTTCTTTTGCTCTTGCTGACTGATGAAGAGAGCATAGAAACAAAAGTTGGACAATTGACTTCTAGTTGAAACACCAGCATTGATGTCACCAATGATCTGAGACATGGGGTGATTCTTCAGTTCTTGATACTCAATAAGATCTATGCAAGTGTTTGTAGGTGATTCAGCAGCAACAGATGGTGATCCAAATTCTTGAAACCTAGAATGAGATGACAATTCAAATGAAGTAGAGGATTCAGTGATCTCATCAGCATTTGTTGTGGATGGAAATGCTAAAGTTACACGAACATCAAGTTTAGTAAACTCAGGCAGTTTATCACTAAAACTTGCATTTATACCAACAGACGGATAACAAGTGCCAGGAGATGATGGATTCACAGAACCTGCAACAGTTGGAGACTGATAAGGAACATATTGCAGTATGTCCAGATCAAATAACTCCATAGGGTTTTGTGGGATTTTCCCCTTTGGAGATTCATTAAACTTTACATGCAAGCTTTCTTCTACAATCTTTGTTCTGCAATTAAAAACTCTGTATGCCTTGCAAGTAGATGAATACCGAACAAAGTACCCTGCATCCACCTTTGATTCAAACTTCTGAAGTGGATCCTTTGTGTTGAGAATATAACAAGGACACCCAAATGCTCTAAAGAAGGAAATCAGAGGAGCCAAATGATGTAACACTTCATAAGGAGTCTTCATCAACCTTTGATTTACCAATACTCTATTTTCCACATAGCAAGCTCTGTTAACAGCTTCAGCCCAAAAGGTTAGTGGCAAAACAGAATCAACCAACACTGACCTTGCAGCCTCAATAAGGGTCCTGTTCTTTCTCTCCACCACTCCATTTTGTTCAGGAGTTCTTGGAATGCTAAATTGCCTCTTGTTTCCCTTAGAGAAATAAAATTCATCAAGTGTGTGATTTCTAAATTCTGTGCCATTATCACTCCTCACACACTTGACAGAAAGAGAATACTGCTTTTCCACATGCAACACAGAGTAGATGATAATTTGACCAGCCTCATCTTTTGAATGTAAGAAGAAGGTCCATACAAATCTAGAATAATCATCCACAATTACCAGACAGTATTTTTTCTTTACCATGCTCATCACTCTTACTGGACCAAAAAGATCCATATGCAGTAATTTCATGCAGGCAGTGGACTTTGGTTCTTCTATTGGAAGGAATGATACTTTATGTTGCTTTCCTTTTAAACAAGCAGAGCAGTTGTCATCACATTTGAACTCCTTTAATGGCATACCCCTCACTAAACCATGAAGGATCAGCTGGTTCCTGTTTCTAAGATTCACACAACCAAGCCTTTTATGCCAAAGTTCAGATTCCTGAGGAAAGGCCTTGGAGAACAGACATGGATGGCCTTTTAGATCAATTTTCTTTGATAAGTCTAAGGCGTATACTCTTCCAATCCTGTTGGCCTTCAGGAGAGTATGTGCATCCAATATCTTGTCAATCATACTCAAAACATTGAAAGACAGAATTGGACAGTTCTGACTGGTGAAAAGTGCAACATGCCCTTTATCACACATTTGACTGACACTCAACAAATTGTACTTGAGATTCTCCATATGGTTAACATCATGAAACTTTATTTCACCATTTGAAACAAAGCCTTTTCCGATGATGTAACCCTTACCATCATTACCAAAAGATACAAATCCCTTCTTTCCTTGAGAGTAGTCATGAAGAAGAGATCTGCTCCTAGTCATATGCATATATCCTCCACTGTCCACATACCAGATGCTTCTATGGCATGTTGAAGAACCCTGCATATATCACAACAACTAGTTAGCCTTTGAGACCCATACCATTTTGGTTTTGGGTCTGTTCTCATCAACAGATTTTATACTAACTGATTTGTCATGATTAACAGCCTTTGAAGATGGAGATGGTGCTCAAAAGGATTCCTTTGAATTTGGCTTAGTTTTCCTTTTCAGTGGTTTAATCACAGGTACATCTATTTGGTTAACTCTCCCCAATAGATGTTGAACCATCATAACAAGTTGTGTCTGATTGGTTGTTAAAGCCTTCAGTTCAGCAAACACATCAGTACTTGTTTTTGAATGGTTCCTGTGACATACCATGTCCTCCTTTTTGAAAGACACAAACCTAGTCTATTGTTTTGATACTCCTTGAGGAATATGTTCAGCTGTTTTATGATAAACCTCTTTCTACTGTTTAGATTTTAGTGAAGACTTTGGTTTATGAGGTTGAGATGTTTGTGGCACAAACTTGGTTTCAAATTCATCTTTCATTTTATTAATTTTCTTTTAATGATTTTATCTTTGTTAAATTTGGAACCCTTTCTGTACGAACATTCATGAGTGAGATGATTGAATAGACCACATATTTCACATGGCTTTTTCTTCATCTTCTGTTGATCAGCTGCTGAAGAAGATGAAACTACTGAAGGGGTGTTCTTCAGTACTTTCTTCCTCTCAGTACTTATGTGAAATAATGAAGGATTTGTAACAACTAAAGACTTGTTCTTCAGAAGTTTTCTATCAGTACATTTGGATTTCCTGATAGACTCTTTAGCAGTTGTCAAACCGTGTTTGGTTCCATTTGGTTTGAAATGTTCTTCAGGTGTTGTTACTTGCTCTTCAATACTTTGAGTACCTTGTGAGACAACACCTGAAGTGCTTAGCTTTTCTTTGATCATGTGTTCATCAGCAGTAAGACCATCAGCAGATTGATTAGCCGAGGTACTGTTACTAACTTCATCCTCTAATTGTACATTTTCACTTGAGGATGAGACACATGATGATGTGGTTTGGGAATTGATTTCACCTTCAGATTTTACTTCTGTATTGGGAGTAAAATCTGCAGGAGGTTCAGTGTGATTATATCCAATCCTAAACTTCACATTTGAAGTAGTTTGCTTACTGAGGAGCATTTCAAACCCCTTGCAAGATGTTACCCAACGTTCACACTCAACTTGAGTAGCTGCAAGTGTTTCTTTGAGACTCTTATGATTTCCTAAAATGACCTCTACCTTTGCCTTTTCATGAGTGATTTGGCATTTTAATTTGTAAATCTCAGCTTTTCTTTTTGAAATCACTTTCTCTAGGTCAAGGTTTTGATTAATTAAAGCTACATTTGCTTCTCTAATTGAGGCAAAAGCAGCTATGCATGACTCAGAACACAACTTGGCCTTAGCCTCAGAAGATACTTGTTGAGCATGAACCATGAGTAGACTTCAGGACCATAAGAGCATGATTTCTAAAAGGATTTTCACCACCATGTTGACCAGCACCAGAAAACACTTGTTCAAAATAACCAGAAAGATGATCTGGTAAACTACTCCAGTCAATAACTCCAGGAGTGAAAAAGCTTTGAATTGATTGAGAATGAGATTGACATTGTTAGCTTGATTAAGATGGTTGAGGCTGAGGTAGGGCATGTGATTGTTGAGCTATGGGTACTGGAACCTGATTGGACTGAGGCATGTAAAAACAGGGATAAGGATATGGCATTTGACCTTGAGGAACATAATATGCAGGAGATGATTGAATTTGTGAATGATGACCAAAACTGGTAGAATGTTGCCCTTTGTTTTGTGAATTATTGCCTGGAAAGGTCACAAAGGGTGCAGAAGAGTTAGATCCAGATGATCTACACTCTCTTGCAAAATGTCCAAGTCTATGGCACTTGTGACACCTCAACTTGCTCTTGTCAAAACCAACTTTGGTTTTCCAGAGAGACCAGGGAATTTTCTACCTGTCCTTTTGTAAAATTTTTGAGATCTGATATTAACTAATGCCATTTGGCTCAAAATATCCATCTCTTCGAAATCATCATCAGCAATTCCTTTCAAATCATCCATCAAAAAGCACAGATTGTCACTATTACATCCTAAATTACTATCAATACTAGCAAAAGCATGATCTCCACTGTTTGAAGAGAAATCAATATGCTCATCATAAGAACTTTTTGATGTAGCATATTCTGACTCATGACCAACCAGAGTAGTATTCCCTTGTACAAAATCCTCAGTGAGCTTCCCAGATGAAGTCAGTATCCTTTTCTGTTCTATCTCTCTTTCAAATGTTGACAGTTTCCCATGAAGTTGGGTGAGAGATAGATTGTCTAGATTTGTATTGGAGCGTAGGACAATAGTATATGTGTCCCATCTCTCAGGCAGGGATCTGAGAAATCTATTGTTCATCTGACTGTTTGTATATTCATGTTTAACCATTTTCAACTCAGATATCAAATAGGAGAATCGCTCAAACTGTTGAGTCAGTGACTCACCCTTTCTATGAGAGAATGTCTCATATTGCTGGGCAAGGATTTCGCTATTGTTTGCTAAGACCTCATCAGTTCCTCCAAATTGTTCGTTCAGAGCAACCTAGAGGTCATGAGCAGATTCATGATGCATAAGTCCAGAATAGATTTAATTAGGCAGTGCCATGGCCAGAATTCTATGGGCTTTAGCATCAATTTCACACAGTTTCAGATCTTCATCTGAATATTGCTCTTTCTTCTTCGGAACCGTTTCATTGGTTTCCGGATTACTCACCATAGGCTTATATGGTCCATGAACCACAGATTTCCAACAACCTGAACCGTTGACAGACAAGTGATAGAGCATTCTTCGTTGCCATATGTTGTACTCACTCCTAACAATCATGGAAGGCTTTGTTAAGGAGCCAATATTGTGAGGATCATTGATTGAGGTAGCCATTTTCACCAATTCAAACAGGTTCAATGAGATTTTAACATATCTAACTCAAAAACTCAATAACACAGTTTAAAACAAGAAGAATCTCAAATTAATTCACAGGAAGCAACAGAAAAACAAACTCTATAACCAATTTTTGCAAATTTACTAATTCGATCAAACTTAGATATGAAAAGAACAGTTTCAATGATCAATTGTTAAATCAATCAGTGATTAACCTGCTCTGATACCATTTGAAGGGATCGAGATCTAGTTTGATCAATTAGATTAGGATTTGCAGCGGAATAGCACACGAATTAGATGAAATTCTAGCAAGAATAATAAGAATATTCAATCAAGCAGTAACGGTTATAGAGAGAGAGTTTCCTGAAAAAAGAATGTTTCATTCACGGACAAGCTTCCCATACAGGGAAATTAGGTCAACATTCCTTTTATAAGGAATATGACATCAGCTGATGTCACATGATAGTGACATTTAACTGATTTATACAAACAACTGAAAGTAAACTAAACTACTGAAGATGTCCACAACAACTGAGGACACCTTCACTAAAAGTCAAGTATAAGCTAACATTACAACTACTGAAGTTATAACATCTGAAGTGTAAGAACTTCAGATGTTTTACATAATATAAAACTACTGATTACAAACTACTGAAAAGTAAACCATCACAACTACTAAAGAGAACTACTTCAGCTGTTGTGACAACTTCTGAGAACTTGATCTTTAGACTTTGTCTTCAGTAATTGTCATCAGACTTTTTCTTCAAACTTTGTCTTCAGCAGTTGTCTTCAGACTTTGTCTTCAGCCGTTATCTTCAGACATTGTCTTCAGCTGTTGCCTTCAGACTTTGTCTTCAGACTTTGTCTTCAGTAGTTGTCTTCAGACTTTATCTTTAGACTTTGCCTTGAGCAGTTGTTTTCAGACATGTCTTCAGCTGTTGTAGATCACTTCAGTTGTTTTGATGTTTGTGGGACTTAAAGGTTTTTCTGATCTGGCTCATTGGTTCTTTTGGTCCAACAGCATTCCTTCATGGTGAGATCCGAGAAACAGTGTATGTAAGTCAACCCGAAGGATTTGAGGATCCATATCATCAGGATAGAGTTTACAAACTCGACAAGGCTCTATATGGGCTTCATCAAGCTCCACGGGCTTGGTATGAGAAACTCTCGACATATCTTGTGAACACGGCTTTCGCAGGGGAGTCATTGACTGTACACTGTTTATCAAAGAAAAAGATGGAGATTTACTACTAGTACAGATCTATGTAGATGACATAATCTTGAGTTCAAAGAACGAAGAATTATGCAAAGAATTTGAAGTAGTAATGAAGGCGGAATTTAAGATGAGTGTAATGGGGGAAATGAAGTTCTTTCTCAGGCTATAGGTGGATCAAACACCAACTGGGATCTTCTTACATCAGACCAAGTATGTAGGGGATATTCTCAGTCGGTTTAACATGGAGAATACTTCCACAGCTGGCACTCCACTGGCTACAAACCATGATGTAGCACCCGATGAGAATGGTGATCTGGTAGATGCCACTATGTACCGAGGGATGATTGGATCTCTCATGTATCTCACTGCCTCAAGACCTGATATCATGTATGCTACATGTTTATGCTCACGATATCAGGCAAAGCCTAAGGTGAACCATCTAATTGGGGTCAAAAGGATATTTCGTTATCTGAAGGGCACACCCACACCTGGGTTGTAGTATCTTCATGATGATGACTTTGAACATACAGCCTATAGTGAGTCGGATTACGGCGGCTGCAAGATGAACTACAAGTCTACATATGCAGGGTGTCAGTTCTTTGGAAGAAGATTAGTAACCTAGTAGTGTAAAAAGCAGACCTCGGTTGCATTGTCAACGTGTGAATCCGAATACGTTGTTGCTGCAAGCTGCTATTCTCAAATCATATGGATTTAACAGCAAATGCGGGATTACGGTATGCATTTCACTTCCACTCCTATCTTTATTGATAACTCTACTGCGATTGCAGTCACTAAAAACCCGGTCCAACATCGTAAGACCAAACACATCGGAATCAAATATCACTTCATACGTGATTGTTTTGAAAAGAATTTAATCGATGTGATAAAAATAAACACTGATTTTCAACGCCCTGGCCTCTATACAAAGGCTTTTGACAGACCAAATTTTCTATATTTGTTAGAGGTCAATGGCATTAGAAAGAAAAGTGAGGTCATTCCTGAAGATGACCATGTATAGTCAGATGCGTCATGTCTAGCTTCTTTTAATTTTTAAATTCTAGTTTTCTTTTATTCTCTTGTTTTTTTATCTTAACTAGTTTAAATACAATTGGTTTCTTTCCTTACACATTAAAATCCTAAAACGCAATCCATAGTGGTTTTAAAATTTTGGGGGGAGAATAGGTCTAGGAAAGAAATAAAAAAACAAGGAAAAGGAGAGGCAAGCTGAAAATACATAAGATCATATGTGTGATACCGATTCAATGTTTGGAATATGATAGTACGCATGTAAAACCATTTTGGACTTTAAAATTCAAATTGAAAAAGATGCAAAGTTCAAGTATAAATCTATTTAGTCTGAGCAATATAAAATGAAATATGATAGATAAGCTAACTACTACTAAGGTAACACAAAGAAAGTAGACCAAGAGGTTGCTAGACCACACATGATATGTAGGTACATTCAACACACTAGATGACTAGACCTTTTTGGTGATCTCAAGATTAAACTAAAATGTTTGACTAGTTGTGGGTAACACCTTATCCCTGGTTAACACAATCAACAAGATTCCAATAAGGGGTGACGAGCAAAATAAACGCCACAAAAGTGTGTGTAAGACCAAAGCATGAGCAAAAGCTCATAAAAATGCAAATACAATCAAACTGATAACCTATGTTATTGGTGAGATCTGTGCAAAAAGAAGAAAAATTGCTCAAACAAGAAGATAGGTGATGTGCCTCTCTACTGTGCGGTGGCACTAACCTGAGGATAAGCATAACCTATATATTCTAGAACACATTATTGTTTGCCGCCTCTCTACTGTGCGATGGCACTGACCTGAGGATTGGCTTCTCTTTAAAAGTTCTAAGAATAGTTTCTTCTTGAATACTACCTTAAGACCGCTCAAAAAATCTCCTGAGGAATGTTGATTACCATATAAGTGTGGGATACACAAATGCTTGTTGAAATAAACTAACCTTAAAACGATCACCCAACTGTGTTGAAAGTCTGTGTATGGATTTAAGAGGACAAGTATACTGAAAATCACTGTGGCTACAATTCTTGAAAGTTCAAATCAGTGTGGAGACCTAATAGTACTAGTATGATTTCCTAAATATGCTAAATGACTCTGGATGAAAAATAAGGAAAAAATATCAAAGTTTTTAGCTAACTTCTCCCAAATAATTTGAGTATCCTGTATGATTCTAGCTTGAACTGGTCCATGTATGGTTTAAAAGATTAAGGCTGCCCTCTGAGAAGAATTATTCCTTAGAGTTACATCTTAGGAATTAACCCTCACAAAACACAAAAACATGTCTTAGTGTAATTTTCAGTGTTAATTCTTTTTATGTAAGTACAACGTTAGTCTATTTTGGTTTTGTGTAGTATCGGACTATGTCATGGAAGTTGATAAGGGACCTTATCATCTAAAAGGTCATGTCTAAGGTGACCACACGTGCTTTCAAGTAAAAATTGGGTCACATCTAAGGTGACAAAATGTCTTAAAAGGATCACGTCTGAGGTGATCAAAAGGTTTTAAGTTAAAATGATCATGTCTGAGATGATCAAACATTCATAATGTTAAATCAACATTTTAAAAGGGTCTAAATGTCAAATGGTCATAAAGTAAGTAAAATTTCAAGGGTATGACCCATTCGCACGACTGGACCATGAGTACGGACCAATCATGCGAATGGACCATACACATGCATTAAACAGCCAAATGTACATGAGTATGAACCATTCACCCCAATGGCTTATCACAAGGAGCCATTCGACCGAATGGAGTGTGCGAATGAGTCAGTCGACCGACTGAGTTTCAGTCGGCCGATTGAAGGTGATCGACTGAGTCAATCGCCCGCCTGAGTTTCATTCGCCTGAATGAACTGAACGAATGAGTCCAGTCGGGCGATTGAACTCAGATTCAGTATGTAAAGGGCCATAGTCGATCGCATTCCTCTCACCACTCCCAATCGCCCTTAAATCACACATCATACCGTTACTCTGCCCAAATTTTTTTAGACCTCGATTATACATCTCTATTGATCTTCTGACGTGTGCTTGCATTTATACAGGTATAATAAGATGATATCTCACAGAAATCCAGAGAAATAGTGCCCAAATTTGTAATGTTCGATTGAAACAAGAACCGAATCATTAAATGACCTAATAACCTACTGAAACTAAGTAAAATGTTAAAAGTAAGTTTAATAGGTCATTAGTTAAAAGATTGCGAGTCTAAAGAACCATTAAACCACGTTTAATTTCATGACTTGGTCAAGATTCGAACCTCAGTCGATCGAACAGTGGGTCATGCGACTGGTCATCTAGATGAACTCCAATCGCACGATTGAGCCGGCCGAATGGGTCAATCGGCCAAATGTATCATGCGAATGAGCTCAGTCGGCCGATTGAACCAATCACAGGATCAGCTAACCGATGGAGCTCAGTCGTCTGTTCATTTCCCCGAATGAGTCCAGTCGCATGATCGGATAACTGACTGTCCACAGTCACATGCTTCATTAGCATGAATGAATCAGAATGAATTCAAACAAGATACTTAGAACAGATTTGTGGTGTCTAATGTTTATGTGTCTTGTGTTTCACATAGATGGCCGATGGATGGTCTATCAACCCCAAGCACAATATATGTGATCATCTAGACCATACTACTTGGAATGGTGCTGAGTTTGTAGAGATCATCGCTTTTCTCAGGAAGTCAAGGATCTACAAGGCCATCTCTACTCCATGCACTCCCTACAAGTCTTTACACCAGGCCTTCTGGGAAAATGCTTCTGTTGATCGATCATGTGAGCCGTATAGCATACGGAGTTCTATCTGTGGTATGGATTTTGAGATTATTGCTGCTGATATTCAAAGAGTACTTGAGCTGGGGAACGATACCGATCACCCCACCAGACTTCACCCACTTACGGTGAGAGGATGTTTCCTGAGGCTTAAGTATGCTGGGGACATCAACTCAGGTGTGCTCAACAAGAGCAACCTGTGTCCCCAGTACAAGTACTTGGCACATGTCATTCTGAGGTGCATTGCTTCCAGAAGGGGTGGCTTTGATGATCTTTCAAACCAGATTCAGAATTCCTATGTGGCACTGGTGCTGAACTACCCCTTCAACTTCTCAAACATGATCTTCTCTTTCCTTATGGAGAATCTAGAGGCAAAGGGAAAGGAGGTTTTTGTATGTACCCCAGATTCTTGTAGCTGATTTTCAATGAGAAGCTACCATCACTTCCAAAGGAGCGCCACAATGCTGTGGCTCTAGAGATCATGGACGATACGACCCTGGGTCGTATGAGAGTTTACCGCGGTAAGCAGGTAAAGCCCCTGGTAAAGAGACTGATAGGCCATCTGGCCGATGAGAGTTATGTGGTGCCAGGAAGACATAAGTGGCGTCACGCAGACAGCGACTCAGGTGATGAGTAGCTACACCTCCCAAAGCATGACTCTGATGATGACGATAACGGGGATGCAGGAGATACATTGCCCACTTGACCAGGTGCCCCACTACACATAGTGCATCTCCTGTATCTGCCCCCACTGGAGATATAGCAGAGTCCATTGGCTTCCACCGGGAATTTATACTTGGTGAGGAGGAAGAGGAGTTAGATAAGGAGCCACTAACCTGGACTGTGGGGAGTAAAGTTGTTCCCACAGACTAAGGGCTCCGGGCGGTTGGTGGACACCCCGGCGGATCGGGAGAGACTATTGCTCACCCTACATATACTCCCAATCTGCCAGGCCGTGTTCTAGGGGGAGCATCCTCCTCGACAAGATTGAGGAAGAAGAGGATGGCTCAACCCCACGGCTTGAAAAAGAAGAAGCGCATAATCACCTTCATCACCACCACACCCACCACCACTACTCCACCTACCACCTCTACAGCCACAACATCTGTCACCATATCTTCCACCCCATACCGCCAGCACCTTCACCTATATTACCCCCAATCTTCACCACAAACACCACCACCACTATCCTTCTTGTAGCACCATCTTCTTCCACCACATATTCATGAGGATCACCTCTACCTCCCAGTGGGGTAGAGGAACAGCTCTTAGCACTCAACCGTATGGTGCTGAGGCTGTTACCTGAAGATGAGGAGAAGAGCACTCAGATATGACAACTTATATACCTAACCACTGCCCAATCTCAGCAGTTGTCGCATCAGGCTCGATTGATCGATGAGCAGGCTCATCAGATGTCTCAGCTCCACGAGCAACACAACAAGAAGATTGAAGAGCTGGAGGCTGCAAACAAGTCCATCTTAAAGCTCAAAGGGTCCAGAGACGAGCCCTTAAAGATCGGAGAAGGGGATGGAGAAGAAGATAATGATGATGATGAGAGTGATGATGATGATGATGGTGACGATCACCTCGGTGATACAGATGCTAATGACGGTGGTGATGACTCTTCAGCTGCGGTGCTACATCATCAAGCAAAAGGAGGACCAAACGTACTCAAGATCCTAGTGCCTCCACATCATCAAGCAGGCGAAGAGCCGATGATCCAGGACAAGATTAATGCTTAGATGTTTTATTGTTATTTAAACTCTTTTGTATTTGGATCATGTACAAAATTATTGATATGCATGTTTATGTGTAATTGAAATAGTTATGACTTCATTATTATGGTTATGTCTTGTTAAGTGCTCTAAGAAAGATTAACATGTTGTCTTTATTTGTCTTTTGATAGTTTGTAATAGTATAGGGACTATTTGTGTAATTTGTTAGTTCCTTTATTTTATGTTTTCAGTATAAATAGCTTAGATTTGCAGGTAGATAGTAACGAATACACATTCGAATCTACTTTTCATACTTGTAATTGTCTTAGCTTGATATTAATGAAAACTTGAAGTTTATTGATATCTTGTTTTGATTTGATTACTTTGTGTGAATTTCATTGAATTGTGTTCATAAATAATCACATATTGATTCATTTGATCCTATCATGTCTTGATTGTTAACTAATGATTGATATATTACATGTTTAATTCAAGCAGATCCAACTTATCAAAAGGATGAACATGATATTGCTCCCCTCCAATAGATCAAGATTCAATTAGCCATGATTCTTGATCTGCAAGGGATTGTCAAAAGATCTGTGAGTTACACCCCTGAGATGGGGAAATAATTCATGATCTTACTGATGAGCAACTGGCAGAAATGTTCAAGCTCAATCCCGATGAGATTGGAAAAAACGCTCCAATTGTTGAAGGAGACAGTGAGGACGACCTGAAAGACATCGATGAGACAGAGATCGAGGATGTCACGGGAGCTCACTATCCAAAGTATGTGACAAAGAGGGAAATGTGGTCCCCAATCTAGGTGAATCCCTAGTCAGTGATACATTTGATTTATTGGATCAGATGGAGCAAGAGACTGAGAAGGTTGAAGAACAAGTCCAATCCTCAAACACCAATGTTGATATCAGAAAGGCTGAATGGGGTGCATGTTTTGAGGAGATCCGAGCACAACGTGCTGTTCCTAAACCGAATGTCTACACCAAGTTCTACAAAGTGAAGAAACATCACAAGGTGTCAGGCAAGATTATCGCGTGGGCTCATTTTAATGATCTTAATGTATACGCGGTAAAGAGAGAGATGGGTACCGAGTACTTTAGATTCCCGCATGATCTAAAGTCTCTACCTGGTTTTGAGCTTAATCAGCTAGCTAAACTGAAGTTATTATATGTTCACCCGAGGAAATGTTAGCTAGTTTGAGGCTGCCTTGAAGAAATAGTAACACACCAGCTGGGTCAAATCAAACCTCAACAACCTACGAGGTATATCAGACGTTTTGAAGTTGATCCCGTAACTGGAAAGCCCAAGATAGTGCTGAAGTGGAGTCCCCCAAGAACAATGTCAAGAATCCCTCTCAGGGAAATGCCACAGGACTTCACTCCACACTTTAAATGGTGGTACTATGGTTGGAGAACAGGGGAGGCGGTCATAGTTCTGAACAAAGAGGGCAAAATGGATACTATCAGGGTATTTGACCCAATTTGGCTTACAAACTTGTCTGCTGATGATGTATACACATTATACAAGTCTTTATTGTCTTACACTTATATAATAATTGGGTACTTAATGAAATATAAATGTTTGATTGTGTTTATAATGTTTAATATTTCATTAATGAATTGTTTAATGCATATTGACTAGATTATATATGTTTGTCATTGTTTTAATTGGTATACATAATGTTATAATAAGGAATACATTCAAACTTGGTTAAGTGAAGTTTCTTATGCGACCGACTGGACCATGCTCCCCAACAGTGGTCATGCGTCCGAATGGCCATGCGACTGAGTGTCCATGCGTCTAAATAGTTCATACGCCTGAACAACTTCATGCTACTAACTCAGTCGCAGGACTTAACACTCAGTCGTGTGAATAGATCAACCGTATGGCTCAATTACACAAATGAACCATGCTAATGGTTCAGTGGCCCGAATGCGGATGAAATTTACACTTTGGCATTTGTTTTACTCATCCGTATTTGTGGACGTATGTCTTCACTTTTCATGCATTTTCAAATAGAAATAAATAAGTGCTTAATCTCTTCCGTCACAATGAATGATGATAAAGTAAATGTGGATTTTATTCTGTCGCATTTGCTACAGTGAGCAAATGCTGACAAAGTCAAGTCAGCCGCATTTGCTACAATGAGCAATGCTCACAAATTTTGTTCAGTCGCACTTGCTACAGTGAGCAATGCTGAACAAGTTTAGTCAACCGCATTTGTTACGGTGAACAAATGCTAATGAACTTCATACTTCCGCATTTGCCATAGTGTACAAATGCATATTGAAGAAAACTGAAGTAACAAAACTTCCTCATTGGCTACAGTGCGTAAATACGGATGACTAAAATGTCTTTCATGTCTTATGTATATGTAACAGAATGGGTATGAATGAAATGTAATGTGTTGGTGATGCTTATAATGTTTAATAATTCATTGATTATTGTGTGGTAACGCATATCGAACTAACTACATAGGTTTGCGGTGTTTACATAGTTCTTAGTCAATAATGATTGAGAAACGTGCTTAAACTCAATCGTGTGAAGTTCTTATGCGAGTGGACCATGCTAATGGACCATACGAATGAATACTTCATGCTAATGAACCAGTCGCATGATTGGACCAGGATACTGGATCGTTTGCACGAGGGTAACATGAGATTTACTCAGTTGCACAACTGGACCTTTAGTCGTGCGGATGGATCAACCACATGCTTTAGTCGCATGACTGAACCATGCAAATGGTTCAGTCACACGAATGGAAAGCCCAAATCTATAAATACCACTTATTTCATGGAAAAACATAACAATTCGAATCCTTACGCACTACATCGTACCCTAGCCATCCAGGGACCTATGAAGACCTGTTCAAAGTTCTTAGATCGTAGTTAATCATCTTACAATCATTCTTAATGTTTTGATCCATTCTTAGATCTATTATGCTAGTGTTCTCACTGATTGGATCACCAATTAAATAGAATTTCATACTATTTGGTTTGGTATACACGTAAATCATTAGTACTCCGTACCTAAATGGTCCTAACAAGTGGTATGAGAGCTCCATTTTTGGTCAGGATATAGAGATCACTGAGGACTATCTCAGGACAATCTTAGAGTTTGGGGACGATGTTGACTACCCAACACGACTACACCCATTGACGGTATGAGGCTGTTTTCTGCGGGCCAAGTACTCGAGGGATATCATCGCAGGTGTGCTCAACAAGAGCAACATGTGCCCCTAATTTAAGTACTTGGCCCATGTGCTGCTTAAGTGCATTGCCTCAAGGAAATAAGGCTTCGACGAGCTATCGGAGCAGATTCAAAATGCTTATGTGGCGTTGGTGCTGAACAATCCGTTCAACTTCTCAAGGAAGACCTTCACCTACCTGGTGGAGAACATTGAGGCGAAAGGAAAGGAGGGCTTTTGCATATACCCTAGCTTTATGCAGATGATTATAGACCAAAAGCTCCCTTCACTGCCAAAGGAGAAGGAGGATGCTGTGGTGCTCAAGGTGATGGACCATACCACCTTGGGCAGGATGAAGGTGTATAAGGGGAAACAGGTGAAACCCCTGTCAGGCGAATGTTCGAGCATCTGGCCCGTGAGGACTATGCCATGCCGTCACGAAGGAAGTGGTGCCACAATGACATCGATTCCAATACTAAGCACATTGTGCTCGCTGTTGATGCTTCTGATGATGATCACAATGGTGATGTTGAACACTCTAGCCCCACTCCATCTAGGGCCACCATTACAGATGTTACACCTCCACCACCCACTCATGGAGAAGCTACTATAGCTTGTTTCGATTAGGATTTCTGTCCTCCTAAAGAGGAGGAGGAGGATGAGCAGGTCTTGGCTCATACGGTGGGCAGCAAGGTGGTTGCCACCCAATGAGAAATTCCAGTGGTTGGTGGACGCCCACGCGAGTCTGAGGAGACTATTACTGATCCTACCTACACCCCAGCTCGTTCCAGCATCCCAGGGGGAGCATCCTCCTCGAGGGGTTCGATGAGAAAGGGGATGGCTCACCCCCAGAGGATGAAGCCCAAGAGATGGAGGTACACATTGATCACAACCTTTTCCCCTACTCTCACCACAGCTACCACCACTACCATTACCTCATCCATCACCACTACTACTACACCACCCACCATTGCTACAACACCTCCACCTACCACTACCTCAGCCACCACCACTACTACCACTCCACCCACTCACATACCACCACCCATATTCACCACTTCCACCACTACCACCAAGCCGGACCATCATCCCACCCATCATTCACTACCAGATCATCTCTGCCCCCATTAGGGTAGAGGAACGGCTGTCAACACTCAACAGAATAGTGCTGAAGCTGTTGGCAGTTGTTGAGGAGAGAGCTGCATAACTATGTGAGCTTGCGGAGCTTACTGCTACCCATGCTCAGCAGATATCTAGTAGGCTCAACAGATCGCCCAACTGAAGGAGCTAAATGACCAATCAACCAAAAGGATTGGGGAGTTGGAGTCAACAAACAAGTCCATCATGCTTAGACTCAAAGGCACTAAAGATGAGCCTCTTAAGAATAGAGAGGGAGATGATGATGAGGATGAGGATTATGAGGATGAGACAGACGAAGGAGGTGACGAAGGAAAGGATGAGATAATGAGGATGATGATTTGGAAGGAGGTGATGCGGCTGCATCTGAAGCCACACATGCTAAAGAAAGACGCTCCAAGAAGGCACAGGGTCAGGGAGCCTCGTCCTCAGCCCCAGGAGAATAGGAGCCCATGATTGAAGATAAAAGTATGTTTAGATGTTTTTGAAATTTTAAATCTTGGTAATTGAATCATGTATTAAACTTATGTACTTAATGTTTATATATATATATATATATATATATATATATATAGATTTGCTATTTAACTGTCTTGATTATTGACAAATGATTGATCTGTTAAATGTTTAACTCAAGCAGATTACCATCTCACCAAGACCAATATGATGTTCCTCCCTTATAGCAAATCAAGTCTCAATTCACTATGATACTTGATTTGCAAGGGATTTTTAGGAGGTCTGTGAGTTATACTCCTGATGAAGGAGAAATAATTCATGAACGTACTGATGAGCAACTGGAAAGATGTTCTGGCTAAATTTGGATGAAATTCTCAAGGATGCCCCTACTGTTAACGTGGCTAGTGACGACGAGGTTAATGATGTGGACAAAATAGAGATTGAAGACGTCACAGCCCAGAACTATCCAGAGTATGCTAACAGAGAGGGAAATGTTGTCCCCAATCTGGGTGACACTCTCGTCAGTGATACGTTTTTGAAAAACTAGATCAGATGGAGCAAGAATCAGAGGAAAATAAAGATCAAGCCCAAGCCTCGGACGCACATGTCAACATTAAAAAGGCTGAATGGGCGGCATGTTATGTAGAGATTCCAGGCCAACACACTGCTCCAAAGCCGGGTGCCTACACCAAGCTCTACAAAGTGAAGAAGTATCCACAAAGTGAAGAAGCTTGGGCATATTTTTAGGATCTAAATGTATGTACTGTCAAGAGGGAGAAGGGAATCGAGTACTTCATATTCCCATATGATTTGGAGACTCTTCCTTGTTTTGAGCTCAACCAGCTGGCCAAACATAAGTTGTAAATGCGAACCCAAAGCAAATGTCAGGCTGGTTTGAGGCTGCATTGCAGAAAGAGTACCACACTAGCTGGGTCAACTTCAAACCTCAACAACCGATGAGGTATATGAGACAGTCTGACATTGATGCCATTATTGGAAAGCCAAAGATAGTGCTAAAGAGGAGTCCTCCGCGCACAATGTCAAGAATCCCTCTAAGGGAGATGCCACATGACTTCACTCCACACTTTAAGTGGTGGTACTATGATTGGAGAACAGGTGAAGCTGTTATCGTCTTGCAAAAAGAGGGCAAAATGGATACTATTCGGGTATTTGACCCAACATGGCTAACTAACTTGTCGGCTGATGATGTATACACATTGTACAAGTGGCCACTATTTAATGACTCGCAAGACATAGTACAAGCCCTCTAATTCCAAAATATTATAAGGCTCTGTTATGCATTTGAGATACATGCTGGTGCTACAAGAGAGGAGAAGTACAAGATGTTTGAAGAGTTGATGAAGAATATTAGACAATAGAGTAAACTAGGTCCAAGGGGGAGTTTGTAGATACATGTGTACCTAGTTTAGGAGCTCAAATGTAAAATGTATTTCATGTCTTACGCATATGTAACAAAATGGGTATGAATGAAATGTATGTGTTGGCGATGCTTATAATGTTTAATATTTCATTGATTATTGTGTAATTACACATATTGAACTACCTATATAGGTTTGTGGTTGTTTACATAGTTCTTAGTCAATAATGATTGAAAAACATGCTTAAACTTAATTGTGTGAAGTTCTCATGCAAATGGACCATGCTAATGGACCATACGCATGAATACTTCATGCTAATGAACCAGTCGCACGACTAGACCAGGAGACTGGATGAGTCGCACGAGTGTAACATGAGATTGACTCAGTCGCATGACTAGACCTTCAATCGTGCGGATGGATCAACTACATGATTTAGTCGCACCACTGAACCATGCAAATGGTTCAGTCGCACGAATGGAAAACCTGACCTATAAATACCACTTAATTCGTGAAAATACGTAACAATTCCAATCCCTAGGCATTAAATCATACCCTAGCCGTCTAGAGACCTAAGAAGACCTGTTCCAAGTTCATATATCGATGTTAATCATCTTACAATCATTCTTAACGTTTTGATTCATTCTTAGATTGATTATACTTGCGTTCTCACTGATTGGATCACCAATCAAATAGGATTCCGCACTCTTTGGTTTAGTACACACGTAAATCAGTTAGTACTCCGTACCTAAACAGTCCTAACACATTTACAACAGTAAACTAATACGGATGTATAAAAACTATCCGCATTTGCTATAGTGTGAATTAAAATTCCAACTGCATTTGTTCTGAGACTTGTAAAATTTTGTAAAAGCCATTTTTGACTATTAAGCAAGTTCAAAAGCTCATTTAATAGTTTTCAAATTTGAGAGACTTTATAGTGCAACGAGCGAAAACACTATTCTTCTTCATCAATCATATTCTTCTATAATAATCAAATAGTCAAGTTCATTTCACCCATTATGTTCTTATTTTAGATACTAAACAACTGTATTATCAAAGAAAAGGTGAAAATTTTACAGTGTGTTAACCTAATATGTCTAACGTTTGAACTGATAGTCAACTTAACTCTAGGATAATAATGAACACCCAAAATCAGATTTATTCCAAGAAAAGATGAAGACTATCGACTTCAATAAACATGCAAACTTTGGAGAATAGGATTCTATTTGAAAATCTCAAAGTTATGGTCATCGCATGAACAGAGCATCATGAACCGAATATGTTGAAATCAAATTGAAATAATATTCAATTAATAGTCAAAAAAATAAAAAAAATTGATCTTCAAACATGATAAATCAAAAGAAAATGAGTATTCATCATAATATCTCAATCTCAAATGATTCTAATGGAACAATACCATCCAATGTTCATATTTGACCCCCAAAAGTCAAAATGATGAATGTTGCCTAAAGTAGTACGTATATTATCATTCATCTAACTCATATGCCTCTAATGCAGGGTAATGGCTGATCTTTTGTGGAGCAAGCTCCACAATGTCAGTGGTTTTGTAGACCCTTATGTACCTGAGGCAGAGGGGCTTAGAGACATGATCAGGTTCATCTCCACAACTAGAGTGGTTCATGTTTTCACTGTCAACCTATCATATCTGAGAGACTCATAAGGTCATTCTAGAACTCTACTTAAGTGATAGAGGATCATGGTGTTAGGTCTTTATCTGGAAGGATTGATGATGAGCATACACTGATCATTACTAAAAAAACTATAAGAAGGTGTCTGTAATTTGGTGATGATGCAGATGCACCAATTGAGCTAGAAGATGATGATATCACTAACTTCTTGGCAGGATTGGATATGATGGAGATTTTGAAGCAAAACAGATTATGAAGGTGTTAGTAAACTTGCGTTGGAGGTTTCTAATCCACATCTATCAGCATTGTTTGTCCAAAAGGAAAATAGGATGGAATGGCATCCCAATTATCACTTCATCAATAAATGTGCTTTATGCATAAATAGGCCATTCAATATGTCAGCTTATGTCTTCAATGGCCTCGTATCCAACATAAAAGAAGGAAGGAGATACAAATTCTAGATGTTCCCAAGATTCATCCAATGTCTCATAAATGAAGCATTCCCCAATCTAGCTACTGAAGGACTAGTTCTAGATATTCCACACTATGATGCTAAGTCATATAAGTACATTAAGAAGATGGATCCTAGAAATTTATTGTGGAGCTCACTCTCCTCTTCTACCTTGGATGCTTCAACAGATTAATCCTGATGAAGAAGGTGAAGAAAAACATGCTCCTGCTAATGAGCATATTGAAGAACAAGCTGCTGATGACCAAGTTAAAGGCATTGATAGGTAAAGGTCAGTGTCAACCCAGGACGGTGCAGGGGTGATTCTCACACTGAACCTGAAATTCATGATTTGGCATCTCCATTTGTACATCTACCAATCCCATATCCATAAAGAACCCCACAACCATCACCATTACCATCTCCCCATAAATCACAAACCATCTCAATTCATAAATCACCTATCCCATCACCAATAGCTCAACCAATCACATCACCACCTCATCACTCTCCAAAATCATAACCACACCACTCACTAAAATCACCACCTTAACCATTCCTTACTAGTGATAATCCAACTGAGTTTGGAGAGTCCACCAGCTCATCTAAAGAATCTAAATCATCTTAGGATGAGGAGGGTCAACGTGTCCAAATGCCTGTGAGGAAAGTCACTTCTGAGACTGCTCGTTTAGAGAGTTTTACTGAAACCAATGTGACTAGACCAAATGAAAAGGATAAGTTGATTTCTGAGCTCATGCAAAAGATTGAAGGATGGAAAAGTACTTAACAGGAGAGCAAGAATCATTGATGATAGAATTCTTGAACTCGATGAAAAGGAAAAGGAGTTGAAAGAACTAAAAGAAAAGTATGAAGCTGAAAAAAAGAGAAAGATAAGGAGATTAACTACTTAACAACTGCTCTTAATCATTCTAGAGAAGAAATCAGTGGGCATGTTGACACTCTTGCTATTCAAACCATTGATATGGAAGAGAAAGAGGATATAATTGAAGAACAAGCTGAGATTATCTCCAATCTGCATAATCAAATTGAAAATCAAAATAAAAGAATCTCTGAACTTGAGATGCTGATTGAAATTCAAAGAAGCGCCGAGGTTGAATAAAGTGAAAGAGATGAGGAAAGAGTTATAGCTGATGAGATAAAATCTTCTTTTGAAAATGATTAAAAAGAAGAAGATACAAGCAAATCAAAGAATGAAGAATCAAGCCTAGAGATGGTGGTCTATTCTGGAAAATCAGATGCTACACTCACTGAAAAGGCTGAATTTGAAGAACTGATCAATGCACTAGACAACTTCACATCTAAAGATTTCACTATTGATGTTGTGTTGTGGTAATTTGTAGCTGATGAAAGAACTTACACCGAACCTATTATGATTATCCCTCAATCCCCTGTCCCTCTTGAAAAGGAGTTAAGCCTGCAAATAATCCCAGTTGTGTCTCTCTCAGATGAGCAAAAAGAAATGATTAGAAAAATATATGAAAAACAAAGAGAAAAGGAAGAAAAGGATGTTGATGCCCATAAACAAGTACAATCTGAAGTTGAAAAAGTGCCTCAAAGATCTGAAAAGCCTGAAACCTCTTCTGGTCCACCACTTCAAACCTGTACCAGAAAGAGAAAGTACTTATTGGAGAAGGCTAAAGGCAAAAGACCCATAATGGAAGATGAGCCAGTGAAGAAAAATAAACAAGATGATCCAAGAAGCTTGGAAACAATAGCTGAATTTCTAGAAGAACATGAGCAAGCTGAAGCTCAATTAAAGAAGAATATTTTTGTTGATTTGGAAGAAGGAGAAAAAGAAGGAGGATATGTGGCTGATGAGCCAATTATAGTTGCCAGTCATATGAAAAGAAAGCTCAGTAGAAGAAATGGTAAAGAAGGCTCAAAATGATATTTAATGGTTGAAGCTATGTATTTGATTAATCATGGATATGATCCTGATGAAGTCTTTGGCATGACTAATGAGGGGATGAAGGCAGAAAGGGAAAATTAAACAAACTGTTGGACCCTACCATTGAAACAGACTATGAAAAGAGAATCTTACCTAAAGCTCAAAAACCAAAACTCTCTCAATGAAAAAGCAAACTTCAACTACTCAACATTTACATCTTGATCCCTATTCAATGACTAATAGGGAAATGAAGGTTATTTATTAAGCCAGGGATTTACAAAAAGGAAATCGGGAACATGAAGACCACATCAATGAGGGCTGCCATTTTAAGACTAATTGCTAAAAAGAAACTGAGGCTTAAAGCTTTGGAAGTAGAGATCATTAGCAAGAAGCCAAGATCAAGAATATCTGCTCAAGACATGCCACTCACTCTTAGAGATCAAGACTCTCTGGCACCAATTCTTCATAAATATCCTGAGTGGTTTGTTGAGCCTTGACAACTGAAGCTTCAAGAAGGCCTCATCACTGCATAGATGATAAAGGGTGTGTCTACTCCAAGGGCAAAACAGATCAAAAAATCATTTCCTGGGAGTATGATAATAATTGGAACATGTTCATGGTGAAGAGGATCTCTGGGCTACTACAATTCTTTTAGAGTACTATGCTCTAGTAAATGCCCTAGAGATCCATGACCTAAAAGAACTAGCTCAACTAGAACTAATCAATCACTTAGCTATGTTTAGAGGCTATGAGTTTGAAGAAATTCTTAGAATGTTTAGGAGAATAGACAACTTCTAGTCTTTGAAAGCAATATGCATGAGGAAAGACAAATCATTCAAAAACCCTCTAGAGAAGAGAAAAACAAAACTAGTAGAAGAAATAGTGTTTTCAGAACGGAAAGTGAAACCTACAAAGGAATTAAAAAGAAAAATGGTGGCTGACACTCATTCCTCAATACCAATCTCCAATGTTTACTATGATGAGAAGACTTATGATTTGGTGATTGAGAGGAAGTGGAGTGAGAAAGAAGGTGCAGAAATAAGATTATTCAGTGGCTATGAAGTGAGACTGTTAGAACAATCCTACATATAATATATCTTCACGAGGCACTTCAGAAAGATCACCAACAAACTTGGTGAAGAAGACATGCACTTCTTTCTAAAGTGCATCAAGATACTAAAAATGGCATATGACTATATCATTGTCAAGAGGGAGAAAAGAAAGAAGAAAAGGACACCTTGTAGTTGGGTAACATTGTAAAACTGGAGGTTGATGTAGATTGTGCCTTGTCAATTCATAGGGATGGGTTGTCTACAGTATCAATTTGGGAACCAGTTTCACTCAAAAAACTACCATTAGAAGCCATTCACGCAATGAGTCAAATGAAGATACACATGCTTAATAGAGAAACGATGGTTGATGCTCAAGACTTTGTCAATATGATAAAGGCTATATTAGACCCATCACAAGTTGAACCTTTGCTGCCACAACAAGTCCCAGCAGAATCCTCACAACCTCAATCACCACCCAAACATTGATGAACACAGGCTGTATAATCCTTATGGGGTTTATTGCACTTTGAAAGGATCATACATGCCAATTCAATCGGTGGTTGATCATTGTTCTCCTAGATTCCCACATGTCCAAGAACTAATGCGGATGAAGATCCTGCAGCAGTAGAAGAAGTATTGGCTCACCGCATTTGTCAATGCGGAAGGCAAAGAACAAATGCTAAAAAGTATTTGTTCTTCTGCAATAACAAATGCGGAAGACCAAAAAGTAATGCGGACAAGATTCTGTTCATCCGCATTTGCCAATGCAGATGACCAGACGAATACACACAAGTGTTTGTTCATCTGCATTACCCAATGTGGATGTCCAACATACTAATGTGGATGATCAAGTGAAGAAATGATGATCAAGTCCAGCTCATCCGCATTTGCAAATGCGGATGAACCAACAGAAATGTGGAACAAGACTTAGACTAGTTATGATGTATAGGTCAGGGGTAGTTTAGTCATTTTGTATAAAGTCATCTTCTCTACCTATAAATAGAGTAGAAAACCTTGTACATGAGGTGACAGATATAGACAATTAGAATACTTTTGTATTCTCTAGGTGCATTATTACTTTTTTTGCTAAACCCTAGCAGTCATTGTAATCAATCCACTTTATTAATATATACAAAGCGTTTATGAGTATTTCTTCTGCATTGAATGTTTCTTGATTGTATGATTCCACCATTCAATCATTAACTCAATCATTATATTCGATCCTAAATAAAAATCTCAATCTTACAACCCAGTCAAAATGTCCTTAGGTATTGACTGAGTCAACAAGGCATATACTTTCTTCCCAACATTGAACAGAATCTTGTGAGCTTCACTCATTCCTTCCAAAGTCAACTTGACTCCATTAGCGCTGACTTGTACCGTGTAAATAGTCTCAATGGATGTCCAAGATTGGGATCAACTCCATTTAAATAGTTCTCAAGCCGTTGCTTCCATTGTGGGTATTCATCTAACGTTAACATCTTTGGCGGTTTATTATGATTTCCATCTTATTCTTCAGAAGTAGTAGGTTCTGGATGTGTGAGTCCTTTTCGGCAGTAAATGCAGCAAATTGATCTTCCATCACTTTAAACTTGTGCTTTTAGAATAGGACAACTTCACTCGTGCAAATGGGCTATGAGTATGGATCACTAGTGCGAATGAAGGGTGCGAATGAATTCAATCATGCGATTGGATTCAGTCGTGCGTATGAACAAGACGATTGGAATCAAACGACTGGAGTTGTTCAGTTGTGCGAATGAGGAATGCGATTGAGTTCAGTCGTGCGAATGGAGTATACAAATGAGTTCAATCGTACCTATGAGCTAATTGTACAACCGAAGGTTGTTGTTTTTGTAAACTCGAATATTCTTGATACTTTCATAGAAAATGATTTTCCTAGGAACCCTAATCTGTCGTATGGTGAAAAATTGAAACTTTAACGCCTACAAACGTCGAAACACCCTTTGAAGCAAAGTGGTGACTCTTTTGATTAATCGTAGGTTTTTGACACTGAAACTAATCAAATCAAACACAAAATCACATTCAAAGTTCTGATACCACTTATTATGAGGACTGTGTACGTACGAAGTACTATCAGATTCTACATTATACCAGATCAAATAGTGCAGAATCCTATTTGATTAGTGATCCATTCAGTGAGAATGATAACTCGATTCATATAACAATGAACTAAACGTTAAGAACTAGTAGGAATCGATCAAGATCGAACTATGAACTTGGTTTTCACAAATTATGTGGTACTTATAGGTATGTAGTTTCCATTTGTACGACTAACCATTAGCATGGTTCAATCATGTGACTGACTCATGCGATTGATCCATACACGTGACTGATGGTTTAGTCATGCGATTGAGTGAATCTTATGTCTCAATCATACGACGGATCCAGTCTCCTGGTTCAGTGGTGCGACTGGTCCATATGCATGATATATTCATGCGTATGTTCCATAAGTATGGTCCATTAGAATGAATAATCACCTGACTAGATTGAACACATTACTTAATCATTATAGACTAAGAACTATGTACAACAACCTCAAACCTATATAAGAATTCATACATATGAATCAAAGATAAATGAACATCAAAGCATATATCATATTTCATTACATTATCATATTACACATATGTAGGACAAGAAAGACTTTTATAGTTAAGTATATAAACTAGGAACATTATGTATCTACACTAATTTGCCTCCCTTTGAGACACGCTGAATATTGATCAATGAGGTGAAATTCTTTTTGGGGTAAACCAATGACATGGTTTCCCTTAACAAAATTGCTCATGTTTTTGAAATTTATGTGTCCCTAACATCTATGCCACAGGTGTGACTCATCAAAAGATGCTTTTGACAGAATACATGTTTCTTCTTTTGGTAAAGCATAATTGAGGTTTAAGACATAGGCTTTATTCTCCCTCAGAGTCTTCAAGAGAACCCATTCATTAAAATTTAAAATCCTGGTTTCAGAATGTAATAATGAGTGCAAGTGAAGTGAGTGAAATATTTCTTATTACAGATCTGAGACACGTTGAGCAAATTGAAGTTCAATTATTCACAGAAGTTCACTCTATTAAATAACAATGACCCATTTGTCATAGATCCTTCACCAGTAATTCTGTCACCTTGTCAATCTCCACCAAATGCTACAGTAATTCTTTGAATATGATTGAAATCTTGAAGGAGGGAATGATCCCCAGTCATGTGTTGGGAGCACTCACTATCCACATACCATAGGCTATTGGACGTGTATGGGTGACCCTATAAGCATAAAAATAACTAACTAGAATATGGAACCCAGGCCATGTTGGTCTTGGGTTTCTCGTTCCTATCCATGATAGTAACTTCTTTATTCTTTCCTCTATATTGTGGCCTAGAGGATGTGGTTTTTGTGGATTTCTATTGATATCTTGTGTATTTTATCTCATCAATTTCAGCTGAAGAGTCAAAAGAATATTCAAACCTTTGATCTCTATTTCTTTTAAAAAACTAGATACGTTTTTAATTATCAAACTTCAATTTTGATTTATGAAAATCATGATTTTGTCTGAATTTGTGATTTATTGTTCTTTGAATTTTCGTCAACTCTTTATGGTTACCCAAATCATCGTCAGACTAAAAGTGCTAGATAGTTTATTATGAAAATGATTTATGATTTTGGGTTTCACATATAAGATTGGTCATATGGGCTTGTTTTGGGGAATTTTCACCCCTTTTTGCTTGAAGAAATTATCATATGTATTGTGGTCGATCATATCATCGATAGAACAATATTTGTTATAATATAAATTTTTCTTGGAATGATTGTTCATGTCACAAATTGAGCAGTGTTGATTGAAAAAGCACTCATTTGTTCTCTGATTAGACATCTCACATACTTCATAGTACATG
This sequence comes from Flaveria trinervia, assembly GCA_025506515.1. NCBI lineage: Eukaryota > Viridiplantae > Streptophyta > Magnoliopsida > Asterales > Asteraceae > Flaveria > Flaveria trinervia. The sequence goes on along the minus strand of CM046444.1, from coordinate 83,242,805 downwards.
TGTTTGTCTCTTTTGCTTGATCATGATGCCTCACTAGGTTTACCAATCCTCAACTGAGCATAATTTTTTTGATTTTGATGAGGAAGCAATATAAGCCTTGTTTGTTGTTTGTTTCACAACACTGTTGTTTTTCATTCTTTTGGACTGACGTTATTTCCGTAATGTTTTTTCCTCCTTTTCTTTTTTGTTTACATGATCTTTGTTAAATATATGAAAACTAACTCCTTACTTAAGTTTTATTGATGGTGAATCTGTTTTGCTTTGAATCTTTTGAATCTGAGGGGTTTTCCCTTTGTTTCTCCGTGAAACTTTGTCTGATTTGCTTGACTTTTTAGGAGACGCAGTCTCACAATTAGATCTTCTTTCAGCAGTTTGTTTCATAGAAACATCTATTTCCTCCATTTCTTTAGAAATTGCAAGAATGAATTTCCCAAGTGGCACTATTGATTTGACTGGGCTTTTTGGTTTGATGACATGTAATGACTTGTCTAAACACTGTTTGATTTTGATTGGGTGAGCTAGCATGATTTTCTCCTTATTTGTTTTAATGCAAACACTTGGTTTGTTTTGAGGATTTGTAATTTGAGTTACTACTGATTTAGGTTCAATAGTTTTAGGTTCATCTTGAGTAGAAAGAGTGACTGACGCAGGCATGATAGTGTAATTGTCATTGTATGATAAGAGACATGAGGGATATCCAAACACAGTTGTATCCTTGGGATCCTTTTGCGAATCAAGCATCTCTTGCAACTCGGCTGAAGACAGTTGAAACTTTTCAAGTTTCACTTTTGTAACTAATTGCTCAGCTTTAGATTGAGCTAACTTTTTAGTTAACTTGTCATTCTTAGCTGTAAGAGTGTACTTATCTCCATGCAGTTTGTCAATGTCAGAGATGAGAGATTTGATTTTTTTTTCAAAACTATGATTTCCCTTTTCAGAATCTCAGATTTTACATTTTCTTCTTTAATCATAGTAAGTAATTTGTGATTTTGCTCACGATATCCTTGTAATTTAGCAATATATTTATCACTACAAAGATTAGATTTTACCTCAGATAGCATTAGAGTTGGGCCATCACTGATATGACCCATAAGGGCATGATTTTGAAATTCAGGCTTCACTTCCGCTGCATACAGGCTCTGATCACATACTTCATCTTGTCTGATGACAAGAGCATTAGAAGTAGGTTGGTTGCTTCTATGAGCTTGATTGGTCAGTTGTGGTTGACTATGGTATGGTTGTTGATGTTGTTGTTGATGATGATACTGATTCTTGGATTAGAAGCTTGAGTTTGGTTGTGATGATGATTGACCTTGAGAATTCATTTGGAAAGTATTGTGGTTTCCTCTTGGAGCATTGCATTCTCTTGAGAAATAGCTAGTCATACGACAATTAAGCTTATAACTTTGGATTTTTCATATGCAAGTTTGGTATTCTCACTCACATTAAGCTTTCTTCCATTTCTAAAAAACTTTTTGGCTCTTATTGCTAGCATAGCCATTTGCCACTACAGATCCATTTCTTCAACATCATCTGGATCCATTTCTTCTAAGTCTTCTCGGATCAAGTGCGTAAAAGAGAGTCTTCCTCCCAAGTAAGCTTCAAAGCTTGCAACAATGGATTTGTAAGTAGCCTTTTGCTCTTTAGATTTCTGGTCTTCAGGAATACTTGTAGGGGTGGCAGTAAACCCAATTGGTAGAGATGAGATTGATGGCTTGTTTGTTGATAGAGTAGCAATGAATCCTATTGATTTTTCTTGATCTCTTGATGAGAGAAAATCATAATCTTTAGTAATGAATGCATTTTCCACAGAATGAGCGTCTGATGGAAATATATATGCTTCAATGACTTGAGGCCCACCAAGGTTTCTACTTCTTTCATCAAGTTCAAGAGCTTTAGTTTTAGCAATCATTATATCCAAGGTGGTGCTTTGCAGATCGAGAGTAGTTTTCAGCATGGTCATATTTTGTTTCCAAGTTTCAGAAAAACTATGTAATATCTTCTTCTTTAGCTCCTTGACTTTGTATGTAACCCCCATAATCTCAAGATCACTATCCAGCTGCAGAAATCTATGCAGTTGTTTAAAGATTTACTCCTGCTTGGAGTGATGGCAGGTTTCATATTCATTGATCATCTTATTTTTGTTAATTTTTGCTACTTCACGGCTACCTTCACACATAATCTATCAGGATCTGGTATTTGAACGAAACACCAACTGATTAATGTGTTAAACCAAACCAAATAGTGCGGAATCCTATTTGATTGGCGATCCAATGAGTGAGAACGCACGTAGACACAATAATGTATTGAATCTAACGTCAAGAACTGATTACGAATCGATCTACAACATTCTATGAACTTGGAGTACGAACTTAGAGGCTTCTGGACGGCTAGGGTACGCCTGGAGTCGAAGTGGATTGAATGTTTTTCTTTTTTTTCACGAAATAGGTGGTATTTATAGGCTAGGGTTGCTCATTCATGAGACTGAACCATTGACGTGGTTCATTCGTGCGATTGAGGCCATGCGGTTGATCCATTCACACGACTGAGTGTTCAGTCGTGCAATTGAGTCAGTCGCATGAAGTTGTTCAAGCGTATAGACTATTTAGGCGCATGGACACTTAGTCGCATGGCCATTCGGACACATGAGAACTTCACTTAACCAAGTTTGAATGTATTCATTATTATAACATCATGTATGTCAATTCAAACAATCACAAACCTATATAATCAAGTCAATATGCCTTAAACAACTCATTAATGAAATATTAAACAAGACAAATCACAAACAAATATTCTCATTTCATAAGCCAACTTTGTGTAGGGCCTGTTTGTGATAAACAGATGACTGGCTGATGGATTGAACTTTGGGTTCACTAGCCCTTTTAGGAGGCGTCACTAAGTTCCTCTTATACAGGCTAGGTGTAGGTGCAGAAAGTTCTACTTTCCTCCTCGGTGTTTGGTAATAAGGACAATGAGACACTATGTGACCATACTCTCCATAATTATAGTAGGATGTGATTTCAACTTTATGGTTTATATGTTTTGGTGGAGATGTAGATGTCACACGGTCGACCTTATTGTGTTTAGATCGAGACACTTCTTTATTAGATGTATGATCGGGTTTTACAAACTTAATTGCTTTACCTGGTTTTACATCTTTTATTTCTTGTTTACCTAGACTTTGACATGATGCTTGTGATTGATTAGGTTTTATAGTCCTTTTGGGTTTTAATTTTACTTTGTTTGACCCCGACTTTAAATTAACCCTTTCAAACTAAATTTCTAGGTTAACATAAGACATCTTTCCTTTTGCCTTTGAAGTGGCCTCCTTTTGTTTAGAGTCAGATTCATTGGATTTACTATCTGGATCACTAAAAAGAGGAGTTGACACCACATGATCCTTGATGGGGTTATTGTTAATCAGTTTACTTTTGGTGTTCATCAGGGTCTCAGGTGGTGGTGGAATCACTTTGTATCCCAATCCCTCCCTATTGTTTCTCTCTCTCACTAAGTGTTGGACAATATGAGATGAGCTAGTCCAACTGTGTAGTTTTTCTTTTAAGGAGTTGACTTCTACTTCTAAAACTGCTTTCTACTTCTTAGTGTCCTCTAGGAAGTTCGATAGTACCTAATGTCACTTGCTTGGTTAAAGGCAACTACCTCTGTTTCCCTAAGCTGTTTATTCAATAGGTCTATCTTTTCCTTGTAACTGTGCTCGTTTTGTTTTAATAATCTATTTGCCTCAGTGCACAGTTCTAGATCCTTTACTAAGCTATCATTATGATCTAATAACCTAGCAAATTTCAAATCTATACTTTCTCTAAATTTATTGCATTCTAAACAAACATGATTATTGAAGAACTAGTTAGTAGTACTTACCTGAGATGTTGAAGAGGAATCAGCCATGAGTGTAGAATATGTTGTTTCTGGTTTTGGTGATTCTGACGTTGATGCAGATTTTTCTTCTTCGCGCAGGTGGTTGTCAACATTTGCAGTGTCTTAATAATTTGACATCGCGAGCTCTACTGCTATATCTCCCTCTCTGGCAGAATCGCCATCAATGTCCACCACACTAGCTATGTTAGACTCTCCCGGTGAGAAGAACTGGAAGCTCCAGTCCTGTCCTTCATCCTCGTTAGCATTAGGGCTTTGGGGTCCTTGCTTGATGAAGTAGGATTGCTAGATGTGGCCTTGTCCTAATGATTAAAGGACGAGAAGGGATTGCCATTCCCAGACTTCTTTGACTTCACACACTCCCGCTTGAAGTGTCCCTTCTCACCACAGTTGAAACAAGTTACCTTTGACTTGTCCAAGCCAAAGGTTGTCTCCTTGGTAGCAACCAAGTTCTGTCCGGTCTTTTTGACAAACTTTTTATCTTTTCGGACAGCACTTGCCAAAGCCCACATTATGTCCATTCGTTCCAACTCCATTTCGTCCACCTATTCATTATCCTCCTCTACCAGGTGACAATTTCCTATTTTTCCAGCAACTAGTCCATCATAGGGTGGACTACAACAGCTAAGAGGTCCATGTGTTCTTTGGCCCCCTCACCTGTCATATTACCGAAGTTATCGGTTTTCTGTTTTGCTGCATTAGCTTCAGGTATCATAAACTGGGTGCCAGACGACCCTGACGTTTCGGACCTTGAAGTTGACGGTTGTGCTGGAATTGCTACGCTTGAGACGAAGGCAGTCTGCAGTGGTGTTCCAGATGTCTTAGCCAGAGGAGTTGCATTGTAGACTGCAGGATTCTGATCGTAGTTGGCCTTTTGGGCTCTCTACTTCATCCTTAGCTCCTCTTCCCTCAGTTTCAAAATGAAGTCATTTATGTCTAACTTCGAGAGCATCCCATTCTGTCTGAGACTAGAAATGAATGAAGCCCATTTCTCTGGTAGTCCATTAGCAAAGTTGGATACCTTATCCTCCATCGATGTAGTTACTCCATGAGTGTGCATCTCACTCATCAAGCGGTACAATCTGTTCATCACATCATCCAGGCCTTCCTTTCTCATTGAAGAAATGTTGTCAAACTATTTCTTCAAGGCTTTGGCTTTAATGGCCTTAAGTGAGGCATTTCTGTCATACCTTTTCTCCAACGCATCCCATAGTTTCTTTGCTTGAGTATACTCCGAATATTGATGGAAGATATCCTTCAGAATTGACTGAGTGAGCAAAGCGTATACTTTCTTCTTAGTGTTGTGTTTTACCTTCTGAGCATCCAACATCCCACTTAGAGTAAGTTTAACTCCATCTGCTCCTACGGGCATGTACCCCGACTCTATTTCCTTCCACAGATTTGTATGTACTCCGTTTAAGTAGATTTCGAAATGTTGTTTCCATTGTGTGTAGACGTCTAACGTTATAAGCTTCAGGGGTTTATTGTGAATTCCCACTTCATTCTCCAACAGCAGTAGATTTGAATACGTGTATCTCTACTTGCTGTGTATGCTGAATATTGGTCCTCCATTTCACTTAACTTTACTGTTTAACAACTACTGATGTATGAGAATGAAGGTATGCGATTGGGCTTATACGGGCGATTGAACAAACACAAATGGTTCAATCGTGCGACTGAACAAATACAGACGAGCTTGTTGTCTGAATGAACTAATACGGTTGAATAGTTCGAATGAGGTTCTCTGTCGTACGAATGAGGGTACGAATGAGTCCAATCGTGCGGTTGGAGAGTGCGAATGAGCTCAGTCGTGCGATTGAGCCAATCGTGCGACTGAACTTGTTGAAATTTGATAATCCGTAGGTTAAACGTGTTTTGGACGTAAAAACTCAAATTTTAAGAAACCCTAATCGCCGCATGCCGGAAAAACTAAACTTTTAGGTCAGGAAACGTCTAAGACTCCCTTACACACAAAAGATTGCGTTTTTTCATGAAAAAACACAACTTTTGTATCAAAACTATTGAATCAACACATAATCAGAGTTAAAGCTCTAATACCCCTTGTCAGGATCTAGAATTTGAACGAAACACCAACTGATTAACGTGTTAAACCAAACCAAATAGTGCGGAATCCTATTTGATTGGCGATCCAATTAGTGAGAACGCACATAGACACAATAATGTATTGAATCTAACGTCAAGAATCGATTAGGAATCGATCTACAGCGTTCTATAAACTTGGAGTACGAACTTACAGGCTTCTGGACGGCTAGGGTACGCCTGGAGTCGAAGTGGGTTGAATGTTTTTCTTTTTTTTCGCGAAATAGGTGGTATTTATAGGTTAGGGTTGCTCATTCGTGCGACTGAACCATTGGCATGGTTCATTCGTGTGATTGAGCCATGCGGTTGATCTATTTGCACGAATGAGTGTTCAGTCGTGCGACTGAGTCAGTCGCATGAAGTTGTTCAAGCGTATAGACTATTTATGGGCATGGACACTCAGTCGCATGGCCATTCGGACGCATGAGAACTTCACTTAACCAAGTTTGAATGTATTCATTATTATAACATTTTGTATGTCAATTCAAACAATCACAAACCTATATAATCAGGTCAATATGCATTAAACAACTCATTAGTGAAATATTAAACAAGACAAATCACAAAAAAATATTCTCATTTCATTAAGTACATAATATTACATAAGTGCAAGATATTCAAGACATATTACGTTGTGATCAGAGTCTAGGTATATATATGTATCAACAAAATCAACATTGCATCTCACATAACTTTTGTTGTTCCAAATTTCTCAAGTATTTTTAGCACATCCATTTTCAAGGCTTGTGTGAGAATGGAATATTCTTTAAGATCAATATTTATCTTCTTGTAGTCATCATCATCAATAGTGAGATCTTCAATGGGTATTCTAGTTGTTTTGTATAAAGCAGCTTGATCAGACAAGAGTGTCAAAGGGATGTGAGGTCCTTTGCATATGGATATCCAATAATCCAGATGAAAGGATCGAGATCTAGTTTGATCAATTAGATTGATATTTGTAGCGGAATAGCACACGAATTAGACTAAATTTTAGCAAGACTAAATTGAATATTCAATAAAACAGTAACGGTTATAGAGAGAGAAAGTTTTCTGCAAAAAGAATGTTTTCATTCACGCACAAGCTTCCCATACAAGGAAATTAGGTCAAAATTCCTTTTATAAGGAATGTGACATAAGCTGACGACAATTGATAGTGACATCTAACTGATTTATACAAACAACTGAAAGTCAACTAAACTAACTGAAGATGTCCACAACAACCGAGGACACCTGCACTAAAAAGCCAAGTATAAAGAGAAATTCAACTACGGAAGTGACGTTATAACATCTGAGTGTAAGAACTTCAGTTGTTGTACATAATATAGAAACTGGATACAAACTACTGAAATGTAAACCATCATAAATGTTGGACCAAAAGAACCAATGAGCCAAGATCAGAAAACCTCTAAGTCCCACACGGTATCACAACAACTGCTGAAAGCCTCATCAGTAGTTTGACAAGTGCTGAAGACTTCAACAGCTGAAGATCAAGTGCTGAAGATCTTAACAGCTGAAGAATCAAAGTACTGAAGTACAACAGCTGAAGAACAAAGTGCTGAAGCTGAAAGACCAAAGTACTGAAGTACAACAGCTGAAGAGTTCACAAGTGCTGAAGATCAACAACTGATGTACAAAGTCTGAAGACAAAGACTGAAGACATCAGCTGATGATATCTACTGAAGTCATCAGCTGATGAAACGCCTGAAGGTCAAAGTCTGAAGATCAAGTACTGAAGCCTCAGTAGTTTGTCAAACTGCTGAAGAGTACTTCTTCAGTAGTTGTGATATCAGTAGTTTTATGTTTTTCAGTTGTTGTAAATGAGATGTTTAACACTTAGGAACATTTGTAAGAAGATGTCAGTTGTTGACATCTTCAGTAGTTGTTAAACATCAGTAGTTATAAAACGGTTACATGTCACTTTCAAGTGACATCAGCCTACGTCATTCTTTTCTTTATAAGGAAAGATGACTCCTGTAATCGTGCCTTTGAGGCCGACAATCCTAATGCAATATTCCTTTTGTCGGATATTTCTCTCTTTATAACAAAATTCTTTTATCGTTTTATATCAATTGTTCTTGTTGAATTTGTCTAATTCTGAGCTAATCCGCTGCTAATCTGTTCAATCGATTAAACCAAGGGCTGAGATCCTAACAAATGGTATCAGAGCAGGTTAATCATTGATCGATCTAACAATTGATCATTGAAACTGTTCAATCGCTCTAAGTTTAATCGAATTAGCAAAATTCGCAAGGATCTGTTATAGAGATTGAGAGTGTATCGCTTCTGGCCGTTTTATTTGAGGTTCTGTGTGGTTTTGAGCTAAATTTATTGTGTTTTTACTTGAATCTGTCTGATTTTCCACAATGACTACTTCTTCTAATGATCCTTTCAATACTGGATCCTCTACCAAGCCTCCGATCTTGGTGAGGAATGAGTATAACATTTGGCAGAGAAGATTGCTCCATCACCTGTCTGTCAATAGCTCAGGTTGTTGGACATCTGTGGTACATGGACCACATAAGCCAATGGTGAATGATCCGGAAACAAACCAGTTGGTTCCAAAGAAGAAGGAGCAATACTCCGATGAGGACAAGAAGTTGTTTGAAATCGATGCAAAAGCCCATGGAATTTTGGCTATGGCTATCCTAATGAGATTTACTCTGGGCTTCTGCATTGTGAGTCTGCTCATGACCTCTGGAATGCCATCAAAGAACAATTTGGTGGTACTGATGAGGTTTTAGCAAACAACAGGGAAATCCTCGCCCAACAATATGAGACTTTCTCTCATAGAAAGGGTGAGACTCTGACTCAACAATTTGAGCGGTTTTCATGTTTAATCTCTGAATTGAAAATGGTTAAACATGAATATACCAGGAGTCAGATGAACCATAGATTTTTAAGATCACTGCCTGAGAGATGGAACACATATACCATTGTTCTACGCTCAAATGCTGATGTTGATCGCCTATCTCTCACCCAACTTCATGGGAAACTGCTTACATTCGAGAGAGAGATAGAGCAGAAAAGGAAATTGGTTTCATCTGGCAAGCTCACTGAGGATTTTGTCCAAGGGAACACTGCCCTGATTGGACATCAAGAGTCAGAATATGCGTCATCTGAAAGCCAGTATGATGAGCATATTGATTTCTCTACAAACACTTCTGAGCCTGCCTTTGTGAGTGTTGATAGTTATGCTGGTTGTAATAGTGACAATCTATGTTTCATCATGGATGATCTCAAGGGGATTGCTGATGATGACTTAGAAGAGATGGATATTTTGAGCCAAATGGCCTTGATAAATATCAGATCTCAGAAGTTCTACAAAAGAACTGGAAGGAAATTCCCAGGACTCTCTGGCAAAACCAAAGTTGGTTTTGACAAGAGTAAGTTGAAGTGCCATAAATGCCACAGGCTTGGGCACTTTGCAAGAGAATGTAGATCATCTGGATCTAACTCTCCTGCACCCTTTGTGACTTTCCCTGGCAATAGTCAACAAAACAGAGGGCAACAACCTGTCAATTCTGGTTATCATCATCAACCACAATCTCCTGCATATTTTGTTCCACAGGGGCCAATGCCATATCCATACCCCTGCTATTACATGCCACAACCAGGTCAGGTTCAAGCACCCACTGCTCAGCAACCACATGCACTCCCTGAGCCTCAACCATCCCAATCTCATCAACCTAATCAACTTCAACAACACAGCTTCTTCACACCAGGTGTTGTTGACTGGAGCAGTTTACCAGATGATGTGTCTGGTAATGAACAACTGTTCTCAGGTGCTGGTCAACATGGTGGTGAGCATCCTTTTGGAAATCTAGCTCTCATGGCTTTGGAATCCTCTGATGGATCATCCTCAAATACCTCTTCAACACAGGTATCACAGGTATCCTCTGAGGCTAAGGCCAAATTATGTTCTGAAACTTGCATAGCAGCATTTGCCTCTATTAGAGAAGCAAATGTGGCTTTAATCAATAAAAATGTAGAGCTAGAACAAACAATTTCCAAAAATAAAGCTGAGTTTGAGTCTGTGCTAAAAGAGAAAACTGATGAGATTTACAAATTAAAATGTCAAATTTCTGATGATAAGGCTAGGGAGGATGTACTCTTAGAGAAGTACAAAGACCTCAAAGATACTCTTGCTGTCACCCAGGTAGAGTGTGATCGATGGGTACAATCTTGCAAGGGCTTTGAAATGCTTCTTAGTAAGCAAACAGCTTCCAATGTGAAGTTTGGAATTGGTTACAATCACACTGCTCCTCCTACAGTTTTTGCTTCAAGAGCAGGAGCGGATTCTGATGGAGAAAGTAATGACCAATTCACCTCATCATGTGATTCACTACTTGATAAAGCACCATCAGTAGTTGAAGTCAGTAGTAATCCCTCTGTGAACCTATCAGCTGATATTGATGGTTCAACTGCTGACACTCACATGATCAATGAGTTGATCAACCCAAGTGTTATCCCTAGCAGTACTGAGGGTACTGGAGAGCAGGGGATAACATCTGGAGTTCAAATCCTAATGACTGACAGCACTGAAGAGAAGAAAACTGTCAGTAGGAAGGATTTGAAGCCTACTAAGGAAGTTGACAAGAAGGCAAAAAGTGCTTCTAAACTGCCGAAGAGCAAGTCTTCAGTAGTTTCATCTTCTTTAGTTGATGATCAACAGAAGATGAAGAAGAAACCATGTGAAATATGTGGTCTATTCAATCATCTCACAGATGATTGTTGGTACAAAAAGGGATCCAAACTCAAACAAAAGAGAAAATTAAAGAAAATTTGGCTAAAATGAAAACTGAGTTTGAGTCCAAGTTTGTACCAGCAGCATCAAATCCTGTTACTCCTATGACCAAAAAGAAATCTAAAAAGGAAGGAGTGCAACAGGCAATAGCTGAGGTTGCTCAAAAGAAGATGGTGCAACACAAGAACTCATCATCAAACACCAATACCAATGTGTCTGAAGAGCTGAAAGCTCTCTCCCAGAATCAGACACAGCTGGTAATGATGGTTCAACATCTGTTGGGAAGAGTTAACCAACTTGATGGCCCTGTGTTGAAACCCCAGAAAAGGAGATCCAAGCCGAAGGATTCCTCTTCTACACCATCTCCTTCACCTCAAGCTATTGTGTCCAATAACCTGTTAGTTTACCATCTGTTGATGAGACCAGGCCCAAAACCAAAAAGGTTTGGGTCTCCAAAACTAACTGATTGTTTATTTATGCAGGTTTCTTCAACATGCCAAAGTAGCATCTGGTATGTAGACAGTGGAGGATCTATGCATATGACTGGGAACAACTCACTTCTTAATGACTACTCTCCAGGAAGGAAGGGATTTGTTTCTTTTGGCAATGATGCAAGAGGTTACATCATCGGGAAGGGCTTTGTTTCCAATGGGGAAATAAAGTTTGATGATGTCAACCATGTGGAAAATCTCAAGTATAATCTTTTGAGTGTCAGTCAATTGTGTGACAAAGGCCATGTTGCCCTTTTCACAAGCCAGAACTGCAGGATTCTGTCATCCAAAGTTCTGAGTTTGATTGACAAGGTATTGGATGCTCACACTCTCCTGAAGGCCAACAGGACAGGAAGAGTGTATGCCTTAGATCTTTCCAAGAAAATTGATCTCAAAGGCCATCCTTGCCTATTTTCCAAGGCCTCTCCTCAAGAATCTAATCTATGGCATAGAAGGCTGGGACATGTTAATTTCAAGAACATGAATCAGCTGATACACCATAGTTTAGTGAGGGGAATGCCTATGAAGGAGTTCAAGTGTGAAAACAACTGCACTGCTTGTTTGAAAGGAAAACAGCACAAGGTTTCATTTCCACCTATTGAAGAACCAAAGTCCACTGCCTGCTTACAACTTCTTCACATGGATCTCTTTGGTCCTGTGAGAGTGATGAGCATGGCACAGAAAAAATACTGTCTGGTAATTGTGGATGATTACTCCAGATTTGTATGGACTTTCTTTCTACATTCAAAGGATGAAGCTGCACAGAAGATCATAAACTTTGTGTTGTATGCTGAGAAGCAGTATTCCCTCTCAGTCAAGTGTATTAGAAGTGATAATGGAACAGAATTCAGGAACAATACACTTGATGAGTTTACCTTTCCAAGGGAATAAAGAGACAGTTTAGTATTCCAAGAACTCCTGAACAGAATGGAGTTGTGGAGAGAAAGAACAGGACCCTCATTGAAGCTGCAAGGTCTATGTTGGCTGATTCTGGACTGCCATTGACTTTTGGGCTGAAGCTGTCAACACAGCATGCTATGTGCAGAATAGAGTGCTAATAAATCAGAGGTTGATGAAGACTCCATATGAAATTCTACATCATTTGGCCCCTCTCATTTCATTTTTTAGAGCATTTGGGTGTCCCTGTTTCATTCTCAACACAAAGGATCAGCTCCAGAAATTTGATCCTAAGGTGGATGCAGGGTACTTTGTTGGTTATTCATCAACTTGCAAGGCATACAGAGTCTTCAATTGCAGAACAAAGATGGTTGAAGAGACTTTACATGTCAAGTTCAATGAATCCAAAGGACAAGATTCCACAAAGCCCTGTGGAGCTCTTTGATTTGGACATACTGCAATATGTTCCTTATCAATCTCCTGCTGTTGCTCCTGTCAACAGTTCACCACCTGGTGTTACTACTGAAGATGATGATGATAGTAGTAATCACCTCTTCAGGTTTAGTGATCAACTGCCTGAGTCCTCTAAACCTGATGCTCCTGTAGCTCCAGCCGCACCATCCACAACAAATGCTGATGAGATTTCTGCATCCTCAACTTCATTTGAGTTGCCACCATCTTCATGGTTTCAAGAATCTGCATCAACATCTGCTGCTGCTGAAGACCCTACAAACACTTGCACAGATTTGATTGTTTACCAAGAGCTGAAAAATCACCCAATATCTCAAATCCTTGGTGATATCAATGCTGGTGTCTCAACCAGAAGCCAGTTGTCCAATTTCTGCTTCTATGCTCTCTTCATCAGTCAGCTAGAGCCAAAGAACTATCATGTTGCTTTGAGGGACAATGGATGGGTTGAAGCCATGCAGCTTGAGCTTCTTCAGTTCAAGAAACAGCAAGTGTGGGAGCTTGTTCCTCTACCTCCAGGTAAGTGTGCAATAGGCACTAAATGGGTGTTTAGGAATAAAACTGATGAAAATGGGCTAATTGTTAAGAACAAGGCCAGACTGGTTGTGCAGGGGTTTGCACAAGAAGAAGGTATTGATTATGATGAAACCTTTGCCCCTGTAGCCAGACTGGAGGCAATTAGATTGTTTTTAGCCTATGCTGCACTCCACAATCTTAAAGTTTTCCAAATGGATGTCAAAAGTGCTTTTCTATATGGTACAATAAAAGAAGAAGTTTATGTGTGTCAACCACCAGGCTTTGAGGATAATAAGCACCCAGAATGGGTATATAAGCTTGATAAAGCTCTTTATGGGTTGAAACAAGCACCTAGAGCTTGGTATGAGACCTTATCAAACTTTCTTCTACAGAATAATTTCACTAGAGGCTCCATAGATAAAACTTTATTTATTAAGAAGGTGGATCAGCATAAGCTACTTGTTCAAATTTATGTTGATGATATTATATTTGCATCCTCTGATCCCCAATTGTGTGAGGATTTCCAAACCTTAATGCAACAGAAGTTTGAAATGAGTGCAATGGGAGAATTACAGTTCTTTCTAGGTTTGCAAATCAACAAAAAGCTGATGGAATTTTCATTCATCAGTCTAAATACACAAAAGATCTTTTGAATAAGTTTGATTTACAAAACTGTAAATCTTGTTCTACTCCCATGTGCAACACCACACAATTGGATGTTGATCAGAAAGGTAAAGGTGTTGATGAAACCCTTTACAGATGTATGATTGGTTCCTTGATGTATTTAACAGCTTCTAGACCAGATATATGTTTGCTACATGTGTTTGTGCTAGATTTCAGGCTGCACCTAAGGAGTCTCATCTGATTGCAGTCAAGAGGATCTTTAGATATCTGCAAGGCACACAATCTCTAGGCTTATGGTATTCCACTGGACATTCTTGCAAATTAGTTGCCTTCTCTGATAGTGACTATGCAGGATGTAAGTTGACCAGGAAATCAACTTCTGGTGGATGCCAATTCCTAGGCAACTGTTTGATTTCTTGGCAGAGTAAGAAACAAACATCTGTTGCTACATCCACTGCTGAAGCCGAGTACATTGCTGCTGCAAGTTGTACATCCCAAATACTCTGGCTTCAGAATCAACTTTTGGATTATGGCATTACAGAGACTAAGACTCCATTATTAATGGATAGTGCTTCAGCTCTTTGCATTGTCAAAAATCCTGTCCAGCACTCTAGGACCAAACATATAGAATTAGACATCATTTTATAAGAGATTGTTTTGAAAAGGGTCTAATTAATCCTATGTTTGTGCCTAGTGCTGATGAGCTTGCAGACATTTTTACTAAGCCTTTGGATAGTTCAACTTTCCACAACCTGGTGTTAAGGCTTGGTATGCTGCAGCTAGAATAAGTGACAACTACTGATGATCTCAGTAATTACTGATGATCATTGGTAACCATGTCACATATAAGTACTGATGAGTTATTTTACCCTCAGTAGTTTTTATAACTACTGAAGGCTAAATGCTTTAAGTACTGGACTTTATCTGTTCTACACTACTGATGTAGTTACAACTACTGAAAATCAGTAGAAACAGATAAGTACTGATGTCCTATGAAACTACTGAAAACAGCTAAAAGCTGATGAGTAAGTGTTGAGGACAGTATGAAACAGCTGAAAGGCTATGAATTGACGACAACTACTGATGAGTACTCTCTCTTCAGTAGTTCACAAACTGCTGTTTCTTTATAAACAACTGAAGCAATACCATGTCTTCAGTAGTTTCACAACTACTGATGACTAACACCAAGTCTTCAGTTGTTTACAACAACTGATGGCAAAACCACGGTCTTCAGTAGTTTCACAACTACTGATGACTAATACCAAGTCCTCAGTTGTTTCAACATCTGAAGTCCAACTTGTCTTCAGTAGTTTTTAAAACTACTGATGCCTAAATCAGAGACTTCAGTTGTTTCAACGTCTGATAGTAAACACCATGTCTTCAGTTGTTTTATAACTGCTGACCACACAATACCATCAGTCGTTTCAAACGTCTGAAAGTTAATACCACGTCATCAGTAGCTTCAAATACTGATGACTAACACCAAAACCTTCAGTCGTTTCATAACCCGTACCCTATATATACCTGATCCCTCTTTCAGAGTTTTTCATTCTTTCCGACCTAACTTTTCAAAAGCTCTGAAAACCTTTCACCTTCATTAATGGCGACCATGCAACTCAAACCTCGACACAACTGTGTCGCGTACCTTACAAAATCGCCCTTCTGGACCAAATTTGAAAATGCTATAGATCTTATGGTCCAATCCCCACTAAAAACGGCTTTCCTTTTAAATCCAATCATTTATGCCGATTCGCTACGTCAGTTCTGGATGAATGCGACCGTTACTGGAGAATCTATCCATTCATCTATCAACTCGCATAAGGTGGTCATCTCTACTGCTACCATCCGCCAATATTACTGTTAGATGATGCTGCCTACCCTGTTGGATATCCTAAGCGCCAACTTGATCTTTCCTTTGAACAACATGGATATCAGGGTGATCTTAGTGCTTCAACAATCCTGAAGAAACATTTTCCAGATGCTGAACGATTATTATTTCATATGGTAAATGTTTGCCTGGCTCCGAAGACTTCCTCTTGGGATCAACTGTCTTCCAGATGGCAACAGGTATTGTTCTCTATCCTTGAACAAGAACCACTAAACTCTCTGAAATAATTTTTCTTGAACTCAAGGATATGGCCACAAAACCACTTTCTAACCGTTGGATACTATATCCTCGGTTATAATGGCCATAATAGAGAATCAGCTTTCTGCTGAGGGACTAGTTGGTCTGGGAGTCCCTGCTTTGGCTGTATTGCCGGAGGTATACTCCCGACACAACACTGACCAAACTCTCAAACAGGCTGCCAAGCTGCGCAAACCCACGCAGCTGGAACCCACAGCCTCCACCTCCAAATCCAAAGTCCCCTCCAAACCCACAAAGAAGAAGCCTAAGAAAGCTACTCAGGGAATTGAGTCCCCTGTGGATGCTCCTGCAGCACCAACGCAGGTTATCTCTGCTGGAAATAACCCCCCAGTAGAGACTGTGACTCCACCCACTGAAGCCGCTCAGGTTTCCTCTCAAAAGGAACCTGAAGCAACCACTCACAGGGAAGCCACAATGCTGGGATCCTCCTCACTTGAGGGGATTACCATTGAAGAGCACCACCTGTCCCGGGTGCACACTGCTTCCACACCCTCTCCTGATGCAACCGCCCCTCAAAGCCCTACTATCATTGTTGCAAAAGTGCTGACGCAGTTGCATTCCTCACCCCCCACCCAGACACCAATTACTACTGGGATAACCTCACACCTGAGGGGGAGGATCAAAATGCTTCTGTCAACCCACAGCACAGGGGTTATCATGTTCCATCTTCTAGTGTAGATAAGGAGGTGCGAACTACTGGTGAGGCTGCCACTGCTTCTGACTCAGCAAATGACCAGGATGCAGTTGGTAACATCTCTAAGTCCTCACCAGTGGCAACAGCTGATGAAGGACATAGTCCTGAGGCTGGAAGTCCCCAGAACCGAGAACAAGGGGCACATGCTACAATTGATCTACACTCAAGGCATGTTCATTCTGACTTTGTCAGGAGGTCAGGTGATTCAGTATCAACTGATGATGACCTGAGCTTCTTCTTCGATGTAGTTGCTCAAAACACCATTCTAGAGGATGAGGTTAGCAGACTCAAAGAGCTGCTGGCCAATATGTCTCAGGATGCAAGTCCATCTGCCACCATCATACACCCACAGATGGCACCTTCCTTGAAGGTTTCCCAAACACAGAGCCACCCCAAAATCAACCACCTGCCTCTGCTTCAGGCCCTACTTCTCAGGAACAGACCCTCCTGAGCAAATAGGTGCTATACTCCAAAATTCCTCCCTCTCATCACCCCCATAATCACTGATATAGTGATCAAAGCCCTTGATGAGAGGCTTTCCTCAACATTACAGCCCTTGGTTGATGCTGCTGTCCACAAGACTCTTTCTGCGGTCTCAACCCCTCCTCCAATGCAACCAAAAAGGGGGAGAGTCCTGCAGTGAAAGAACAGAAGAGGAAAAGATCCGAGGAAAAGAAGGAAGCAAAGCAAGCCCAAAAGGAGAAAGAACAGCAACCAATGCTCACCTACAAAGAAAGAAAGGTGCTGATGAGCACATTGCTGAAGATAAAGCCTTGGAGCTATGATAAAAGAGGCTGATGCCGAACACAGTAGATCAATGGACAACATCATTGATCAGCTGTTCAGGCAAGGTCATGACACCAACAAACTTGACTCTGAGATTCGACGACTAGAGATTGAAGAAATCCAGAATAGATGGGCAAGTTATGAAGTGTTAGAAAGAGAAAGGCTAGAAATCATGATAAGATTTATTGCAAAATATATTGGAAGATCAATGATTGAGATCAAAGCTTGGTCCAGGGACAGTATCTTGGCAATCACCACCAAGATCTGTTCGTCTGAAGCATACACTAAAGGGCTTGTTATTGAAGCTTTGAATGAAGTGGGTGCTGGGAGCAGGACTGAGCTAGCAAAGCAATCAAAAGCCACACTCACCTCAAGGATGCTAGCACAGCCTGTCACATTCCCACACCTAAACCACCCAAAACACAACCCACAAACCAACTCCCTTACCCTCAAAACCATAGCCGATGATATACCCTTGAAGAAGAAGAGAAGGATATTGAGGCTAGAAGAAGATGAAGAAGATGATGAAGACAGCTGCCGCTATCAGCTGTAATTCAGTTGCCTAAGGCCACAAGTCACTCCTCAGCAATTACTCCTGAAGTCCAGAGACAAATGGTTAAAGTGAAGCTAGAAGAAGAAGAGCTTCATAAACAGCATGATGAGGAATTGCTGAAGAGAGTTGACAAAGCTTATGCAGCCACATCTTCCATCATCAATATGAAGGAGCAAGCCCTCAGACTTTACACTCTCAGGCATACCTTTCAATATCAAAAGGAAAGAGTGAGGATTTGCCTGATCCCAGGGTCTCTCACAGAATTCACAAGAACAATATACCTCGGAGATACATTGGCCAGGTGAAAAAGATCGTAGATGAAGTGATCTCTCTGGTCTTTGTAGTTTCACCCTGGGAAATCCTAGAAGACTTCAAGAAGGCCTACAAAGCTAATCTAACCCCTCAGAAGATGCTGGAAAACAAAATAGTGAAAAAGGGGTTAGTTTACAAGAGGCTTGAGGAAGTCAGGAAAAATGAGCTCCAGTTGTTCCTAGAGGGTAATCACCCGGATGAGTTCGCTTACAGAGTAATAACAACTGTGGAGCTAAAGAATGGGAAACAGGCCAAATACCTGTCTGAGTATTATGGGCCGGAATCACTATTTGAAGGAGGTGCTGAAGAGCTAACCATGGAGGAACAAATCACCTTCCTTGAGGCCTACACAAGAGAGTCGTACAGACTCATTATGGGGAAGTGAATCTCATGAATGGGATAACAACTCTGTGTCCAATTCCCCAAAAAGAGTTCCCATTCATACTCTGCCAAACAAATATTTGAGGTTCTTCCCAGGCCGGAGCGTACATGGGTCATCTTCTCTACTGATCAAGAAGGAAAAAGACCAACATTTTTGCCATCAATAAGTGGGAGTTTAAATAAGTTAGAGGTTTTGGCTGCATTGGTTCAGGGGGAGTTTGTTGGACCAAAAGAACCAATGAGCCAAGATCAGAAAACCTCTAAGTCCCACACGGTATCACAACAACTGCTGAAAGCCTCATCAGTAGTTTGACAAGTGCTGAAGACTCAACAGCTGAAGATCAAGTGCTGAAGATCTTAACAGCTGAAGAATCAAAGTACTGAAGTACAACAGCTGAAGAACACAAGTGCTGAAGCTGAAAGACCAAAGTACTGAAGTACAACAGCTGAAGAGTTCACAAGTGCTGAAGATCAACAACTGATGTACAAAGTCTGAAGACAAAGACTGAAGACATCAGCTGATGATATCTACTGAAGTCATCAGCTGATGAAACGCTGAGGTCAAAGTCTGAAGATCAAGTACTGAAGCCTCAGTAGTTGTCACAACTGCTGAAGAGTACTTCTTCAGTAGTTGTGTCAGTAGTTTTATGTTTTTCAGTTGTTGTAAATGAGATGTTTAACACTTAGGAACATTTGTAAGAAGATGTCAGTTGTTGACATCTTCAGTAGTTGTTAAACATCAGTAGTTATAAAACGGTTACATGTCACTTTCAAGTGACATCAGCCTACGTCATTCTTTTCTTTATAAGGAAAGATGACTCACCTGTAATCGTGCCTTTGAGGCCGACAATCCTAATGCAATATTCCTTTTGTCGGATATTTCTCTCTTTATAACAAAATTCTTTTCGTTTTATATCAATTGTTCTTGTTGATTTGTCTAATTCTGAGCTAATCCGCTGCTAAATCTGTTCAATCGATTAAACAAGGGCTGAGATCCTAACTACTGAAGGAGAACACTTTCGCGCTTTAGGACAACTTCTGAGAACTTGGCTCGACTTTATATTCAACAGTTTCTTCAAACGTTGTTTCAGATGTGTTCTTTAGACTTTGTTTGTTCAGACTTTGTGTTCCGACTTTGTCTTCAGACATTGTCTTCAGCGTTGTCTCAGCTGTTGTCTTCAGACTTTATCTTCAGACATTGGTTTCAAACTTTGTCATCAGCGTTCTATTCAGACTTGTCTTCAGCTGTTGATCTTCAGACTTTGTTTCAGAGTGTGTTAAGACTTTGTCTTCAGACTTTGTCTTCAGACAAGATCGTTCAGACTTGTCTTCAGTGTTGTAGACCACTTCAGTGTTTTAATGTCGTGGGACTTAAAGTTTTTTGATCTGGCTCATTGGTTCTTTGGTCAACAAACCCCCTGAACCAATGCATCCAAAAACCTTTATTATTATTGAAGTCCACTTACTGGCAGAAAAACATTATCTGGATCAGCTCAGAAATCTTCAAATTAAGCTCAAGGAAGAGGTTGAGAAGGTTTGATTGGCAAAGGTTGAATGGGAAGTCGTCTGGGGAATGGACACAGAGCTGTTACCCCATCCATGAAACCTACTTCCCAATGATAATCTGTAAGACTCTCTGACATAGGCCTGAAGGAAACAACTTGTTCTTCCATTATGAGTTCCAGCTTCACACTCAAAGAAGAACTCAGGCCGATAGTACTCTGATAAGTACTTATATGCTTTCCATTCTTCAGCTCCATAGTAGTTATTGTTCTGTATGCAAACTCATCAGGATGAGTGCCTTCAAGCAACAACTGGAGCTCATTTCTTCTTATTTCTTTAAGCTTCTTGTAGATCACCCCTTCTTTACCATTTTGTTTTCTAGTAAAGTTCGTGGAGTCACTTTAGACGTGTAAGCTCTCTTGAAGTCATCAAGGATTTCCCAGGGTGACACTTCATGGCCAGCATTATCACAGCATGTACAATCTTCTTACTTGGCCATTGTATCTACTTGGAATCTTCTTTCTATGAATTCTGTCACTTACTCTGGGGTCAGGCCAAATTCTCACTCTCTCTTTCTGATATTGAAATGTAATCTGAGAGCATACAACCTCTGAGCATGTTTCTTCATAGCTTGTATGGATGAAGACTTAGGAAACTCTTTATCAATCATCCTTAACAGCTGCTCATCATGTTGTTTGTGTTGTTCTTCTTCTTCAAGTTTGACTTTTACCATTTGCCTTTGGAAGTCAGGTGTGATTGTTGTTGGTTGACTCCTAGGCTCGGGCATCTTTATATTAAGAACAACAGGGATTGGCAAACTATCATCCTTATCATCTTCTTCTTCTTCTTCCATCCTCAACACCCTTTTCTTCCTCTTGGGTGCATCATTGGTATTGGGTTGAGTAGGTTTCTTGGGAAAAGGAGTTGGTTTTGAGGGTTGTGAAGTTGGTTGTTTTGGTGTAGGAGATTGTGCAGGCTGCTCTAGCATCTTGGTTCTGAGTGAAGATTTGGATAACTTTGCCATATCAACCTTTTCCCAGCACCAGCTTCATCAAGAGCTTCTATGATCAATCCTTGTTGAATACTTCAGACGAACAGATTCTGGTGGTTATCTCCAAAATACTGTCTCTCGACCATGACTTCACTTCAATGATTGCTCTTCCCAGATGTTTTGATATAAATCTTGCCATAGCTTCTGGCATTTTCCTTTCTTTCTCACTCCAACTTGCCCATCTTTGTTCAATCTCTTGAATCTCTAGCCTTCTGATTTCAGAGTCAAGTTTGGCAGTGTCAAATCCTTGTCTGAAGAGTTGATCAACAATCTTATCCATAGATCTGCTACGTTGCTCATCAGCTTCTTTGATCAGTTCTTCTAACTTTTTCTCACTTTCAGTCTGTTCAGAGCTTTTCTTTCTCTTGTAGGTGATCAATTCCTTTTCTTTCTTCTTTTTTTCTTCTTCCACTTCAAGTATCTTTCTTTTGTCTACTTTCGCTGACTTAGACTCCCCCTTTTTGGTTGCATTGGGTTGAGGGGTGTGAATGTCAGAAAGTCTCTTACAAACAACAACATCAATTAAGGATTGAAGATTTAAGGAAAGCCTCTCATCAATGGCTTGATGCATAATGTTTGTGATTATGGAAGTGATGAGAGGTAAGGATGATTGAATGGAAGCAACCATTTGCTCAGAGGGGTTCTGTCCCTGAGAAATGGTGCCTGAATCAAGGCTGGTGGCAAAGTTGTTGGGAGTGGCTCAGTGTTTGGAATAGTTTCAGGAGAAATTGCCATCTGTGGGTGAATGTGGGCAGATGGACTTGATTCTTGTGACATGTTGGCAAGAAGTTCTTGTAGTCTGCATACCTCAATCTCAAGAATGGTTTTGTGGGTGAGAACATCAAAGAAAAAGCCCAGGTCGTCATCAATCTTGCTGAATCATCTGACCTCCTGATGAAATCAGGATGAACATGTGTTGAGTGTAGATCAGTATTCACTGTGCCCCTATTTCTTGGAACTGGGGACTTCCTGCTTCAGAATATGTCCTTCATTGGCAGTTGCATCTGGTGAGGACTTAGAAATGATACCATCTTCATCCTGGTCATGTGCTGAAACAGGAGAGAGGCAGCCTCACAAGATGTTCGAATCTCCTCCTCTACACAGGGAGATTCAAATCTGTAATCTCTGTGCTGTGGGTTATCAGCCACATTATAATCTTCTCCCTCAAGTTTTGAGGTTTTCACAGTGGTAATAGGGTTCTGGGGAGGGGTAAGGAATGTAGTTGAGTCAGCACTTGTGCAATAACCACAGTTGGGGTTGTAGGAGTGGCTTTAGTATCAAGATAGGTGTGAAGAGGACTGCACCTGGGGTGAATGGTGCTCTTCGTTGGCAATCTTCTCAAGTGAGAAAGATTCCAGTAATGTGGTTTCCCCACTTTTGGTTGCATCATAATCCTGTTGAAAGGATACTTGAGCGGTTTCAGCTGGTAGAGTCTTGGAAACTACAGGGGGATTACGACCCATAGTTTCATCATGCCTTTGTGTTGCAGGGGTATCATTAGGGGACTCAACTCCCTGAGTAGCCTTTTTGGTTTGTTTGGATTGTGGTTTGGAGGGGACTTTCGATCTGGATGATGAGGCTGTGGGTTCCTTCTCGTTGGGTTTTAGCAGTTTGGCAGCCTCTTTGAGGTGTGGGTCAGAGTTTTGCCTGGAGTATACCTCTGGCAAAACTACCATAGCAGGGACTCCAAGGCCAACAGGGCCATCAGATTTTAACTGATTCATGATTATGGCCATAAGAAACCTTGGATATAATAGCCATCTATTAGCCACAGTTTCATTGCCAGATCTTTTAATTCTAAAATATAGTTTTAGAAAAATTTAAGCTTTGGCATTCAAGGATAGAATACAATACCTGCTGCCACTTGGTGACATTTGATCCCATGAAGAGGATTTGGGGGCAAGGCCAACATTGATCATATGGAAGATTAGACGTTCAACATCATTGCAGGATCGTTGAAGGGTGTGAGTTACAACGCAACAACACAAAGAGGAATAACCAAACTTTAATCAACAGTAAACTGGATTAACCAAGATAAGACACTAAGAACACAAGTAATGAAAGAGACAGAACACAAAGAACACAAGTATATGGTTTTCAAAATGCAGTATATTGCTTTCTCTATGTTCTATTACAAGTGTTACAAAGCATAAAATAAAGATACAACAACATGATACTTATACTACATCCTATAGCTGTCTATACTTTGAAAGCCAGCTGGATACATTGACTAGACACACAAAATCAATTGTAAGTCAAAAGGCAGATTGCCTTTTGACTTGTGACTATGACATGCCATAGCTCACATCCTTTTCTATTACAAAGGATAAAGTACATAAGGTAGAAAGTATACAGACTCAAGACCTCAATGTACAGTTACCAAAAGCATGGACCTTTTCACCAAACATGTTAGTTGGTGACTTGCAGAGTTGCAGTGGAAATGTGTCCAGCTTTATGGAACAGTACATCAGATAAAGCATATGTTAAAAGTCTTCGGAAGAAATCTGTGTTCATGAACTTGAAGCTTCGGAAGACTTTGTCTCTGAGGCTTCGGAAGACTTCATCTTTGGCTTCGGAAGATGTTGTCTTGGCTTCGGAAGATTTCACACTTAGAGTATTTCTGTGCACATGTGAAACTTCCGAAGCTTTCCACTTCAATGCACTTGTGCAGCATGCATGAGAGACTAAAGATGTTTAGGTTGCTCAGCCTCTTCATTAATCTCTACAAACTCCCCCTAGGTTGATGCTACCAAAACACTTAGAAAACTTCAGATATTACAGTCCTCATTAGGATGATCACCATTCCTTTTCATAAGTTGATCAGGATCCTTAGGCTGTCAAAGTGTCTTCTCATGTCGAAGAGATCATGCAGAGGCAACTGAAACATATCTTGCCATGTATAAATGTCTTCAATGCCTTGATCTCTAATAACATGCCATCTTTCTGGATTTGTGGTGTATGTCCAAGACAAGATGGGTCTTCCTGATGCTAGAGCTACTAAAGTTGAGTTGGTTGAGCATCCTCTGGCTGCACATCCTCAGGTTGTTCTGATTCATCCTGAGGTTCAGAAGAGGATGCAGGCTTCTTCTTCTTCTTAGACTTTGGTTTAGAAGCCATCCTCTTCTTTCTCTTTCCAAATTTTAACTGCAGCACCAGATTGATATTTACTGTCTCTCTCAGTTGGGACTTCTCTCTCTCAGGCTCAGAAGGAGAGGGAGGTTGACCCTGCTGTGGATCAGAAGATGAAGCTTGCTGAGCATTAGAGGAGGTCCGGGTTGTGTTGTGTCTGTTTGTTCAACCTTAACCTCCACTTCAGTGTGGAGCCTGACTTGGAGTGGATGTAAGTCAGTGAGCACTCCACTCTTGATCTTCTGCTTGATTACCCTGATATGCTCATCCATAGTGGATAGAGACATGGGTCCAAGTCTCCTTCTGGAGAATCCATACAGCTTCAAGAAGCTCATCATCCTCTGCCTATGAGCAGACTTCTTCATGCTCTTTTGGATGATGGCTCTTGACTTTGCAGCTTCTTCCCTCATCATCCTCTTTGTTGTCTTTCTTTCCTTGACTAGCTCAAGCTCAAGTTGTATTAAATACTCAAACTCAACATAGTCATAAGGTAAGGGAACGAGTGCATCTGCCTGATAGAGACTGTGGCACTCAGGTAGTTAATCATCTTGATTATGTCTTCTTCCTTATCTACCTGAGGTTCTTGTTGAACCACATCCTCTTGTTCAGGGCTTTCTTGAACTGGTGAGAGGGTAGGCATACCTCTGTACAGTCTTTTTCTTTTTCTTTCTTCTTTGATCTGTACTAGAGTTCTGCATCTTCTGCCTCCTTCTTCTCTCTTGACCTTTCCAGATCACCAGCTCATTCAATTCATCCAAGGGGAGAGAAATGATATATCTATGTCATAGTCCTAGTATGCAGATAGTTATCCTGACTGCCCTTAATCATCATTTTGAGTATCTGGTTTGGGGCAGCCCTGATTGCAGTCTCCATGAGTCTTGGAGAGTCAGTAAGGAACCTTCTCCCCTTAGCCTCCTTTTCCTCTCTCTCTCCTCTCTCCTCATCAATCTCCTCAGATGTCATTTTTCTTTTCCCTTTGTCACTCACAGACCTTTGTGACTCAGGGTGGAGAGAGCTTTGGCCTTCATTGCTCATTGCAGCATCTGAGCTCAGGCCAGAGAGAGGTTGAGAAGCACCTTCACTAGCAGAGTCGAGAAGGAATATGGATCTCTGCAGCAGTTGGAGATGATGAGACAGGACTCTTAGGTTTTGTCACTGGGCCTTCAGACAGGACTCTTAGGTTTTGTCACTGGGCCTTCATCAAGTTTCCGCTATGAAGCTAATCTTAGGGTCTGCCTCAACATCCAGTTGACCGATGACATTGCCTGATTGCCTTAGTCTCCTTCTTAGACTGAACTCTGCAATGATCTTGTTTGGATTCTTCTAGCCATTCTGTCAGCTTGTCTTGATTGGCTTGGGTTGACAAGTGGCATGTTGACTAGATCCAGACCTTCATAGTAGTTCAAGGTCTGAAAATTAAAACTTCTTGCTGTCCTTGAACTCTTATGATGATGAGAGCCTTCTAGTTGTTGACATACCTCCATCCAATGATGTGATTAAGGATGATGAAGGTGACATGGCTCTTGGTATCCCATCCTCAAACAGACTTTGTATGAAGGAGTCTGTGTAGTCCCATCAATGTGATCTAGAGGAGGTTGCTGAGAATGCAAGTTGCAAGTGAGGATGGTGAGTCCTCAATGTCCATTCTCTCAAAGGAACTCCCAGGTTCTGTAGCTGTAAATACTTTCTCCCCTTTTTTGGTAGCATCACCCATTTGCATAGGTGAGCTGGAGGATAGATCAATCACATCCGCAGGTTCTCGTGTTCCTAGTTGAGCTCTCCTTAAGGGTCTCCCAGCTAGTTTTTCCTTAAGATATGAAATCTCAAGTTGCTGATCATTGATCCTATTGTTCAGGGTAGTCACCTGAGATTCAAGGTGACTGACCTTTGAGACAAATAGGTGCATGTTTTGGATAGTTGTTGCCTTTAGTCTCAGATCCCCCTCATCTTTATTTGAAGAATCACTGGGGGTGGAGAAGATTGGACCAGAGTCCTTTCTCTCATGACCAGTTCTATTCTTGGCTACTGGATTTCTGCTTACTGGCAGTCTCAGTTGAGATGTCAGTAGGCTGAGTTGCCATGGTTGAGGTCTTAAAGATGTAATCACTTGCAGAAGTGAGAGCCTCTTCCATATGGACATCCTGAACAAGTTCAGAAGTGTCCACCTCAGTTGTAGGTGACTGATGTGGGATAGATGTAGGAGACTCAGGAGATTCATCTCTCTTGGAGTAGGGGAAAAGAAGAGAGAGTCATTATATCACTGAAACCTAGATCTCATCAGTGTAGAAGTCAAGGTTGGGAATGGTTGGTTGAGATCTATAGGCTGGGGATGGTAACTATCCCCTGAAGGTTGATCACTTGAGTGTTGAGACTCAGAGTGATGGCTTAAATCAGTAGAGCTAATGAGCTCATCAGCTGAGCATGAGGAACCTCAGGACTGATTTTAGAAAAGATGGGAGTGGTTTGCTCCTCAAGAGAAATGGGAGCTCCAGTATCCACTTCTTCCAGTATTGGGAGTATATGGGGGCCTCCACAGACTGAATAGTCGAGCAGGGGTTTGTTTGGATTTTCTTTGGTAGGTGATGGATATTTGAGGCTGTGTAGGTGGTGGAAAGCAGCAGGTGTGGGTTCAACACTAGCTTCTGCTGCTAGGTTGTCACCTTGAGCAATGAGCTCTAACATTTTTGGGACTAGGGCTGTTTCTACCCAGAGAATCCAATAGTGGACTTTCTCAATGTTTTAAAGATGCCGGGCTTCATCTGTCCCAATTTAAGAGTGTTACCTGTTTCCCTTAACTGTGAGCCCAGTTCCAGTTAAGAATGTACTGGACATATCTAGGAACATGTAGTACTCTAAGAAGTCTAAATTAGCAAGCAAATTTGTATAAACAAATTGAGAGTACCTGAATTTGACCCCTTGAACCATTCCATGGACTATGAAAGAGAGATCTTCAGGAATCTGGTCCCATCCACCATGCTTGTTTGATAAGCTGTGAATGACCACATGGAGCAGGAATCTCCATTTGGATGAGACCTTCCCTTTCCTGAAGGTCTTTACACAGAAATCTCCTCGTAACCCATCTGCTCAAAGGAATGATTTACAGCTTCCTTTGTGAAGAATACCTCACCTTCTCATCATCCAGCTGAAGATGTCGGTTGATGATGGCCGGAGTGATGAAGATTGTTCTCCCCTGCACTGTGGCAGACAGTGCCTTCTCCCTCTCGATAATGACCTCTTGGCAGGTCTTCTAGAATTCAAGCAACTGATCCTCATAGAGGGGAGGATCAATGGTTAGGGAGGTGAAGTAGTGGGAAAGAGACAAGAAACTGTAAACCTCTGAGAAATGAGGATCTTTCTCAGTGCATAACAGAGCAACTTGATTGTGTTGTCTATGTAGCCGCATGGTAAAGTTGGGATCATTTCTGTGAGCAAGGTTAGCCAATGTGAGGTAGCTTAAGAACGAAGAAAGAAGAAAGAAAGAAATTTCAAAGAGAAAAATTTGGGTTTAGGTTTGGAGGAAGAGCAGATGATAGAAGAGGGGGAAACCGTTGGGTTATATGAGAGAGAGGGATTTCACTAAAGTTTAATGAAAGAGAATAAATTGAAATCCGGATGTCGGTCCCACCTCTGAAAAAGTAGTTTACTTTTTGCTCAAAAAGTAGTTTTCTTGGAAATCAACAAGCTTCCGAAGGTAAATTATCTTCGGAAGTTTTGATGAAAAGCTTCCAAAGCTAAAATGACTTCGGAAGAATTTCCTGAGAGTATTTGATGATTTTGCTTCGGAAGGAAAAATTAAGACTGAGTGCTTTGTATAGAGAAACAAAGCTTCCGAGAGTTAATTATTGCTTAGGAAGGAAAGGTCCTTGAAAATAAGTAAGTGTCTAAGATAACTATTTAAGCTTGGAAGATAAAATTGAAATATCTTCCGAAGGTAAATTTCTTAGACAGTTTAATATTTGAAGTGTGTGTGATTTTCTTCCGAAGTTAAAATGCATAACTTCCAAAGTATAAAATCATCAATTAATCTAAGGAAAGTCTTCCAATCCAAGAGAAAAACATGAGCTTATGAAGATGATAGACTAGACAACTTAGAACACACATATTTTAAGAAATAATAAGAATTAGTTTTAAGAAAAATTTACTCAAGGTTGATCATCCCAATAGCTGATATTAGATATTTAAATCTTTGTTCATCAAAAGCCTTGTAAACAAATCAGCATATGTCATCTGTGTGAACCTTGACTAGTTTAATTAATCCCTTTTCATAATTATCTCTTATTAGATGATAGCTGATATTGATGTGATTTGTCCTTGAGTGCTGCACAGGGTTTTCTGTAATTGAGATGGCACTGTTGTTGTCTATGTGGATTGAAGTCTCCTTGAAATTTAACCCATAGTCTAGCATTTGATTCTGAATCCAAAGCACTTGAGCACAGCAGCTGGCGGCAGCAATGTATTCAGCTTCAGCAGTTGATGCAAAGACACAGGGTTGTTTCTTGCATTGCCATGAGACAACCCTTCCACCAAGAAATTGACATCCCCCAGATGTAGACTTTGCAGTCATATTGCAACCACCATAATCATTATCTGTATAAGCATACAGATTGAAGCAGAATTCTTGGGATACCATAGACCAAGTGTTGATGCACCTTTGAGGTATCTTAGAATCCTTTTGAGAGTGATAAGATGAGACATCTTAGGGTTGCTTGATATCTTGCACAAATGCATGTAGCAAACATGATATCAGGCCTACTAGCATTAGATACATAAGAGACCCAATCATAGCCCTGTATAAGTGTTCATCTACACACTCCCCCTCAAGATCAGGACCAAGGGAGTGGTTTCTGGCTATGGGTGTCTTAGCAATCTTACAGTCAGTCATATTGAACCTTTTGAGTATGTCTTGAACATACCTTGACTGACTTATGAAGATGCCATCTTCAACTTGCTTTACTTGAATTCATAGAAAGAAATTGAGTTCCCCCATGGCACTCATTTCAAATCTGTCTTTCATCAGCTTCTCAAAGTCTTTGCAGAGCTTTGGATTAGTTGAACCAAAGATGATGTCATCACATATACTTGAACTAGCAATATGTCTTTTCCTTGTCCTTTGATGAAGAGAGTTCCACCTATAGTACCTCTCCTGTATCCATGCTTACAGAGATACTCAGACAGTGTCTCATACCACTTCCTGGGTGCCTGATGCAGCCCATAGAGAGCTTTGTCAAGCTTGCAGACATAATCAAGATGATCAGGATCTACAAAACTAGGTGGTTGTTTGACATAAACTCTTCATCTATCACTCCATATAAGAAGGCAAATTTCACATCAAGTTGAAAAACCTTGAAGTTCTTGGATGCAGCAAATGCCAGGAATATCCTAACAGCTTCTAATCTTGCCACTGGAGCAAAGACATCATTGTAGTCAATCCCTTCTTCTTGTGTGTATCCTTGAACAACCAGTTTAGCTTTGTTTTGATGATAATGCCTCTATCATCCTTCTGTTCCTAAACACCTATTTGGTTCCTATTGTAGTGTTCCCAGTAGAAGAGGACAAAGGTTCCAAACTTTCGGTGTTTTGAATTGAAGCATCTCTTGTTGCATAGTTTCAACCCAACTTCCATCCTTTAGAGCCTCCTCAACTTTCTTTGGCTCTATTTGGGATAGAAAACAAGAGTGAAGACAAACATTTGCTTCATGGGTTGTCCTCTTGTCTTTACCCGGAGACAACATGTCCAATGATGTTGTGGTAGGATGAGACTTGTGGATCCTAAGCTGAGGAATCACAGCAAGTTATTGAAAAAGATGTAAATTAGAAAAATTTAGATCTCGCATAGATGTTTCTCCCACCAAATCAGTACACTTTTCAAGTGAAACTTGATCAAGCAGTGTGTGACATCATTGATGTTCTCATCTATGATGTGGTTAGTGGCATCAAGAAATCCTTGGTCACTGTCACCCTCACCATTGTTGCCTTCCATAGTTGAGGTGTTCTTATCTGGTTGTAGAGCCTCTAAGCTGGAATTTTTAGACATACCAGATGTATCAGCTGAATTTGTCATTGTTGTGCTCATAGAAACCTCATTTGTAGAAGTAGTTCCAACTGGAGCTGAAGATGTATGACTTGAAGGTCTTCCTAGCTCAAATCTTGGGTCAGGATCACCTGCACTTAATTTTCTGTAGATCCTGAAACATTCTAACAAGATTTATTAAAACAGTTGGTAACCAAATCAAGATCAAATAGCCAATCTGGACCAGAACCAGCAACACATGGTGTGTGTTCATTGAAGGTCACATTGGCTGACTCCTCAACAATTCTAGTTCTAAGATTGTACACTCTATAAGCCTTAGCTTGGGAAGAGTATCCAATAAAGTGTCCATCATCTGATTTCTCAGCAAACTTGGCAATTTGATCTTTGGTATTCAAGATGGTGCAAGGACATCCAAATGACTTGAGAAAACCAATGAAAGGTTTTCTCTTGTGCCAAAGTTCATAAGGAGTCCTCCCATGAGTCTTAACTACTAAAACTCTGTTCTGCACATAGCAGGCAGTGTTGACTGCCTTTGCCCAGAAGGTGATGGGCAGTTTAGAGTCAGAGAACATGGTTCTTGCAGCTTCAATCAGAGTCCTGTTTCTCCTCTTAGCAACACCATTTTGTTGAGGAGTCCTGGGAGCACTAAATTTTCTTGCAATACCCTTATCATCACAAAATGTATCAAGGGTTTGATTCTTGAATTCTGTTCCTTGATCACATCTTATGATTTTGACCTTGTGATCAGACTGATTCTCAATCTTTAAGATGAAATTCTTTAGAATCTCAGGAGTCTCATCAATAGTTCTAAGGAAAAACACCCAAGTGAATCTTGTAAAATCATCTGTGATCACTAGACAGTATGACGTCCTTCCTAAACTCATTACACTGGTGGGGCCAAAGAGATCCATATGTAACAAGTGTAGGGGAGTAGTGATGGAGTTCATTTCCTTAGGCTTATGAGATACCTTATGTTGCTTCCCTTTCAGGTATGCAACACAGTGATCATCACTTGTAAACTCTTTCTTTGGCAATCCAGTTACCAGATCATGCTTAATCAATTTATTCATGTTCTTAAAGTTTATATGGCACATTCTTTTATGCCATCGAAAAGATTCATCACTATGGCTTTAGATAGAAAGCATGAAACTTCTCCGGAGGGAGAGGTTTCTTGCAAGTCCATCTTGTACATGTTTCCTTTCCTGGGGGCTCTAAGAAGGATATGCTCATGAGGAATGACCACACCAGGCTTAAGAACAATGCACTCATGCTCAGTAAAGAGCATGTTATGACTCTGATCACAAAATTGAGATACACTCAGAAGATTGTATCCAAGCTCCTTAACAAAGTTTACCTTTTCAATGCTGAGCTTACCATTTGTGACCATGCCCCTTCCTGAAATGTAACCACCTTCATCTCCTCCAAAAGCAACAGGTCCTATCAATCCTTTCAAAGTTCTGGAGTAGTGACCTATATCCATCATGTGCCTGGAGCAGCCACTGTCTATGATCCAAACATTTCTGTTTGTCTTCAGCTGTCCCTGTACAAAATAGAATGATTAGTTACATCTGGAATCCCAATCTTTGCTTGTCTTAGGCTTATTTACAGAAGGTATTCACTGTCTATGATCAAAACATTTCTGTTTGTCTTCAGCTGTCCCTATTACCAATCATGTGCCTGGAGCAGCCACTTGTCTTGGCTTATTTACAGCTGTTGTAGATGGAGAAATCTTAGTAACTTGGTCTTTCTTAGACATCCACACCACCTTTGGATTCTTGGACTTGACCTTTAAAACTTCGGAAGTTTGTGGAACTTCGGAAGTTTTGATGAATGATACTTCGGAAGATTCTGCAGACACTGCAGCAGATTTCAGTGCTTCGGAAGAATTCCTTTCTTCGAGACCAATATTTCTTCCGAAGGTAATTTTCATTTCCTTCTTTTTAGATTTGAGACTTCCGAAGAAAGCTGGTTTTCCTTCCGAAGCCTGAATCTTCCTGGAACTCTTTGAAGCCTTTGTTTTGGCCATGTGGATGGTACCTTTAGGATTGAAGGGACAATCCTTTGCAATGTGAGTAGAGATGTCACACATAACACAATTCATCTTATTCTTCACAAGAGCCTTTTCTTGAGAATAAGACTGTTTTTGGTCATATCCCTTCTCCACCTTCATCTTTACAGATGCTGAGACAGTCCTCTTGTGCTGAGGACTGTGCTTGGAGTTTGATGGTCCAGGCTGTGCAACAGTGGTACACAGCAAATCAGTCTTCTTCTTGCTACTCAGATGAGTTGAACAAGAACTATAACTCTTAGCCGAAGAGTTTTGGTTGATGTCTTCAGTCCCTACCACTTTAAACCCTGCAGAAATAAAAACTTGTTTCTGCTTAGAGTCAAAAGCAGCCTTGATCTCTTGCGCCTTCCTTAGTAGAGGGATTCTTCACTATCTCTTCTTCATCCTCCTCACTCATAGGATCTATGAGAGGAAGCTCATCTTCACAAGTTCCACACCTAGGGGTCTTACAGACAAGTTTGTGTATGGAGGAGCTATCTCATTTGATCCCATTCCGTGTCTGTTTTGATAGCACACTTTGTTGTGCAGGGATGAGGATATCATGTTCTTGAAGGTCTCTTCTTCAAGAGCATTCTTTTCTGCCCTGGCTTTGCTGATCACAAGCTCAGCCTGGCACTCAGTTAACTTGGTTATGAGATCTTGAATTTGAGTTCTAAAATCTATGTGTTCATGTTTTAGAACTGAAATGTTTTCTCTAAGTTCTATATTTTCAGCTTATAATCATTTTCACACATTCTAAAATTATATTTTAAAATGTTTAAGGACTCAATATCAGATCTCAATTCCAAGTTATAGGACCTGTACCTATTAACTTTAGCAATGCATTCAGGAGTACAGAGATGTTCCAATACTTGGCTTCATCATGATCTACCATCAATGCTTGGTTTGGAGAAGCATCGTCCACCAGAAAGCTCCAGTCAAAGCCTCCTTCTTCAACAACAACAGCAGCTTGTTGCTTTGACTTCTCATTATGAAGAGCTTTGTCAGTGTAGTTTGGTCTGGATTATGTTTGGCCACCATTGGTTCTAGGTGCCTTACACTTGCTGGCAAAGTGGCCCATCAAGTTACAGTTGAAACACTTCACTTTGCCTTTGTCCAGTCCAAACATTCCACCGTTGTATTGCTTGGAAACTTCCTTCTAGTCCTCTTGTAGAACTTCTTGGCTCTGTGAGTGAGGAGAGCCATCTGCTGGACTATTTCCATGTACTCCAGATCATCTGGATGGATACAGTCCAAGTCTTCAAGAGTGAAAAGAGAGTTGCCACTGCTTTCATCAGAACACATAAATGCTTGAGAAGAGCTTGTCTGTTGGAATGGGCTTCCTTGAGTGTAGTTCTCCCTTGGTGTCTCAGGGTAGCATATAAGATGATGTTTGGGTTCTATGCTATCCCTTTCAACCACATGTAGGGCTGAACCCATTTGATTGTTGGAGTTGCCAGATGAACCCTGCATGTTCATCTCCATCTGGTAGCCACTGAGAATCCCATATAACTCTGTCAGAAGTGAGGACTGAACTTCCTTACAATGTCTCTATTCTCAAGAGCAACTCCTCCATCCACTAGGGTATCCACAATCTCAACATACCTGAAGTATTGCTCAGTCATCGTCTCACCTATTTTGAAGGTGAAGTTTTCAAACTGCTGCTTCAGGAGATCCTTCTTGTTCTCCTTGGCTTCAGAAGAACCCTCATACATCAGTTTCAGTGCATCCCACAGCTGTTAGCTATTTTGCACTTCTTGAAACCTGTGTATACAGAGTTTGGAAGGGCAGTTTGAAGAGCTGTCATGGCTTTCCCGTCTATCTCTACTCTCTTCCTATCTTCATCAGAGTAGTTAGCCACATCCTTGGGGATCATACCAGCACCAGTAGCAGAGGGTGTGCTGGGTATGAAAGGTCCATTCTCAATAGACTCCCACATTCTTGAATTGAGAGACCTGATGAAACCTTCCATTATTAAACATCAGGTGTCAAACTCATCAAGAGTGATCAGTGGGGAGTTGTTCATGGTTCCATTTTCCATATCGGTTTTGGAAATGGCTGCCATTTGAAAAGTTTGGTATTTGTGTGTGTGAGGGATCTAAAGATGGTGAGATATTATATCAAGAGCCTAAATGCTCTGATACCAAATGCAGGATCGTTGAAGGGTGTGAGTTACAACACAACAACACAAAGAGGAGATTAACCAAACTTTAATCAAACAGTAAACTGTATTAACCAAGATAAGACACTAAGAACACAAGTAATGAAAGAGACAGAACACAAAGAACACAAGTATATGGTTTTCAAAAATGCAGTATATTGCTTTCTCTATGTTCTATTACAAGTGTTACAAAGCAATAATAAAAGATACAACAACATGAGATACTTATACTACATCCTACAGCTCGCTATACTTTGAAAGCTAGCTGGATACAATTGACTAGACACACACAAAATCAATTGTAGAGTCAAAAGGCAGATTGCCTTTTGACTTGTGACTATGACATGCCATAGCTCACATCCTTTTCTATTACAAAAAGGATAAAGTACATAAAGTAGAAAGTATACAGACTCAAGACCTCAATGTATAGTTACCAAAAGCATGAACCTTTTCACCAAACCATGTTAGTTGGTGACTTGTAGAGTTGCAGCGGAAAGGTGTCCAGCTTTATGGAACAGTACATCAGATAAAGCATATGTTAAAAGTCTTCACAAGAAATCTGTCTTCATGAACTTGAAGCTTCAGAAGACTTTGTCTCTGAGTCTTCGGAAGACTTCATCTTTGGCTTCAGAAGATGTTGGTCTTGGCTTCGGAAGATTTCACACTTAGAGTATTTCTGTTACACATGTGAAACTTCCGAAGCATTCCATTTCAATGCACTTGTGCAGCATGCAGGAGAGACTAAAGATGTTTAGGTTGCATCAGCCTCTTCATTAATCTCTACAATCATGGAAGTGCTTCTTCAGAATGGTTGTAGCAATTAGGTCGCCTATATATCCATGGTTGATGAATGATAGATCAATGGTGCCCTTCGGGTATTAGGTGACAAAGGTGGCATCATTCAGATCTAGCATTTGGCGAATGATAGAAGGAGTGACTACCACCTTCTTCTAGTTTACAAGTGACTGGAGAGTGATCGCGACATCATTCTCACAAGTATGGATAGTGATATTTGTCCAGAATTGGCGAAGAGTATCGGGATAGATGGTTGGATTTAGAAGAAAAGCAGTTCGATACAGGGAATCAACCATCAGATCGATGGCATTAGCAAACTTAGTCCAAAAGGGCGATTTTGTGAAGTAGGCAACACAGTTGTGTCATGGTTTGATTTACATGGTCGCCATTAATGGAAGATGAATGTTCGAAAATCGATTTGTGAAAAGTATGAAGTTAGGGTTAGGTATTTATAGGTTATGAAATGGCTGAAAGAAAACAACTGAAACTTTTGGTGTTTGTCATCAGTTGTTAGAAAACGACTGAAGACATGGTTTTAACTTTCAGATGTTGTAAACAACTAAAGACTTGGTGTTTGTCATCAGTAAACAACTGAATACTTGGTTTTGGCTTTAGTTGTTTTGAAATGAAATAGCAGTTGTTTGAAACAATTGAAGAATAAAATTACTCATCAGTTGTTGTCGTCAATTCACATATCTCAGTTGTTTCATTTGACCTTAACACTTACTTAGCACATTATCTGATTTTCAGATGTTTCATTGGTCATCAGTACTTATCTGTTAGAACAGACATCAGTGGTTGTAACCATATCAGTACTTTGCAACAAATAAAGTACTTCAGTACTTTTATGTATTTAGTCTTCAGTAGTTATGAAAACTACTGAAGATAAAATAACTTATCGGTACTTATTTTTGATAGTGTATACTAATGCTCATCAGTACTTTTGAACTGAGATCATCAGTAGTTGTCAACTATTCAACCTGCAGCATACCAAGCCTTAGTACTAGATTTGGGAAAGTTTCACTGTCCAAAGGCTTAGTAAATATATATGCAAGCTCAAGAGCACTAGGAACAAACTTTGGATCAATCAGACCTTTTTCATAACAATCCCTGGTAAATGATGTCTGATCTCAATATGTTTGGTCCTAGAATGCTGGACAGGATTCTTAACAATACAATGAGCTGAAGCACTGTCCATCAGTAAAGGAGTCTTAGTCTCTGTAATGTCATAATCCAGTAATTGATTCTGAAGCCAGAGTACCTGAGATGTACAACTTGCAGCTGCAATATACTCTACTTCAGCAGTGGATGTAGCAACAAAAGTTTGTTTCTTACTCTGCCAAGAAACTAAACAATGGCCTAGAAATTGGCATCCACCAGAGGTTGATTTTCTGGTTAATTTACACCCTGCATAGTCACTATTAGAGAAAGCAACTAATTTGCAAGAGTGCCCAGTAGAATACCAAGGTCCTAGAGATTGAGTTCCTTGCAAATATCTAAAGATCCGTTTGACTGCAATCATATGGGATACTTTAGGTGCTGCCTGAAATCTAGCACAGACACAAGTTGCAAACATAATGTCTGGTGTAGATGCTATAACGTACATCAAGGAACCAATCATACATCTGTAAAGAGTTTCATCAACTGCTTTACTTTTCTAATCAGCATCCAGTTGTGTGGTGCTGCACATGGGAGTAGAACAGGGCTTACATTTTTGTAAATCAAACTTTTTCAATAAATCCTTTGTAGATTTTGACTGATGAATGAAAGTTCCATCAGCCATTTGTTTGATTTGTAACCCCGGAAAAAACTGTAATTCTCCCATGGCACTCATTTCAAACTTTTGTTGCATCAACTCAGTAATGGCATCACACAACTGTGGATCAAAGGATGCAAAAATGATATCATCTACATAAATTTGAATAAGGAGCTTATGCATGCTTACTTTCTTAATGAACAAAGTTTTATCTATGGAGCCTCTAGTGAAGTTATTTTGAAGAAGAAAGTTAGACAGTGTAGTGTTTCATACCAGGCTCTAGGAGCTTGTTTTAGCCTATAAAGAGCCTTATGAAGCTTATACACCCAATCTGGATGTTTATGATCTTCAAAACCTGGTGGTTGACAAACATAAACTTCTTCTTTTATTTTACCATATAAGAATGCACTTTTGACATCCATTTGAAAAACTTTAAGATTATGGAAAGCAACATAAGCTAAGAACAATCTCATTGCCTCCAGTCTGGCTACAGGGCAAAGGTTTCATTATAATCAATACCTTCTTCTTGTGAAAACCCCTGTACAACCAGTCTGGCCTTGTTCTTGACAATTTGACATTTTTCATCAGTTTTATTCCTAAACACCCATTTAGTGCCTATTGCACACTTACCTTAGGGTAGAGGAACCAGTTCCCACACTTGCTGCTTTTGAAACTGAAGAAGCTCAAGTTGCATAGCTTCAACCCATCCATTGTCTCTTAATGTAATATGATAGTTCTTTGGTTGTTGCTGACTGATGAAGAGAGCATAAAAGAAAAAATTGGACAATTGACTTCTAGTTGAAACACCAGCATTGATGTCACCAATGATCTGAGATATGGGGTGATTCTTTAGTTCTTGATACTCAATAAGATCTGTGCAAGTGTTTGTAGGTGATTGAGCAACAACAGATGGTGATCGAGACTCTTGAAACCTAGAATGAGAGGGCAATTCAAAAGTAGTAGAGGATCAAGAGATCTCATCAGCATTTGTTGTGGATGGAGCTGCTGAAGCTACAGGAACCCCAAGTTTAGTAGACTCAGGCAGTTGATCACTAAAACTTGCATTTATACCAACAGATGGATAACAAGTGGTAGGAGATGATGGATTCATAGACCCTGCAACAGCTAGAGACTGATAAGGAACATATTGCAGTATGTCCAAATCAAATAACTCCACAGGGTTTTGTGGCATTTTCTCCTTGGAGATTCATTGAACTTTACATGCAAGGTTTCTTCAACTATCTTTGTTCTGCAATTAAAAACTCTGTATTCCTTGCAAGTAGATGAATACCCAACAAAGTACCCTGCATCCACCTTTGAATCAAATTTCTGAAGTGGATCCTTTGTGATAAGAATATAACAAGAACACCCAAATGCTCTAAAGAAGGAAATCAGAGGAGCCACATGATGTAACACTTCATAAGGAGTCTTCATCAACCTCTGACTTACTAACACTCTATTTTGCACATAGCAAGTTGTGTTAACAGCTTCAGCCCAAAAGGTTAGTGGCAAACCAGAATCAGCCAACATTGACCTTGCAGCTTCAATAAGGGTCTTGTTCTTTCTCTCCACCACTCCATTTTGTTCAAAGTTCTTGGAATGCTAAACTGCCTCTTGATTCCCTTAGTGAGATAGAATTCATCCAGTGTGTGATTTCTAAATTCTGTGCCATTATCACTCCTCACACACTTGACAAAAAGAGAGTACTGCTTTTCCACATGCAACACAAAGTAGATGATGATTTGACCAGCCTCATCTTTTGAATGTAAGAAGAAAGTCCATACAATTCTGAAATAATCATCCACAATTACCATACAGTATTTTTCTTTGCCATGCTCATCACTCTTACTGGACCAAAAAGATCCATATGCAGTAATTGCAAGCATGCAGTTGACTTTGGTTCTTCTATTGGAGGGAATGATACTTTATGTTGCTTTCTTTTTAAACAAGCAGAGCAGTTATCATCACATTTGAACTCTTTTAAAGGCAAACCTCTCACTAAACCATGATGGATCAGCTGGTTCATGTTTTTAAGATTCACATGACCAAGCCTTCTATGCCATAGTTTAGATTCCTGAAGAGAGGCCTTGGAGAACAAACATGGATGGCCTTTTAGATAAACTTTCTATGATAAGTCTAAGGCATATACTCTTCCAATCCTGTTGGCCTTCAGGAGAGTATATTCATCCAATATCTTGTCAATCATTCTCAAAACATTGGAAGACCGAATCCGACAGTTCTGGCTGGTGAAAAGTGCAACATGCCCTTTATCACACATTTGACTGACACTCAACAAGTTGTACTTGAGATTCTCCACATGGTTAACGTCATCAAATCTTATCTCACCATTTGACACAAAGCCTTTGCCGATGATGTAACCCTTAGCATCATTACCAAAAGATACAAATCCCTTCTTTCCTTGAGAGTAGTCATGAAGAAGAGAACTACTCCCTATCATATGCATAGATCCTCCACTGTCCACATACCAGATGCTTCTATGGCATGCTGAAGAACCTTGTATTTGTCACAACAAACTAGTTAGCTTTTGAGACCCAAAC
Source organism: Flaveria trinervia (assembly GCA_025506515.1). Lineage (NCBI taxonomy): Eukaryota > Viridiplantae > Streptophyta > Magnoliopsida > Asterales > Asteraceae > Flaveria > Flaveria trinervia. Next base: position 83,203,165 of record CM046444.1, on the reverse strand, counting down.
CATTTTGGTTTTGGGTCTGTTCTGATCAACAGATTTTAAACTAACTAATTTGTCATGATTAACAGCCTTTGAAGGTGGAGATGGTGCTGAAAAGGATTCCTTTGATTTTGGCTTAGTTTTCCTTTTTAGTGGTTTAGTCATAGGTACATCTATTTGATTAACTCTCCCCAACAGACGTTGAACCATCATAACAAGTTGTGTCTGATTGGTTGTTAAAGCCTTCAGTTCAGCAGACACATTAGTACTTGTTTTTATTGGTTCCTATGACTCACTATGTCCTCTCTTTTGAAAGACACAGAATTAGTCTGGTGTTTGGATACTCCTTGAGGAATATTTTCAACTGTTTTATGATAACCCCTTCCTTCTTTTTAGATTTTTGTGAAAGCTTTGGATTATGAGTTTGAGATGTTTGTGGCACAAACTTTGTTTCAAATTCATCTTTCATTTTATTAATTTTCTTTTTAATGATTTTATCTTCGTTAAATTTGGAACCCTTTCTGTACCAACATTCATCAGTGAGATGATTGAATAGACCACATATTTCACATGGCTTTTTCTTCATCTTTTGTTGTTCAACTGCTGAAGAAGATGAAACTACTAAAGGTGTCTTCTTCAGTACGTTCTTCCTCTCAGTACTTATGTGAAGTACTGAAGGATTTGTAACAACTGAAGACTTGTTCTTCAGAATTTTCTATGAGTACATTTGGATTTCCTGATAGACTCTTCAGTAGTTGTCAAACCATGTTTGTTTCATTTGGTTTGAAATGTTCTTCAGGTGTTGTTACTTGCTCTTCAGTACTTTGAATACTTTGTGAGACAACACCTGAAGTACGCAACTTTTCTTTGATCATGTGTTTATCACCAATAAGACCATCAGCAGATTGATTAGCTAAGGTACTATTACTGACTTCATCCTCTTATTCTACATTATCACTTGAGGATGAGACACGTGATGATGTGCTTTGGGAATTGATTTCAGCTTCAGATTTTACTTCTGTCTTGGGAGTAAAATTTGTAGGAGGTTCAATGTGATTATACCCAATCCCAAACTTCACATTTGAAGTTGTTTGCTTACTGAGAAGCATTTCAAACCCCTTGCAAGATGTTACCCAGCGTTCACACTCTACCTGAGTAGCTACAAGTGTTTCTTTGAGATTTTTATGATTTTCTAAAATGACCTCTACCTTTGCCTTTTCATCAGTGATTTGGCATTTTAATTTGTAAATCTCATCATCTTTTTCTTTTAAAATAGACTCAAACTCAGCTTTTCTTTTGGAAATCACTTTCTCTAGGTCAAGATTTTGATTAATTAAAGCTACATTTGCTTCTCTAATTGATGCAAAAGCAGCTATGCATGACTCAGAACACAACTTGGCCATAGCCTCAGAAGATACTTGTGGTACCTGTGATGATGAAGCATTTGAGCATGTAACATCAGTAGACTCCAAGGCCATAAGAGCAAGATTTCCATAAGGATTTTCACCTCCATGTTAACCAGCACCAGAAAACACTTGTTCAGAATAACCAGAAAGATCATATGGTAAGCTACTCCAGTCAACAACTCCAAGAGTGAAAAAGCTTTGATGTGATTGAGATTGAGATTGTTGACTTGATTGAGATGGTTGAGACTCAGGTAGGGCATGTGGTTGTTGAGCTATGGGAACTGGAATCTGATTGGACTGAGGCATGTAAAAACAGGGATAAGGATATGGCATTTGACCTTGAGGAACAAAATATACAGAAGATGATTGAATTGTGAATGATGACCAGAACTGGTTGAATGTTGCCCTTTGTTTTGTGTACTATTGCCTGGAAAGGTCACAAAGGGTGCAGAAGAGTTTGATCCAGATGATCTACACTCTCTTGCAAAATGTCCAAGTCTATGGCACTTGTGACACCTCAACTTGCTCTTGTCAAAACCGACTTTGGTTTTTCCAGAGAGACCAGAAAATTTTCTACCTGTCCTTTTGTAATTTTTTTGCGATCTGATATTGACTAATGCCATTTGGCTCAAAATATCCATCTTTTCCAAATCATCATCAGCAATTCCTTTCAAATCACCCATCAAAAAGCACAAATTATCACTATTACACCCTTAGTTACTATCAACACCAACAAAAGCATGATCTCCACTGTTTGAAGACAAATCTATATGCTCATCATAAGAACTTTCTGATGCAGCATATTCTGACTCATGACCAACCAGAGCAGTATTCCCTGGTACAAAATCATGAGTGAGCTTCACAGATGAAGCCAGTTTCCTTTTCTGTTCTATCTCTCTTTCAAATGTTAGCAGTTTCCCACGATGTTAGGTGTGAGATAGATTGTCCAGATTTGCACTAGAGCATAGGACAATAGTACATGTGTCCCATCTCTCAGGCAGGGATCCGAGGAATCTGTTGTTCATCTGACTGTTTGTATATTCATGTTTGACCATTTTCAGTTCAGATATCAAACAGGAGAATTGCTTAAACTGTTGAGTTAGTGACTCACCCTTTCAATGAGAGAATGTCTCATATTGCTGGGCAAGGATCTCTCGATTGTTTGCCAAGACCTCATCAGTTCCTCCAAATTGTTATTTCAGAGCAACCCAGAGGTAATGAGCAGTTTCATGACGCATAAGTCCACAATAGATTTGATTAGGCAGTGCCATGGCCAGAATTCCATGGGCTATAGCATTAATTTCAAACAGTTTCAGATCTTCATCTGAGTATTGCTCTTTCTTATTTGGAACCATCTCATTGGTTTCCGGATTACTCACCATAGGCTTATATGGTCCATGAACCACAGATTTCCAACAACCTAAATTGTTGACAGACAGGTGATGGAGCATTCGGCGTTGCCATATGTTATACTCACTCCTAACAAGCATCGGATGCTTTGTTGAGGAGCCAGTATTGTGAGGATCATTGATTGATGTAGCCATTTTCACCAATTCAAATAGGTTCAATGAGATTTTAGCAGATGTAGCTCAAAAACTCAACAACACAATTTAAAACAAGACGAATCTCAAATTAATTCACAGGAAGCAACAGAAAAACAAACTCTATAACCAATTCTTGCAAATTTGCTAATTCGATCAAACTTAGATATCAATTAGATATCAAAAGAACAGTTTCAATGATCAATTGTTAAATCGATCAATGATTAACCTGCTCTGATACCATTTGAAAGGATCGAGATCTAGTTTGATCAATTAGATTGATATTTGCAATGGAATAGCACATGAATTAGACTAAATTTTAGCAAGAATAATATGAATATTCAATAAAACAGTAACGGTTATAGAGAGAGAAAGTTTTCTGCAAAAAGAATGTTTTCATTCGCACACAAGCTTCCCGTACAAGGAATTAGGTCAACATTCCTTTTACAAAGAATGTGACATCAGCTGACGTCACTTGATAGTGACATCTAACTGATTTATACAAACAACTCAAAGTAAACTAAACTACTGAACATGTCCACAACAACTAAGGACACCTTCACTAAAAGCCAAGTATAAGCTAACATTACAACTACTGAAGTTATAACATCTGAAGTGTAAGAACTTCAGATGTTTTACATAATATAAAACTACTAATTACAAACTACTGAAATGTAAACCATCACAACTACTGAAGATAACTACTTCAGCTGTTGTGACAACTTCTGAGAACTTGGTATTCAGACTTATCTTCAGTAGTTGTCTTCAAACTTTGTCTTCAGCTGTTGTCTTCAGACTTTGTCTTAAGACGTTGTCTTCAGACTTTGTCTTCAGACTTTGTCTTCAGACTTTGTCTTCAGACTTTGTCTTCAGACTTTGTCTTAAGACTTTGTCTTCAGTAGTTGTCTTTAGACTTTGTCTTCAGACTTTATCTTCAGACTTTGTCTTCAAACTTTGTCTTCAGTTGTTGTCTTTAGACTTTGTCTTCAGCTGATGTCTTCAGACTTTGTTTTCAAACTTTGTCTTCAGACTTTGTCTTGAGCTGTTGTCTTCAGACTTCGTCTTCAGACTTTATCTTTAGACTTTGTCTTCAGCTGTTGTAGACCACTTCAGTTGTTTTGATGTCTGTGGGACTTAAAGGTTTTTTTGATCTGGCTCATGGTTCTTTTGGTCCAACACCAGATCTACACCTGTAATATAGTTAATAAACCTAATTTTCTATTGCTTAAACTCAGAATTGTGTTTTAGCATAGGAGATTTAGGAGTATGACCCGGTACAAAGAAATCACGAGAGCCGATTTTTATTAAGCTTATTTTTAACTTGTTGGAGTAATAATTTGATTAATTGTTAAGTCCAAATAGTCCAAAAACAGTCTTATGTGAAGAGATATGATAAATGTTAACCGATACTTGTTGAAACTTCTTTAGTAACCCTTTTGTTTGTTTAATGTGTGAATATTAAGAAGCCTTAGGCTTGAGTCCCAGCTTTGGTAGGAGTCCAAACAACATTAACCATTTCAAAATCCGAATTTGGTTAATGATGTTTTTGTTGTGATTTTTATGGTTGAGCAAGTTGTTCACAGACTTGTTCTTGAGAATGGTTTCGAGTGAATAGTGACTTTTGAGGTTTTCAGTAGAGTTTGACCATGTATACTGTTAGGAGGTGGTCAAACACTCTAACAACAACTCAATCACTAGATCAATTGATTTCAGTTAAGATCTAAGTAGATTTGAAGATGAACCGAGAGCCGAAGCTCTAATACCAATTGACCTGGTGTGAGAATGATATTCTCAGTTGAAGTGGTTCAGCTAGGACCGATTATGATGAGTGAGTCAGTGATTATATGGTGGAATAATACAAACAGAAAACACTAAATGCAAGAAGAACTCATAAATGCTCTTTGTATTAATTAAGGTGAACGGTTACAATGAATTCTAGGGTTTGAGCATTAACAATAAAATACACATTCTGAACATTAGACAAAAAAATATTCTAATTGTCAAATGATGGTCAACAGTCACGTCACATACGAGGATTTCTGTTCTATTTATAGGCTGACAAAATGCCTTTACAAAAAGACTAAATTACCCATTTACTCTAATCTGATCTAAGTACAAAAGGCCTTCATTAGCATTTGTGTTTGTTCATCCGCATTAACTAAAGCGAATGTGTTGATCTTTATCAACATTTGTTTTCTTCTGTGGCATTAGTGTTTGGTCATTAACATTGACAAATGCAGATGAACAAGCACTTGGCACATTTGTTGCTGACATCCAAATTAGTTAATGTGGGAGTGCAATTCCTTGTTAGCATTTGTTCGGTTGTCCGCATTTGTTAATGTAGAAGAACAAATACTTGTCAGCATTTGTTTTATTGGTCATACAAATAAACAAATGCGGATAGCCGACACTTGTCTTCTTTTCATGTTGTAGATTCTTCATCCACATATCTTCTTGGACTTGTCGAATTTCAGCAGAACAACTATCAATCCACCCCTTGAATTGGTATGTATGATCCTTTCAGGGTCCAACATAGGATCAATTACTATTGAATTATCTTCACTTCACTTTGATGATCCCAAGATCAAAAAGGCTTAGGTTTCCAAATGTAACTAACTATCTCTCTCTGGGCAAGAATAACTGAGGACCAAAGGAAATGTATGGTTCATTGATAGTGGTTGTTCTACACACATCATATGCAATGGTTCCTTGCATTGGAACTTGGAAAGAATTGATGTACGACTAGTTTCTTTTGTAGGAGAATCAGATGGCTACATCACTGGAAGGGGCAAAGTCACAAATGCAAATGGTAAGCTTAGTATTGAGAAGGTAAACCATGTTAAGGAGCTTTGGTATAATCTGTTAAGCGTATCCCAATTGACGAGAGACATAACATGTTTTTTACTAAGTGTGAGTGCATTGTTCTCAAGCCTGGGCTAGTAATTCCTAAGGACAATATCTTGCTTAGAGCCCCTAGAAAAGAGAACATGTACAAGATGGACCTGCAGGAAACATCCCCATCAGGAGAAGTTAATTGCTTTCTATCTTAAGCCAATAGTTGTATAGATTAATGTAGAGGCTGATGCAACCTAAACATCTTTAATCTTTCATGCATGCTGCACAAGTACATTGAACTGGAATGCTTCGGAAGTTTCACATGTGCAACAGAAATACTCTAAGTGTGAAATCTTTCGAAGCCAAGACCAACATCTTCTGAAGCCAAAGATGAAGTCTTCTGAAGCCTCAGAGACAAAGTCTTCCGAAGCTTCAAGTTCATGAAGACAGATTTCTTCCAAAGACTTTTAGTAACATGCTTTATCTCATGTACTATTCCATAAAGCTGGACATCTTTCCGCTGCAACTCTGCAAGTCACCAACTTACATGGTTTGGTGAAAAGGTCCATGCTTTTGGTAACTATACATTGAGGTCTTGAGTCTGTAACTTTCTACTTTATGTACTTTATCCTTTTTGTAATAGATAAGGATGTGAGCTATGGCATGTCATAGTCACTAGTCAAAAGGCAATCTGCCTTTTGACCCTACAATTGATTTTATGTGTGTCTAGTCAATTGTATCCAGTTGACTTTCAAAGTATAGCCGGATGTAGGATGTTGTATAAGTATCTCATGTTCTTGTATTTTTCAAATATGCTTTTGTAACACTTGTAATAGAACATAGAGAAGGCAATATACTGCATTCTTGAAAATCAAACACTTGTGTTCTTTGTGTCCTGTCTCATATATACTTGTGTTCTTAGTGTCACCACTTGGTTAATCCGGCTTACTATTTGATCTAAGTTTAGTTTATCTCCTCTGTGTGTTGTTGTGTTGTAACTCTACACGCTTCAACGATCCTGCAATAGTGATGAGTCTTTCCTATGGTATAAAAGAATGTGTGGTTTAAATTTTAAAAACATGAATACATTAATTAAAAATTATTTGGTAACTGGAATGCCAAGAAGGAGTTTCCAAGTAATGATCTTTGTGTAGCATTCTTAAATAAAGAACCTACACAAAGTGTATCAATAGCCAAAGGAAAGAAACTCTATCACTAGTACCCTACAGTTATTACATATGGATCTCTTTGGACTGATCAGTGTAATGAATCTAGGAAGGACATCATATTGTTTGATGATCACAAATGACTTCACAAGATACACTAGGGTCTTATTCTTTCAAACTAGGGATGAGACCCTTCACATGTGGAAGAACTTTATTCTAAAAATTTAGAATCAATGTGATCTCTAGGTCAAAATCAGAATTTGTGATAAAGCAACTAAATTGAAGAACCAAATCCTTGATGCATTTTGTGATGAGAAAGGTATTACAAGATAATACGATGCTCCCAAGACTCCTCAATAGAATGGTGTTGGTGACCGGAGAAACATGACACTTTTAGGCAAAGGTAGTCAAACATTGACTGCTATATGCAAAATAGAGTTTTAGTAGTCAAGACACATGGTAAGACTTCTTATGGGTTGTGGCACATGAGAAGATCCTTCATTGGTTTTCTCAGATCATTTAGATAACCTTACACCATCTTAAATATCAAAGATATGATAGATAAATTAGTTGAGAAATGAGATTATGGACACTTTATTAGATACTTTTCCCAAGGTAGGCTAATAGAATATACAATCTCAGAACAAGACTAGTTAAAGAGTCACCCAATATGATTTCAGTGAGCACATATCCAGTGTAAAAGATTCTGGTTTGTAATTGGCTATTTGATCTTGATTTAGTTACAAACTCTTTTTAAAAATATCATGAAGATGTTTCAGGAACTACAAGTAGCTTATCAACAGGATACGTTTGAGGATCTATAGGTAGCTTATCAACAGGAGATTCTTATCCAAGATTTAAGATGAGAAGACCAAGTCAAAAAAATATTTTACTCCAATGGTCACAAACCCTACAGTTGAAAATCTTGTCAACACAAAAAAACAAACTCTTTCGCCAATGCATATGAGGTGCCTAAAAATTCTAGCACAAAGGCACATAACACAAAGAAAGATGTTTTCAGTATAGGAGGAGATAGAGGTGGTGATAGTGATCAAGATTTTCTTGATACCGATAAGCGCTCCATAGAAGATAAGATTAATGATGTCATAGACTCATTGTATCAATTTACTCTTGATAAGTGTGCTGATGTGGTGGGTGATACTCAATCACTAGATCTGAATTGTACTAATTTAGATCTCTCCAACCAACTTGTTATGATTTCTTAATTAAGAATTCATAAGGTACATCGCATCACAGTCATTATTGGAGATATTAAGATAGGGGTGAGAATAAGAGGACAAACCCATGACACAAATGTTAGGTTGAAGGAGTTCAGGAGGAGCTGCTTTAATTTAGAAGACAAAATGTTCGGTACATGTCCTCTTCCTCAAGGGAAGAACATGAGAAAAATGATAATAGCGGACTTGTCATAAAAAATAACGCAAGAGTAGTTGTTCAAAGGTACACAAATGAAGAAGGGATTGAAAACATTGATGTTTTTGCTCCAGTATCAAGACTTAAACCTATTAGGATATTCCTTGATTTTGCTGCATCGAAAGATTTCAAGGTCTACCAACCTGATGTCAAGTGTCTCTTCTTATATGCTGTGATTAATTGGCAAATGTATGTCAAACAAACACGTGGCATTGTAGATGCAGATCATCTTGATTATCTCTGCAAGCTTGACAAAGCTCTCTTTGGGTTACATCAAGCTCCAAGGAAGTGGTTTGAGACACTATCATAGTACTTTTCTCAGTATGGGTACAAGAAGGGTACCATTGATGCAACAGTCTTCACTAAAGGAATAGGAATTAAGTTGATGATGGTTCATGTTTATGCAGATGACATCATCTTTGGGTCAACTAATCCGAAGCTTTACAATGACTTTGAGAAGCTGATGAAGAATATTTTTTAGGGGTAGTGTGTTGATAACATCTCTACAAGGCAATGTTTAGGCCTCTTTTGTACCTCACAGCTAGTAGGCCTGATATCATATTTGTTACATGTTTTTGTGCTTGATATGAAGCTAACCCCAAGATTTCACACATATATGATTTGAAGAGTATTCTTAGATATCTCAAAGGTACTCCTATTCTTGGCATTTGGTATTCAAAGATTCTGACTTCAATCTGTATAGTTATACAAATAGTGACCATGATGTCTCTAGCATGACTACATGGTCTACATCTGGATGATGTTAATACCTTGGTGGAAGGATATTATCATGGCTATAAAAGAAAAAATTATATGTGTTTGCACCAACTATTGAATCTGAATACATTGCTGCAGCAAGCTGCTGTTCTCATACCAATTGCAGGATCGGTTAACTCACTAAACACTTAGTTTTTCTCTCAAACTCACTTAAACTACACTCGGATGAAGTAGAGTCTCTAATAGTTGATAATAATATAATAAGTAACAATGAACATAGAAAGATAATTTTCAAGGTACTTGCATATATGCTTCTCAACTCAAACTATTAGAAGACTCTTACAAGCACATCACATGAGTTACAAAGAGAAACTATATATAATACTACCTACAGCCGGATATACTTTGATACCAGTTGGAATCCCCTAACTAAAGAAAATACTAGAAAGCTATATTTTAAGGTACCATAGATAATGTCTTATCTAAGATAAGGTAGTCATGACATGTTTGTCACACCCTCAAAATCCACTTGCGGAGTTTTACCGCGAGGCGTGTGAACAAACCAGGATCACAGTCAATAGTTACTCAGAACGACTCTATATGCCATAATTTAAACAAAATCAACCAAAATACAAACTTTAAACAATGCGGAAGCGTTTTGAAAACAACCCAAGGCAATGAAAGTATAACTATGGCAAAACAGGTGCCAACCCAAAAGAGTAAACCATAATTATTAAAATACTAAAATTGTCTTGAAGATCGTGTCTTAGAATGCAGTGAACCATGCAGTCCTCCTATGGCAAGCAAGCTAATGACCTGAGAATAGCATACTAAAAATGTCAACACAATGGTTGGTGAGTTCAAGAGATATTCGAACATAAACAGTTTAATAATAGCGATATAAAAGTAGTGCATTGTAACAGATAGCTACTCCGTTAACAATAAATACTATTTCATAGTGATTTCACAATTGAAGCTGACTGTGTTACGTTGTTGCCTCCTGCCACGACTTAACAGGTCGTGACAATGTTCATAGGACAAATTGCACCCGGTTGACCTCGAGTCACACAGGTGGGGCTCGTCAGACCCAGTAGTACTACCCAAATTTCCCCGTTATTCAATATTAACAATTCGAAAGTGTGAGGACTTTCCATGATATCAACACTATATAATATTATACACAACTTGAATATATAAAGCATTTGTGATTTACCAGCATGCTATCTCCCCCAAAAGGGATTAAATAAAGAGTGGGCCATGAACTCACCTGATATGCGTATAGATAACTAGGGTTTAACTTGGCAAACAGAATAGACAGACAACCTTCTGAGGTTACCTAGATCATATAAATGCATGAGTACGTGTAATCAAAGAACATGTGAAACCCTAAATACACTACAACCAAGGACTCAATATTTCAAACAAAACACACAATGTTTGACCTAGTTGACCATTTGACCCGTTGGTGACTTTATGTGTTGTAAACCATTCAAGTAATCATACACATGTATCATACATTGTTATCATTCAAACAGATTATACGTATGCTATATCATCCAGGTGTAACACTTAGATCACCATACAACCAAGTATAATATGGGGCATGCGAATCTAGAACATTAACATATCACTAGTTATAACACAACTAACATGTCACACAAAGATCAACCGTTCACCACATGCCATGTGAAGCCACTCATGACTTCACATCCTAAACCCTGCCAATCCTACTAAGTAGGGGCCTCAGATTCGCACGGGTGTATGATGATCATTACTATATTCATTATCAATATGCTTTGCATTCAACAACATTCCAACAATCAATTACCAGTCCCAAACATGATGTCCTCCTACTAAACCACATCTAAATCATACATGATCATAAGTGTGCAAATATCATTCATGACTATCCCAACATCACATACAACCAAATTATCATATTCTACCACATTAGAATTCATCCATGATCATACTAACATGCTCCTAACATCCCAAATATGTTCAAACTACCATCTTTCACATTTTGCATAAATAAAGTTTCCCTTTGGGAAAGTACATCCCAAAATCTATCAAATACCAAATATACTCATGGATTCATCAATAACATACCAATTCAAACTCATATCATCATCTAAGCATGATCAACAACATTCAAACATCATAACTCATCAATTCATATCCTAAAAAGTTACTATCTTTAGTAATGTATGAACTATACCATGTGTTCTTGAATTCCAATGATCACAACAAAAATCTAACATCTAATTATCACCATGAACACATCCATAACATCATATCATCCATAGTTCACATTACATGGAAATAAAGTTACTATTATTAGTAACCTATGAATACCAATTCCAATTCACCAATTTCTTGCAAAATCAATGTATCCTAACATCTATACAACCTATTAATCATCATACATTCATCAAACAATCATCAACTTCACATAATCAAGCCATTTTCGAATTAGGGTTTGCATACAACCAAAGTTCATGATCAATCCACTAAAAACATATAATTCTTGCATAATCGACGTTAACTAACATGTATACAATCTAACTAACATACTAACATCATCAAACAACATCCAATTCGACCTCATGAGGGTCAATTTCGCACCCAAAGTTCGGCCCTAATGAACCATTCACAAAAACATGAAAAATCTAACCTTTAAACGTGTGTTAACTTGCAATTGATGATTCCTATGTGTTGTATGCCTTGTAATCGAATCAAATTGATGTTTTGATGCTTTTTCTTGGCTGATTTTCGAAAAGGGAGAGGTGTGATTGTGAGATCGTGGCCGAAGGGAGGGTGGGCTAGGGTTTGGGTTTGTTTTGTTTAGTATAATTTACACATTTACCCTTTTAACCCTTGTAATTTGTATTTTATAAAAACTAAGCTTTAAACTCTTTGTAAAGTGTTTTTAACTTCATAATATAAGGATATAACTTATGAAAATCATTATATATCTTATCTTTATAAAAACACAGGCATACAATAAATAGGCACTTTTCCGCGTTACGCGATTAATTTTCTAAATAACCTTTTAAAAATGTGTAAACGCATAAACATAACCCAATACTCACATAATCAATTAGATTCACATCAAGCTAACATTATCCATTATTATTAGGTCACCAACGTTAAACGACAACTAGCGTGTGCTCACGACACGTGTATACAAGACTTAACGGAACTAACGGAGTTTGGTAACGGAAATTTACCGGATGTCACATTATCCCCATGTTGGAAGAATTTTCGTCCCGAAAATTGCGTTACATGGTGAGAGTGTTCCATCACTGATTTCCATCACTGGTCTACTGCATCGGCACACAGAAATCGAAATCGAGTGAGTTTTGGATGAGTTGTCACATCATCCCCATGTTGAAAGAAATTTCGTCCCGAAATTTAAATCAATACCTTCGTCTGCTGGCATCGTCCCTTCGAATAGTTGAGGGTACTTAAGCTTCATTTGATCTTCCCGTTCCCATGTGAATTCCGGTCCACGTCGCGAATTCCAACGGATTTTAACAATAGGTATCTTGCTTTGCTTAAGTGTTTTCACCTCACGGTCCATCACCTCAACTGGTTCTTCAATAAAATGCAATTGTTCATCCACTTGAATTTCTTCTAGTAGTACGACCGTCGTTTCATCAGTTATGCACTTCTTCAGGTTAGACACGTGAAATACATCATGAATTCCACTTAGCGAATCAGGTAGGGCTAATCGATAGGCTACTGGACCTATTCTTTCCACTATCTCAAATGGTCCAACGTACTTTGGATTTAGCTTCCCTCGTTTGCCAAACCCAACTACGCCTTTCCATGGTGAGACTTTCAACAAAACCTTGTCACCAACCTGAAACTCTAAAGGTTTTTGTTTCTTGTCAACATAACTGTTTTGCCTGTCTCGCGCTGCAGCCATACGGTTCCGTATCTGCACAATCTTCTCCGTTGTCTCATGAATCAACTCACGACCTGTTATCTGACTATCACCAATTTCTGCCCAGCAAACCGGTGATCTACACTTTCTCCCATACAGCGCCCCGAAAGGTGCTGCCTATATGCTAGTATGATAACTGTTGTTATAAGAAAACTCCACCAATGGCAGGTGAATTTCCCAGTTATTCTCGAAGTCAATCACACAAGCACGTAGCATATCCTCCAACGTTTGTATAGTACGCTCACTCTGACCATCCGTCTGTGGATGATATGCAGTACTCATATCCAAACGTGTACCCAAAGATTTCTGCAATGATTGCCAGAAATGTGACGTGAAACGAGCGTCACAGTCAGAGATAATTGAGATCGGTACACCGTGTCTCGAAACGATCTCCTTGAGGTACAGGCGAGTTAATTTCTCCATCTTGTCGGTTTCCTTTATTGCAAGGAAATGAGCAGACTTTGTCCATCGATCCACAATAACCCATATCGTGTCACAACCAGTACTAGTCCGGGGTAGCTTAGTAATAAAATCCATGGAGATTTGTTCCCATTTCCACATTGGAATATCAGGTTGTTGTAACAGTTCGGATGGTTTTTGATATTCCACTTTTACCTTCGAATAGGTCAAACACTTGCTCACATACATAGCTACATCCGCTTTCATGTTGGGCCACCAATAGTGAGCTTTTAGGTCATGATACATCTTGTCGGATCCAGGATGTATAGAATACTTAGATTTGTGTGCCTCGCTCATAACTAAATCTCTCAGATTTCCATGAACAAGCACCCAAAGTCTATCCATGAAATACCGAATTCCATCCTCTTTCACCACTAGCTGTTTATCCATTCCCCTTAACGACTCAGAATCAATATTTTCTGCTTTTAAAGCTTCTATCTGTGCCTCCTTAACTTGTTCGGGCAGTTGGGTACTGATAGTAAGCTGTAAAGCTCTCACCCGTCAGGGTTTAACTGTTTCCTTCCTGCTTAAAGCATCGGCAACTACGTTCGCATTTCCCGATGATACTTAATTGCGCAATCATAATCATTTAGTAGTTCCACCCAACGTCGCTGCCTCATATTCAACTCTTTTTGCTCAAAGATATGTTGAAGACTCTTGTGATTGGTGTAGATAGTGCACTTGGTACCGTACAAGTAATGTCTCCAGATCTTTAAGGCAAAAACTACTGCACCCAATTCTAAGTCATGGGTGGTATAGTTCTTCTCATGAACTTTTAGTTGTCTCGAGGCGTAGGCTATCACCTTGTCTCGTTGCATCAAGACACAACCCAATCCTTGAATGGATGCATCGCAATACACCACAAAGTCATTTGTTCCCTCTAGTAATGCTAATATCGAGGCAGTACAGAGATTTTGTTTTAATAATTGGAAAGCTCATTCTTGACTCTCAGTCCATTTGTATGTCGTTCCTTTGTGAGTCAAGGCTGTGAGAGGTTGTGCAATCTTAGAAAATCCTTCTATGAATCGGTGGTAATATCCTGCTAATCCTAGAAATTGTCTTATCTCGCTCTGCGTTTTGGGTGTAGTCCAATTCTTTATCGCCTCAATTTTGGCGGGATCAACGTGTATTCCTTTCTCATTAACAATATGACCTAGGAATTGTACTTCTCTTATCCAAAAGTCACACTTTGAGAATTTAGCATACAACTGTTCACTTTTCAACAGTTCCAAGATCATTCGCAAGTGCTCTTCATGCTCGTCCTTGGTCCTAGAGTATATCAGTATATCATTGATGAACACAATGACAAACTGATCCAGATAAGGTTTGCACACGCGGTTCATGAGGTCCATGAACACAACAGGTGCATTAGTCAACCCAAAAGGCATGACCAAGAACTCATAATGACCATAAGGTGTACGAATGCAGTCTTGGGAATGTCTTCTTCTCGAACTCTGAGTTGATGATAACCAGATCTCAAGTCAATCTTTGAGTAATAGCTTGATCCTTGAAGCTGATCGAACAAGTCATCGATATGAGGTAAAGGGTATCGGTTCTTGACTGTTACTTTGTTTAACTCCCTATAATCGATGCACATCCGGAATGTGCCATCCTTCTTCTTAACAAAGAGAACAGGAGCTCCCCAAGGTGATGTACTAGGTCGAATAAAGCCCTTATCCAAAAGCTCCTGAAGTTGTGACAACAACTCCTGTAGTTCGTTTGGTGCTAATCGATAAGGTGCCCTAGCAATCGGAGTTGCACCAGGGGTCAACTCAATCTGGAATTCCACTTGGCGGTGAGGTGGTAATCCAGGTAGATCCTCTGGGAACACCTCTGGAAAGTCGCGTACTACGAGAATATCCTCCATTCTCTTTTCTTCCTTTTGCTTATCGGTTACAAGTGCTAGGATAGCCACACGGCCCTTTCGTAACAACTTTTGAGCTTTCATATATGAGATGATGCCTATCATAGCACCACTCCTATCACCTTTGACGGTAAGAATTTGATCACCAACCGGGATCCGTATGATCTTCTCGTGACATATGACTTCCCTTGCTTGCTAGAGAGCCAATCCATGCCTATCACAACATCAAAACTCCCCAGCGTAACAGGCATCAGATTTATTGCGAAAGTATGACCAGCAAGTTCTATCTTACAATCTTTAAGGATATGCGTTACATGGATTTGTTTACCGCCGGCTAATTCGACAGTGTATTTAGATTCTAAAGCAGAGGGTATATCACTTAAAAGACTACAGAATTTTAAGGACACAAAACTCCTATCGGCTCCAGTATCAAATAGTACCATAGCAAAACAACCATTAACAGGGAATCTACCAGTAACAGTTGTGGGATCATTTAGAGCCTCACCTGAGCCAATGACGAAAGCTCTCCCCTTGGCTCTATCTTTATTGCCGCCATTTCCAGTGCCATTTCCACCATTGTTGTTATTATTACCATTGTTGTTGTTGTTACCGTGGTTGTTGGTGTTGTTGTTGTTGTTGTTGCCATTTCTGTTCCTCCTTAGTTGTGGGCAGTTTTGCTTGTAATGCCCTTCTTTCCACATTCAAAACAACCCTTGGGAGTTTCTTGAGGTTGTTGTGGCCTCCTCATCAGTTCACCACGACAATCCTTCGCAGCGTGTCCAATTTTTCCACAACGTTGACAGTTGAAGCTATCACACCTTCCCACATGATGGTAATTACACCGAGTACACTTCGGGTGTCTCCCACCATAACCACTGGGTCCTTGATTATTTGCAGGCGTCTGGTTGGAGTTACGGTTATTGTCAAACCTCCGTTGCTGCTGAACCGGCTGTTGCTGCTGCTGAGATTGAGGTTGACCACTGGAAGATGATGATGCTTTGGTGTTGTTGGCATTGTCACACTTTCTTTTGTTGTCGGGCACACTTGCCACAGCGCCCCGTTTGGGTAGACGTCCCTGCTCCACGGCTTGGTCAGTTAGCTTGTGAGCTAGTTGGATGGCTTGCTGAATTGTGCCTGGGTTGGAAGCAATTACCATACTTTGGATTTGAGGTACCAATTCCCGTATGTAATGCTCTATCCTTTTATGCACCTCATTCACCATTCCCGGGCACAAAGTTGCTAAATGGGTTCTGGTGGTGTAAGCCTCAATTTCCGAGCTCTGCATTTTCAGTTGCCAGAACTCCATTTCTAACTTCTGTACTTCGCTATGAGGACAGTACTCCTCGGTCATCATTGCTTTGAACTCATCCCATGGAAGTCCATTCCCCATCGCTTGTCCAGCATCTGGACTTGCGCGTTCCACCAAGACAAAGCAGCACCCTCTAAAGTCCCGGTGGCATACTTTACTTGATCCGTTGGTGGACAGTTACATTTGGAGAAAACGAACTCAGTCTTCTCGAACCAGCGTACAAGCCCTACAGCACCCTCTGTACCGCTGTAGGTGTGTGGTTTACAATCCATGAAGGACTTGTATGTACACACTGGTGGTCCTGTTTTAACACAACACACATTAAGCAGACATCCCCTACAGTTACAAAGGATATCAGATTTATCTTTCGGTCATTGTTTACCTGCTGGCTGACCCACGTGGGCAGCAGCCACTGCCGCTTGAACATGCTCATTAACTAGAGCAGCCAATTCTGCGGAGTCATGTTAATAGCACCACCACCCTGTTCTCCGATGCCACGTCCACATCCGCGTCCACGACCACGTCCACGTCCACGTCCACGGGCGTCCATTCTTTTCACTTTACATTCACAAATACAATAATGAGTAACATCAAACATATTTAACTCATTGAATCATAGTAAACAGTAAACATAAGAAATAACGTATCATCACAACCACAACATTCATAACAAAAATAATAACCAAAGTAAATAAATTGCAAATTAGTCACAATGTATTTAGCAATGTCAAAATTGAGTTTGTCGTTCATGTGGGGAAACAACCCTTCCCACATAGGTTTCAAAAAGAAAACACTATGTAGTCTAAGTCATATAAAGAAGTCAATCGACAACATCTGACCCATCACTATCATCCTCCATCTCCTCTGGTTCCTCTTCCTCGGGTCCCTCCTCGGGATCCTCCTCATCCTTAGGGTCTACTGCAGGAGCAAGAGCTATAGCAATCTGAAGTGCCTCTAGCTAGGCCTCTAAAATGGCAATCCTATTATCGGCTACGGCGTCCCGCTGTTCACGAGCAGTCACGCGTCCTTGGAGTGCCATAACACCATCTTGCATATGGTGACAACCGTTCAGAGTCTTCCCGTGTTCTTCCTCGAGTTCATCCAATTGGTGTCTGAGGTTGTACACCTCTTGCTGTAGTGTACAGACATCACCCGTGAGTCGCCTTACGCGATGCTGTTCAGTATCCAGTGCAGCCATTAGTGCAGCAATCAGTTGCTCGTTGGACTGCGCCGTTCGTGGGAGTGAAGGCATGAGTTGATTGGCATCATTCCTAGTCCTTGGCTTTGGAACAGGTACGCGCTCCCTAAACATGATATGGTCAACAAACCTAGGATAGGAACGCCAGTCTCGCGGAGGGTCACGCTTCATCAATGCAAATGGTTGATCCTAGTCAATCTCCTCTCGGGGATAAGCCAGTCGGGGCCAATCGAATCCATCATCAGGTACAGGTGCGGGAGGTGGGGATTCAGATCGTGTAGGTGATTCGGGTCGTTTACCCGGAGCTCTCGAAGATGATGCCATGCTGCAGAGAGTGTGACGTGTATGCCAATGAGTATACAGTAGATGAGAATAAGGAACATGTAACTAACTAACTGTGTGCGGTTATAGTCTAGTGTGTATGCAACCTAGTTCCCTATAACCAATGGCTCTCATACCAATCTGTCACACCCTCAAAATCCACTTGCGGAGTTTTACCGCGAGGCGTGTGAACAAACCAGGATCACAGTCAATAGTTACTCAGAACGACTCTATATGCCATAATTTAAACAAAATCAACCAAAATACAAACTTTAAACAATGCAGAAGCGTTTTGAAAACAATCCAAGGCAATGAAAGTATAACTATGGCAAAATAGGTGCCAACCCAAAAGAGTAAACCATAATTATTAAAATACTAAAATTGTCTTGAAGATCGTGTCATAGAATGCAGTGAACCATGAAGTGCTCCTATGGCAAGCAAGCTAATGACCTGAGAATAGCATACTAAAAATGTCAACACAATGGTTGGTGAGTTCAAGAGATATTCGAACATAAACAGTTTAATAATAGCGATATAAAAGTATTGCATTGTAACAGATAGCTAGTCCGTTAACAGTAAATATTATTTCATAGTGATTTTGCAATTGAAGCTGACTGTGTTACGTTGTTGCCTCCTGCCACGACTTAACAGGTCGTGACAATGTTCATAGGACAAATTGCACCTGGTTGACCTCGAGTCACACAGGTGGGGCTAGTCAGACCCAGTAGTACTACCCAAATTTCCCCACTATTCAATATTAATAACTCGAAAGTGTGAGGACTTTTCCATGATATCAACACTATATAATATTATACACAACTTGAATATATAAAGCGTTTGTGATTTACGAGCATGCTATCTCCCCCAAAAGGGATTAAATAAAGAGTGGGGCATGAACTCACCTGATATGCGTATAGATAACTAGGGTTTGACTCGGCAGACAGAATAGACAGACAACCTTCAGAGGTTACCTAGATCATATAAGTGCATGAGTACGTGTAATCAAAGAACATGTGAAACCCTAAATACACTACAACCAAGGACTCAAGATTTCAAACAAAACAGACAATGTTTGACCTAGTTGACCCGTTTGACCTATTGGTGACTTTATTTGTTGTAAACCATTCAAGTAATCATACACATGTATCATACATTGTTATCATTCAAACAGATTGTACGTATGCTATATCATCCAGGTGTAACACTTAGATCATCATACAACCAAGTATCATACAGGTCATGCGAATCTAGAACATTAACATATCACTAGTTATAACACGACTAACATGTCACACAAAGATCAACCATTCACCACATGCCATGTGAAGCCACTCACGACTTCACATCCTAAACCCTGCCAATCCTACTAAGTAGGGGCCTCAGGTTCGCACGCGTGTATGATGATCATTACTATATTCATTATCAATATGCTTTGCATTCAACAACATTCCAACAATCAATTACCAGTCCCAAACATGATGTCCTAATACTAAACCACATCTAAATCATACCTGATCATAAGTGTCCAAATATCATTCATGACTATCCCAACATCACATACACCAAATTATCATATTCTACCACATTAGAATTCATCCATGATCATACTAACATGCTCCTAACATCCCAAATATGTTCAAACTACCATCTTTCACATTTTGCATAAATAAGTTTCCCTTTTGGGAAAGCACATCCCAAAATCTATCAAATACCAATATACTCATGGATTCATCAATAACATACCAATTCAAACTCATATCATCATCTAAGCATGATCAACATCATTCAAACATCATAACTCATCAATTCATATCCTAAAAAGTTACTATCTTTAGTAATGTATGAACTATACCATGTGTTCTTGAACTTCCAATGATCACAACAAAAATCTAACATCTAATTATCACCATGAACACATCCATAACATCATATCATCCATAGTTCAACATTACATGGAAATAAAGTTACTATTATTAGTACCTATGAATACCAATTCCAATTCACCAATTTCTTGCAAAATCAATGTATCCTAACATCTATACAACCTATTAATCATCATACATTCATCAAACAATCATCAACTTCACATAATCAAGCCATTTTCGAATTAGGGTTTGCATACAACCAAAGTTCATGATCAATCCACTAAAAACATATAATTCTTGCATAATCGACGTTAACTAACATGTATACAATCTAACTAACATACTAACATCATCAAACAACATCCATTCGACCTCATGAGGGTCAATTTCGCACCCAAAGTTCGGCCCTAATGAACCATTCACAAAAACATGAAAAATCTAACCTTTAAACGTGTGTTAACTTGCAATTGATGATTCCTATGTGTTGTATGCCTTGTAATCGAATCAAATTGATGTTTTGATGTTTGTTCTTGCTGATTTTCACAAAGGGAGAGGTGTGATTGTGAGGTCGCGCCGAAGGGAGGGTGGGCTAGGGTTTGGTTTGTTTTGTTTAGTATAATTTACACATTTACCCTTTTAACCCTGGTAATTTGTATTTTATAAAAACTAAGCTTTAAACTCTTTGTAAAGTGTTTTTAACTTCATAATATAAAGATATAAACTTATGAAAATCATTATATATCTTATCTATATAAAAATACAAGGCATACGAATAAATAGGCACGTTTCCGCGTTACGCGATTAATTTTCTAATTAACCTTTTAAAAATGCGTAAACACATAAACATAACCCAATACTTACATAATCAATTAGATTCACATAAAACTAACATTATCCATTATTATTAGGTCACCAACGTTAAACCACAACTAGTGTGTGCTCACGACACATGTATACAAGACTTAACGTAACTAACGGAGTCTGGTAACGGAAATTTACCGGATGTCACAATGTTCATAACTTACCTTTTGTCAACCACAAAGTTAGAAACTATGCTATCTACTAAGGTTAAAAGTGGAATAAAGTACAGTCAACTACATGGCCTTTTGAGAAAGTGCCATGTAGTATATGAGAGGTCTACAGCGGAGTGTTAGAGACACCAGACTTATCTCCACTATTTCATAGCAGTGTCTTCTGAAGGGTAGTTGTCTTCGGAAGAACAAGTTCTTCCAAATCCCATTATAGTTAAGAAGTGGCTACTTCTTCTGAGGCTTGAGGACTTCTTCTTTTCTTCATACTTCAGAAGTTGTCTTCTGATCTTTTCTTCTTAGACTTGATCTTCAGAAGTGCTTACTTTGACTTCGGAAGTAGAGTTTGTCTTTGGAAGTTGATCTTTCATATTGTCTTCGGAAGAACTCTGTTTCCATCGGAAGTTCCACACTTGGCTTCGGAAGCCTTTGTAAATTGCACTAAAATTTGTCTAAGTTCTGTAAAGCAGGAATAGTTTCAACTCCTCTTCAAAATTTTCCCTTGTGGTTAACTCCACAAGATGAAGACTGCTACGATGACTTTTAATATGTGCAGCAGTTTCAGAGTTGGAGGGAGTGGAGAATCGTTTCTCTACTAACTCAGCAATGTCAAACCTGCTAGAGTGTAACAGTGATTAGGCATTTAGCCTGTTGCTTTCACCATTCTCTCTCTCCAACACAATGTTCTGAGAGGCATCATCGAACCTCCACTGGATGATTTTCTTTCTAGGAACAAGAAGCTGACTAGGAATCTTGTCTACTTTCTTTGTCTCCTGTAGATTCTCCAGCTTTCTTCTCAGCTTCTTCTCTTCATCGTTTAAGGAGTCAGAGTTGAGACCAAGATGTCTAGTAGCATGGTCTAGTGTTCGTCTCGACAAATCAAGAAATTGATCTCTTGTGAAGGAACATGGAGGTTCATCAACATAAGACAGTTTGATAGAGACTTCTTCACAAGAGATATCACTCAGGGTTGTGCAGTTTGAGAGCTTTGTCTTGATTGCCTTGAATTCTACCAATGAGAGATGTCTGAAGGCTGAGGGGATGGTGGGAAGGTTGTGGTGGAGTGGTTTTGGAGAGTGTTTGGGTTGAAGGATGGGTAATTAGGTGGTTATGGTGAAGAAGTAGGTAAAGATAATGATGTGGGTTCAGGTGTGTAGGGTTTAGTTTTGATGGTTAATGGAGAGGGTGTTGGTTCAAGTTAGGGTTGAGTGTAGGTTGATGGTCATCCCCTGTACCCTTCTATACATCTCTTTCCTTTTTCCCAAAGAATGTCAGGCTTGACTTCACTAACAATACGTTGGAGGGTCTTTTAAGACATGGATCCCACCTGCCAGCTAGAGAAACCGTGAGCACTGAAATAGTCTTTTATCTAAGCTTTCTCACCTATCTTGTTGGTCGTAATGACCCTTGCTTCTTCTTCTTTCTTCTTCTTCTCCCTTAACTTCTCTCTTTTAGCTTTCCTTGTCTACTCTAGTTGATCCTGCTCTTTGTTGAAGAGCCATAGCATCGTATCATCATTGTGTGGAGATAGCTCTTAAAGAGAGAAACCTCTTGAGGTTAGGAAAGCTATCCTTTCCCTTCTGAGCTACATGTCAGCTTCCCTCTGTTCTCTTTCTTTTTCTTCCTCTAATGCCAACCATGCTACTTCCTTCTGTTGTTCATTCCGTAGCCTGGTTCCCTTTTCCAGTTCCACTAACTCCTCTAATGGTAGCAGGAGTATGTCTTCATTGACAGCTCCAAGCTTGATGAGCTAATCAATGATCTCAACCCTATTCTTGTTGTTGACTTCCTCCTCATTGGCTGCAGCTACTTGGAACTGGCAGGTAATAGCTTCCCAGTTGGAAGTTTGCCTTTTCTTTTAAGCTTTGCATTCTTTTCCTCCTCTGAAAGCTCTTCCGTAGTCATTTTCTTCTTTCCTTTGTCATCTTTGGAAGTTCCTGACTTTGGTGGTTCTGGAAGGGAGGATTCGGATTGTAAGAGAGGTAGTGAAGGTGTCTGAGCTAGAGATTGAATAAAAATGTCCTCATTATTCACCTCAGATGCAAGTTCTAGTACTGTATCTATGATGATTAGATCCTTAGACAGTGAGAACAATCCTTTTGCATCTTCCATTCAGCTTCGGAGGACTTGGCTTGTACTTCCGGGGCTTTGACTTCAGCTTCGGATGTTTGAGGGAGTGCAGTTTCTATCCCAACTTTTTTGGTTGCTGGGCCATCAGTCGTCATTTCCCCGTCGAATGAATCTCAGGTTCCATTTGGACGTTAGGTTGACCTTCTTCCATAGTGGTAGAAGGTGAACTGATCCTCTGAAGCTTTTCACCTCCAAAGTACATCATAGCTGCATCAGAGCTTGGCTGATCTAGAGAGGATCTCAGTAGGAACTTAGACTAGAACTTATAGAGATCTCTAAGCATCCTTAGGTCTATCTTCAGTATAACTTGGGATGGCACAGGAAGAGTAGTTACAATGGGAGCCAAGTATTTAGAAGTTGAAGTTTGGCTCAGTGGTTCCTCAATGTTTGTCTTGGAACACTCTCCCCATTTTAGTAGCATCATCTTGAGAGCTAGATGAGCTAGAGTAAAAGGTCAAGTAGACCTGACGGGTACATGCCTAACACATCTCTTAATCTATTTCTTAGCTAGTTGAGCCTTGAGATTGTCAATCTCAAGTTGCTAAATGGCAGACCTATCCTCTAAAGTCCTAACCTTCGACTCAAGATTTGAGACTTACATAGTAGGTCTTCGATGATGAGTTGCATTCTTCCGTCATCTTCTTTTGAAGAATCATGGGGAGATGTGGTAACATACCTGGTATGTTTATCCTCACCATAAGATGTGGTTTCATGGCACCCTGGTTTCCCTTGCTTAATGATGTCTTTTTCAGAGTCTCGAAAATGTTACCACTATCCATAAGGTCCATTGAGGCACCTTCTGTAGTGGTAGCTAAATCTCCATGAGTCCCATCCACATTAGTGGGACTCACCTTAGTAAAGGTTTGCTGATAGGGGTTAGAGACAGAGGTCTCTCTAGGCTCTATTGATCTTTGAGAGAGTGTTGTAGATCAACTTCATTTCCATGGAGGGACGTAATCTATTTATTAGCTTTGGAAAGAAGGCCAGTGAAAGATAGAGAGGTTAAACCTATTGTCGAGGAACCTTGATAAATGTCTAGAGGCATTGAGCCTATGGTGGGGTTGTCCCATTTTGGCTACTTAAAGGAGTATAGATACACACCCTAAAAGCTTTCAACTTAGGTTTCGGGCTCATGGGTTTGAGACTGAGGAGACTCAAGACCAATATTGACGTCAAATGAGAAGGATGGTGAGACCTCAGACTGAGTGGGAGCCCAATATTCCACTCTAGTCTTTTTGGATTGAACAGGAAGAGCTTGCTCAATCAGAGTAGATTGAACATGGGTTCGATTGAGGCGTCTTTAGTAAGTAATACTAATAGGGTGAAAAGGTAGAGTTGGCATTATGGGGGCAGTTGCTGGTGTGGTTTCATCACATGTGGGGTTAACAGGGATGTCACCAGGAGCTATTTGCTCAGTCATACCTAAAAGCAGAGAAGTGTACCTTCCAATGAAGATAGTGGACACCTTCTTCAAAGTTTTGAGAATGGTTGGCCTTATTTGAGGGACACTCAGAGCAGCTGCACAGACAACCTGACTCTGGTCCAGCTCACAGTGGATAATGTGTTCGAGAAATCTGGGATAAATAAAGATGTGTCCCGCTGGAGATTTCTAAGATTGGTCAGCATAAATCTTTAGTAGTTGAATCTTAGGCCTTCATAATTCCATGAACTAGGGACCCTAGTTCGTATGGAATTTGATCCTATCCCCCAGATTTGTTAGACAGACGGTGAAGAATGACATGCAGCACGAACTTCCAGTTGTATCAAAAGTTGAACTTGTAAACAGTGGACCTGCAAACGTCTCCACCATATCCCATTTGTATGTAAGTGTTGTCCGAATCTAGTTTGGGGAACTCTATTAGGGCACCTTCATCATGAAGCTCAAGATGCTCTGATTATTTGCTTAGTAACGACCAACTCTTGGCCACAAATGCTCGATCGAATTACACAAATCCCATTTAGGGTTTCAATCTGACTGTCATCCTAAAATTTAGCCATGTGATTGGAATACAAAATAGGAAGTGTAATAGGATGACTAGGTAAGAATGGAGATGATTTCACACAAGTCGGCATCTCTAAAGGAATCAAGAAGTCTGACTTGATTGGGAATGATACATTTGGATGTATGTGGTCATTTTAAGACAATGACAAAGATTGGTGAAAGATACTTCATTACTGTTACCGATGATTATAGTCGTTATTATTGTGTGCACTTGATGAAACATAAGAATGAAGCTTTTGAAATGATCAAAATCTTTGATAATGAAGTTGAAAATCAACTCTACATAACTATCTAAGTTCTTCATTCTCATAAAGGAAAAACTGAACCCTATTTGGATATGGTTCAATTTATTATGGCTATGAGCTTACCACCTTTATCATTTTGGGTTTTTGCATTGCTCTCTGAGGCTCATATTATGAATATGACCCGGACAAAGAAAGTGTATATTAGTTGAGAAGCCATAGAGATGTATGGGATACTGTTTCTTTGACTCAACGGAGCAAAAGTATTTATTGCTCGAAAGGCTAAGTTCTTGGAAACCGAGTTCTTTATGGAAGGAATGACGTATAGAACTGTGGAACTTGATAATGATCAAAATCCACAAGCCGGTACACTTTTGTTTGACACTAGCTACCAACAAGAGGTTGTTGATGATGATCAAGAGGTTGATAAATACACACAAAACGTCCACAAATCTGGTAGAGTTAGTATTCAATCCGAAAGATATGGATATTCCATGAATGGATGCTATGTGGTTGACCCCTGTAGGCTAACCATATACCAAAATGCTATGTCCAATTTGGATTGAAACAAGCATCAAGAAGGTTGTGTATATATGAAAGCTAGTGGGAGCATAATTGTATTCTTAGTGTTGTATGTTGATGACACACTACTATTTGGAATGATATTCCAACCATGGTAGGTGTTAAAACCTACCTTGGAATATGTTTTTCCATATAAGATCTTGTTTAAGCCGCCCATGTTTTGGAATAAGGATCTATAAGGATAGATCGAGGTGGTTGACAGATTTAAGCCAAATTGCATATGATAAAATCATGAAAATGTTCAAGATGGAAAACTCTTAGAAAGGCATGGTACCTATTCAAAGAGGGACAATGTTGACTATGTCTCAATGTCCAAGCTCATGGGATGAGCAAGATCGAATGAAGGATATCCCATACGCATCTGCTATAGGATCCATCATTTGTGTCATGATATGCACTAGACCGGACGGGTCATGCTTATTAAGTCTGACAAAGAAGATACCAATAGAAATAACCATTGGATGTGACAGGATCAGTGATCACAAGTTTGATGTATCAGAATATTAAGCAGCGGAATACGAACACGAATTAGACAAATTGTAGCAAGCAATCGATATTTGTAAGCATTAAGACCGCATACGGTATAGGGAGAGAATATGTATTTCTGATTTCTAGGAATGTTTATAGATGTAGAATATTTCTAATCGAATCAATCATCCATTCCCTTCAATTACTCATTTCACTCACTGATTACAATAGGTTGTCACTCCTTATATAGAGTGCAACAGTCACTGCTGTTATCACGGAAAGTGACAACTGGCAGATCTAATACAGAAATAACTAATTCTTAACAAACTACTGAAATGTTCACAACTACTGAGAACATATCAGCAAGTTAAAGTACAAAATATAAAACTACTGAAACTACAACGACTGAAGAACAAGCTCTTCAGTCGTTTTACAAAACTACTAAAACAGAAAATAAAACTACTGATATGACAACTACTAAAGAAGTACTCTTCAGCAGTTGTGACAAACTACAGAGGCTTCAGTACTTGATCTTCAGACTTTGACCTTCAGGTGTTTCATCAGCTGATGACTTCAGTAGATATCATCAGCTGATGTCTTCAGTCTTGTCTTCAGACTTTGTACATCAGTTGTTTGATCTTCAGCACTTGTGAACTCTTCAGCTGTTGTACTTCAGTACTTTGGTCTTTCAGCTTCAGCACTTGTGTTCTTCAGCTGTTGTACTTCAGCACTTTGGTTCTTCAGCTGTTAAGGTCTTCAGCACTTGATCTTCAGCTGTTGAAGTCTTCAGCACTTGTCAAACTACTGATGAGGCTTTCAGCAGTTGTTGTGATACCGTGTGGGACTTAGAGGTTTTCTGATCTTGGCTCATTGGCTTTTGGTCCAACAAACTCCCCCTGAACCAATGCAGCCAAAACCTCTAACTTATTTATACTCCCACTTATTGATGGCAAAATGTTGGTCTTTTTCCTTCTTGATCAGTGGAGAAGATGACCCATGTACGCTCCGGCCTGGGAAGAAATCTCAAATATTTGTTTGGCAGAGTATGAATGGGAACTCTGTTTTGGGGAACTGGACACAGAGTTGTTATCCCATTCATGAGATTTACTTCCCCATAATGAGTCTGTATGACTCACGAACATAGGCCTCAAGGAGAACAACTTGCTCCTCTTGAGAGAGTTCTTCTGCTCCTCCTTCGAAGAAGAACTCTGGACCATAGTACTCTGATAAGTACTTCATGGTCCTGCCATTTTTCAGCTCCACCGTAGTTACCTCCCTATATTCAAATTCATCAGGATGGTTGCCTTCAAGGAGTAACTGGAGCTTATTCTTTTGGATGTCTTCAAGCTTTTTATATAACAACCCCTTCTTAATCATCTTGTTTTCTAGTAAGGCTTGAGGTGTCTCTTTGCTTGGTGAGCTTTCTTGAATTCATCAATGATTTCCCAAGGTGAGACTACAACGGCCAACATGATGGTAGATTCTATTGTTTTTCGTACCTGGCCGTTGTATCTGTGTGGGATAGTTCTTTTATGGATTCTAGAACTCACCTGGGGTCTGGCCATACTCTCACTCTCTCCTTCTGATACTGAAAGGTGTGCCTGAGAGTGTACAGCCTTTGAGCATGCCCTTTCATGGCTTGAATAGATGATGACTGAGGAAATTCCTTGTCAACCATCTTCAACAGTTGCTCATCGTGCTGTTTCTGCTGTTCTTCTTCTTCTATCTTGACTCTGACCATTTCCTTTGAGAGTCAGGTGTGATCATGGATTGACTTCGGGGGTTTGGTAGCTTCAGAACAGCAG
Source organism: Flaveria trinervia (assembly GCA_025506515.1). Classification (NCBI taxonomy): domain Eukaryota; kingdom Viridiplantae; phylum Streptophyta; class Magnoliopsida; order Asterales; family Asteraceae; genus Flaveria; species Flaveria trinervia. The sequence continues at coordinate 83,174,868 of CM046444.1, read as the reverse complement.
AGAGTGGCAGACTATCATCTTCATCCTCTTCTTCTTCTTCTTCTTCCATCCTCAACACCCTTCTCCTCCTTCGGGGTACATCACTGGATGATGGTTGGGTTGGTGAAGGAATTGGTTTTGAAGAATGAGGATGTTTGGATTTGGCTTAGAGTGGTTGGGGATTGGGGATTTGAGGATAGGATCTGTTTGAGTGGGTGGAAGGGAAGGTTGATCTAGCATCCTTGTAGTTAATTTCGCCTTTGTGAGTTAGCCATCTCTAACCTTTTGCCAGCTCCAGCCTCATCCAGGGCTTCCACAATAATCCCTTTGTTAAATTGCTCAGACAGACAGATTCTGGTGGCTATAGCCAGAATGCTGTCCCTGGTCCATGCGCGGATCTCCATTAATGATCTTCCCAAGTATTTTGCAATAAAGCGGATCATTATTCCACAACCTCTCTTTCTCAAGAGCATCATACCCTGCCCATCGGGTTTGTATCTCTTGTACTTCTAACCTTCTGATCTCACTATCCAGTGTGGCTGTGTCAAACCCCTGCCTGAAGAGTTGTTTAATTATTTATCCATGGAGCGGCTGTGTGTGGTGTCAGCTTCTTTGACCAGCTCCTCCAAGGATTTGTCTTCAGCAGTGTGATCATCAGCACTTCTCTTTCGCTTGTACGTGAGCAGAGGTTGCTTTTCTTTTTCCTCCTCTTGAACTTGCTTCCTTCCTTTTCCTCAGATCTTTTCCTCTTCCTTTCTTTCACTGCAGTACTCTCCCCTTTTGGTTGCATTGGAGGAAGGGGTTGGTACCGCAGAAAGAGTCTTTTGGACAGCAGCATCAACCAGGGCTGTAATGTGGAGGAAAGCCTCTCATCAAGGGCTTTGATCACTATATCAGTGATTATGGGGGTGATGAGAGGGAGGGAATTTTGGAGTACAGCACCTATTTGCTCAGGAGGGTTCTGTTCCGAGAAGTAGGGCCTGAAGCAGAGGCAGGTGGTTGATTTTGGGGTGGCTCTGTGTTTGGGAAACCTTCAAGGGAAGGTGCCATCTGTGGGTGTATGATGGTGGCAGATGGACTTGCATCCTGAGACATCTTGGCCAGCAGCTCTTTGAGTCTGCTAACCTCATCCTCTAGAATGGTGTTTTGAGCAACTACATCATAGAAGAAGCTCAGGTCATCATCAGTTGATACTGAATCACCTGACCTCCTGCTTAGAGCAGGATTTACATGCACTGGGTGTAGACCAGTTGGTGCATGTGCCCCTTGTGCTTGGTACTGGGGACTTCCAGCCTCAGGACAATGTCCATCATCAGCTGTTGCCTCTAGGGAGGTCTTAGCAATGTTACCAGCCTCACTCTGGTCATGTGCTGAGTCAGAGGAGGTGGCAGCCTCACTAGATTCTAAGCTCCTTGTCTACACCAGGAGATAGAATTGGGAAACCCCTGTGCTGTGGGTTCTCAGGTGCACTGTGTTCCTCCCCCTCAATTGTAGAGGAATTCCCAGTAGTAAGTGGTTTCTGGGGAGGGGGTGAGGAGTGCAATTGAGTCAGCACTTGTGCAACTATTAAAGTTGGGCTGTGAGGGGCGGTTGTGTGGTAAGGGTTAGAAGCAGTGTGCACCTGGGGTGGATGGTGCTCTTCAATGGCAATCTCCTCAAGTGAGTGAGACCAGATAAGTAGGTGCCCCTTGGGTTGCTGCAGGTTCCTGTTGAGAGGAAGCCTGAGCGGCTGTGGCTGGAAGAGTCATTGTATCCACTAGGGGGTTTGGACTAGTGGATATATCCTGCGTTGTGGTGCAGGAGCATCCTCAGGGGACTCAATTCCCTGAGTAGCCATTTTGGGTTTCTTTTGGTGGGTTTGGTGGGGACATTGGATTTGGAGGTGGTGGCTGTGGGTTCCAGCTGCGTGGGTTTTCGCAGCTTGGCAGCCAGTTTGAGTGTCGGTCAGAGTTGTGCCGGGAGTATACTTCTGGCAGAACAGCCGTAGCAGGGACTCCCAAGCCAACAAGTCCCTCAGCATTAAGCTGGTCTATAATAATGGCCATTATGAACCGTGGATATAGTATCCAACGTTGGCAGTTAGTTTTTGAGCCATATCTTTGAGCTCTGAAAATATTAATTCTGAAAAGTTCAGTGGTTGTTGCTCAAGGATAGAATACATTACCTGCTGCCATTTGGTGGGCATTTGATCCCAAGACGACGTCTTAGGGGCCAAACATACATTGACCATGTGAAAAATCAGGCGCTCAGCGTCATTAAAGTGTTTCTTCATGATGGTGGTGGCACTGAGATCACCTTGATATCCATGCTGAGCAAATGATAGATCTATGGTGCCCTTCGGATATCCAGCAGGAGAGGTAGCATCACTCAGTTGAAGAATTTTACGGATTGTTGCAGGAGTAATGACTACTTCTTTGTTGTGACGACTGACCGGAGGGATCGTGTGTTGCTCTCCTCAGTTGTAACAGTAACGTCATCCAAAATTGGTTCAAGGATTCGGCATGTAAGACGGGGTTCAGAAGGAATGCCTTGTTGTATTGGGACTGAACCATAAGATCGATAGCAGTATCGAACTTAGTCCAGATCGGCGATTTTGTGAGGTAGGCAACACAGTTGTGTCGCGGTTTAATTTGCATAGACGCCATGGAGAAGGAAGTTTTGGAGAGGAACGTTAGGTTTGAAGAAGATGAAGCATTGAGAGCTACAGGTTAAGGGTATTATAGGGTACGGTGAGGAAACGACTGAAGGATGTGGTGTTAGTCATCCGTAGTTTTAAACGACCGTTGACATGGTATTATCCTTTCAGACGTTGAAACAGCTGAAGTCGTGGTGTTAGGCATCAGTAGTTTAGAAAACTACTGAAGACCGTGGTTTTGACTTCAGATGATCGAAACAACTGAGGACATGGTGTTTGTCATCAGTAGTTATGAAACTACTGAAGACAGTGGTTTTGTCATCAGCTGTTGTAAACAACTGAGGACTTGGTATTAGTCATCAGTAGTTATAAAACTACTGAAGACGTGGTTTTGCTTCAGTTGTTTAAAATGAAACAGCAGTTGTACAAACGACTGAAGAGAAAGTTCTCTTCAGCTGTTTTCGTCAATTCTTAGCTTTTCAGCTGTTTCAAACTGTCCTCAACACATTCATCAGTCTTTATGGCTGATTTCAGTTGTTTCATAGGACATCAGTACTTATCTGTTTTTACTGATTGCAGTAGTTATGACTGCATCAGCAGTTGTAACTACATCAGTAGTTTCAAACAGATGAAGTACTTTAGTACTTGTGAGACATTTAGCCTTCAGTAGTTATAAAACTACTGAGGTTAAAAGAGCTCATCAGTACTTATATGTGACAGGTACTCATGATCATCAGTATGAATTACTGAGATCATCAGTAGTTGTCACCTATTCTAGCTGCAGCATACCAAGCCTTAACACCAGGTTTTGGAAAGTTGAACTATCCAAAGGCTTAGTAAAAATGTCTGCAAGCTCATCAGCACTAGGCACAAACTTAGGATCAATCAGACCTTTTTCAAAACAATCCCTTATAAAATGATGTCTGATCTCTATATGTTTGGTCCTAGAGTGCTGGACTGGATTTTTGACAATGCAAAGAGCTGAAGCACTATCCATTAACAATGGAGTCTTAGTCTCTGTAATGCCATAATCCAAAAGTTGGTTTTGAAGCCAGAGTACCTAAGATGTACAGCTTGCAGCAGCAATGTACTCTGCTTCCGCAGTGGATGTAGCAACTGAGGTTTGTTTCTTGCTCTGCCAAGAAATCAAGCAGTTGCCTAGGAATTGACATCCACCAGAAGTTGATTTCCTGGTCAACTTACACCTGCATAGTCACTGTCAGAAAAAGCAACTAATTTACCAGAATGTCTGGTAGAATACCATAAACCTAGAGATGGAGTGCCTTGCAGATATCTAAAGATCCTCTTGACTGCAAGCAGATGAGACTCTTTAGGTGCAACCTGAAATCTAGCACAAACACATGTAGCAAACATAATATCTGGTCTAGAAGCTGTTAAATACATCAAGGACCCAATCATACATCTGTAAAGTGTTTCATCAACCACTTTACCTTTCTGATCTGAGTCCAGTTGTGTGGTGCTGCTCATGGGAGTAGAACAGGGCTTACAGTTTTGTAAATCAAACTTTTGTAAAAGATCTTTTGTATATTTGGATTGATGAATAAAAATTCCATCAGCCTTTTGTTTGATTTGCAACCCCAGAAAGAACTGTAATTCTCCCATGGCACTCATTTCAAACTTCTGTTGCATCAACTTTGTAAAGGCATCACACAACTTTGGATCAGAGGATGCAAAAATGATATCATCTACATAAATTTGAACAAGTAGATTATGCTGCCCAGCTTTCTTAATAAATAAAGTCTTGTCTATGGAGCCTCTAGTGAAATTGTTTTCCAGAAGAAAGTTTGATAATGTCTCATACCAGGCTCTGGGAGCTTGTTTTAACCCATAAAGAGCTTTATCAAGCTTATACACCCAATTAGGATGTTTATTGTCCTCAAAGCCTGGAGGTTGACATACATAAACCTCTTCTTTAACTTTTCCATACAAAAATGCACTTTTGACATCCATTTGAAAGACTTTAAGTTTTTGATAAGCAGCATAAGCTAAAAACAATCGAATTGCTTCCAGTCTGGCTACAGGGGCAAAGGTTTCATCATAATCAATACCTTCTTCTTGTGCAAACCCCTGAACAACCAGTCTGGCCTTGTTCTTAACAATAAGCCCATTTTCATCAGTTTTGTTCCTAAACACCCATTTAGTGCCTATTGCACACTTACCTGGAGGTAGAGGAACCAGTTCCCACACTTGCTGTTTCTTGAACTGAAGAAGCTCAAGTTGCATGGCATCAACCCATCCATTGTCCTTTAAAGCAATGTGATAATTCTTTGGCTCTTGCTGACTGATGAGAGAGCATAGAAGCAGAAATTTGACAATTGACTTCTTGTTGATACTCCAGCAGTGATATCACCAATGATTTGAGACATAGGGTGATTCTTCAGATCTTGATACACAATGAGATCTGTGCAAGTGTTTGTAGCCGGTTCAACAGCAACAGATGGTGATGGTGAATCATTTCCTTGAAACCAATCAGTGGATGGTAATTCAAAGGAAGTTGAATTCGAAGAAATCTCATCAGCATTTGTTGTGGATGGTGCTACTGGCGCTACAGGAACATCAGGTCTAGTTGAGTCAGGCAGCTGATCACTAAACCTGAAGAGGTGAGTACTGCAATCATCATCATCATCAGCAGTACCACCAGGTGGTGAACTGTTGACAGGAGCAACAGCAGGAGTTTGATAAGGAACATATTGCAGTATGTTCAAATCAAATAACTCCACAGGACTTTGTGGAATCTTGTCCTTTGGAGATTCATTAAACTTAACATGTAGAGTTTCTTCAACCATCTTTGTTCTGCAGTTGAAGACTCTGTATGCCTTGCAAGTAGATGAATAACCAACAAAGTATCCTGCATCCACCTTAGGATCAAATTTGTGGAGTTGATCCTTTGTGTTGAGAATGAAACAGGGACACCCAAATGCTTTGAAAAATGAAATCAGAGGAGCCAAATGATGGAGAACTTCATATGGAGTCTTCATCAACCTCTGATTTACTAAAACTCTATTTTGCACATAACAAGCTGTGTTGACAGCTTCGGCCCAAAAGGTCAATGGCAAACCTGAGTCAGCCAGCATGGACCTTGCAGCTTCAATGAGGGTCCTGTTCTTTCTCTCCACTACTCCATTTTGTTCTGGAGTCCTTGGAATGCTGAACTGCCTTTTGATTCCCTTTGAAAGATAGAAGTCATCAAGTGTATGATTTCTGAACTCAGTTCCATTATCACTCCTAATACACTTGACTGGAAGGGAATACTGCTTCTCAATGTACAGCACAAAGTGGATAATCTTCTGAGCAGCCTCATCCTTTGAATGTAGAAAGAAAGTCCATACAAATCTGGAGTAATCATCCACAATTACCAGACAGTATTTCTTCTTTGCCATGCTCATTACTCTCACAGGACCAAATAGATCCATATGCAGTAATTGCAAGCAGGCAGTGGACTTGGACACTTCAATAGGAGGAAATGAGACCTTGTGCTGTTTTCCTTTTAAACAAGCAGTGCATGTTTCATCACAGTGGAACTCCTTTATTGGTAAGCCTCTGACTAAACTATTGTGGCTAAGCTGATTCATTTTTGAGATTGACATGACCAAGCCTCCTGTGCCACAGTTTAGATTCTTGAAAAGAGGCTTTGGAAAATAGGCAAGGATTGCCTTTGAGATCTATCTTCTTAGAGAGATCTAAGGCATACACTCTTCCTGTCCTGTGGCTTTCAGGAGAGTGATCATCCAACACCTTGTCAATCAAGTGCAAAACTTTGGATGATAGAATCCTACAGTTTTGACTTGTGAAAAGGGCAACATGGCCTTTATCACACATTTGACTGACACTCAAGAGGTTGTACTTGAGATTTTCCACATGATTAACATCATCAAATTGATTTCTCCATTGGAGACAAAGCCCTTACCGATGATGTAACCCCTAGCATCATTGCCAAAAGAGACAAATCCCTTCTTTCCTTGAGAGTAGTCATGAAGAAGAGAGATGTTCCCAGTCATGTGCATAGATCCCCCACTGTCTACATACCAGATGCTACTTTGGCATGTTGAAGAACCCTGCAATAATAAACATCAGTTAGTTTTAGAGACCCAAACCTTTTTGGTTTTGGGCCTGGTCTCATCAATAGATGGTAAACTAACATGTTTATTTGTAACAACAGCCTGAGAAGAAGAAGATGGTGTAGAAGAGGAGTCCTTTGGCTTAGACCTCCTTTTCTGTGGTTTCAACATAGGAGAATCTAGTTGGTTAACTCTACCCAACAGATGTTGTACCATCATCACCAGATGTGTCTGATTTTGTGATAAAGCTTTCAGCTCATCAGACACATTGCTAGTGGAGTTAGATAAGGTCCTATGTTGCACCTTCTTCTTTTGAGCACCCTCAGCTGTCACCTGTTTAACTCCTTCCTTTTTGGATTGCTTTAAGGACTTAAGGTTACAGGATTTGATGTTGCTGTTACAAATGTGGTCTCAAACTCAGTTTCATTTTTACCATTTTCTCATTAATTTCTTCTTTTTGTTTGAGTTTGGAACCTCTTTTGTACCAACAATCATCTGTAAGATGATTGAACAAACCACATATTTCACATGGTTTCTTCTTCATCGTAGGTTGATCATCAACTAAAGATGGTGAAGCAACAGAAGACTCCAAAGCCATAAGAGCTAGATTCCCAAAGGGACTGTCACCACCATGTTGACCAGCACCTGAGAACAGTTGATCATGACCAGACAAGTCATCTGGTAAACTGCTCCAGTCAACAACTCCTGGGGTGAAGAAGCTGTGTTGTTGAGATGAAGGTTGTTGATGAGATAGGGAAGGCTGAGGTTCTGGTAATGCATGAGGTTGTGGTGTCATAGGAACTTGAACTTGATTTGACTATGGCATGTAATAACCAGGGTACTGATATGGCATTTGACCCTGAGGAACAAAATATGCCGGAGATTGTTGTTGAGGATGATGACTAGATGTGACAGGATGTTGCCCTCTGTGTTGTTGACTATTGCCAGGAAAAGTCACAAAGGGTGCAGTAGAGTTAGATCCAGTTGATCTACACTCTCTTGCAAAGTGTCCAAGCCGTTGGCATTTGTGACACCTCAACTTGCTCTTGTCAAAACCAACTTTGGTTTTGCTAGAGAGTCCTGGGAATTTTCTTCCAGTTCTTTTGTAGAACTTCTGAGATCTGATATTTATCAAGGCCATTTGGCTCAAAATATCCATCTCTTCTAAGTCATCATCAGCAATCCCCTTGAGATCATCCATAATGAAACATAGATTGTCATTATTACACCCAGTGAACTGACCATCAACACTTACAAATGCAGAATTAGAAGTGCTCGAAGAGAAATTAATATGCTCATCATACTGGCATTCAGATGAAGCATATTCTGACTCATGACCCACCAAGGCAGTGTTGCCTTGTATAAAGTCTTCAGTGAGCTTTCCAGATGAAGACAGCTTTCTCTTATGTTCTATCTCTCTCTCAAAAGTGAGCAATTTCCCATGGAGTTGGGTGAGAGATAGTTTGTCCAAACTTGCACTGGAGCGTAGGACAATAGTATATGTGTCCCATCTCTCAGGCAGTGATCTGAGAAATCTGTTATTCATCTGATTTGGTGTATTCAAGTTTGACCATTTTTAGTTCAGAGATCAAACAAGAAAACCGCTCATATTGTTGAGTCAGTGTCTCACCCTTTCTATGAGAGAATGTCTCATATTGTTGGGCAAGAATTTCTCTATTATTTGCCAAGACCTCATCTGTTCCTCCAAATTGTTCTTTCAAAGCAATCCAGAGGTCATGGGCAGTTTCATGATGCATTAGCCCAGAATAGATTTCATTGGGCAAAGCCATGGCCAGAATTCCATGGGCTTTTGCATCAATCTCAAGCAACTTCTTATCCTCATCTGAGTATTGCTCCCTCCTCTTCGGAACCATTTGATTGGTTTCCGGTTATTCACATAGGCTTGTGTGGACCATGTACCACTGATGTCCAACACCCTGCGCTGTTAACAGACAGGTGATGGAGCATACGTCTTTGCCATATGTTATACTCATTCCTAACCAGCATAGGAGGCTTGGTTGAGGAACCAGTATTGTGAGGATCATTGGAAGGAGTGGTCATTTTCAGTTCAAAAACAGTTTAGTTCAAGTTTTAAAAAGTTTTAGACAAACAACAACAAACTCAATGAGAACCAAGAAAAAGATCTCAGGATGAATGAGCAGAAATACAGAAAATTCAATCTCTATAACCGTTTCTTGCAAAAACAAAAGCTAATTCAATCAAACTTGGATCTTGAATAGCAGTTTCAATGATCAATTATTAGATCGATCAATGATTAACCTGCTCTGATACCATTTGACAGGATCAGTGATCACAAGTTTGATGTATCAGAATATTAAGCAGCGGAATACGACACGAATTAGACAAATTGTAGCAAGCAATCGATACTTGTAAGCGTTAAGATCGCATACGGTTATAGGGAGAGAATATGAATTTCTGATTTCTAGGAATGTTTATAGATGTAGAATATTCTAATCGAATCAATCAATCATTCCATTCAATTGCTCATATCGCTCACAACAATAGGTTGTCACTCCTTATATAGAGTGCAACAGTCACTGCTGTTATCACGGAAAGTGACAACTGGCAGATCTAATACAGAAATAACTAATTCTTAACAAACTACTGAAATGTTCACAACTACTGAGAACATATGAGCAAGTTAAAGTACAAAATATAAAACTACTGAAACTACAACGACTGAAGAACAAGCTCTTCAGTCGTTTTACAAAACTACTGAAACAGAAAATAAAACTACTGATATCACAACTACTGAAGAAGTACTCTTCAGCAGTTGTGACAAACTACTGAGGCTTCAGTTACTTGATCTTCAGACTTTGACCTTCAGGTGTTTCTCAGCTGATGACTTCAGTAGATATCATCAGCTGATGTCTTCAGTCTTTGTCTTCAGACTTTGTACATCAGTTGTTTGATCTTCAGCACTTGTGAACTCTTCAGCTGTTGTACTTCAGTACTTTGGTCTTTCAGCTTCAGCACTTGTGTTCTTCAGCTGTTGTACTTCAGCACTTTGGTTCTTCAGCTGTTAAGGTCTTCAGCACTTGATCTTCAGCTGTTGAAGTCTTCAGCACTTGTCAAACTACTGATGAGGCTTTCAGCAGTTGTTGTGATATCGTGTGGGACTTAGAGGTTTTCTGATCTTGGCTCATTGGTTTTTTTGGTCCAACAGGATGGTTGTTAAAAGTATATTGAAATACTTAGTAGGACTAAGGATATGTTTCTAATATATGGATCTGTTGAAGAGGAAGTCGTAGTAAAGGGTTACACGGATACGGGCTTCCAAAACTGATCGAGATGATTCTCGATCACAATCGGGTGTACTTCCATTATGAATGGAGGAGATGTATCCTTGAAATGTTCAAAGCAGGATATGGTAGCATTGTTCACTATAACATCCGAATACATAGCCACTTCATTGGCAGCTTTGGAAGCTGCATGGATAAATTTGTCCATTGCTTATCTAGGGGTGGTCTAACCATTCAAGACCCCCTAGAAATCTTTGGTAATTACGTGGGTGGGATGGCTCAAATCAAAGAACCATGTACTTATCAAAAGACTAAGCACCTTGAGCAGAGATTCAACATCATAAGGGATGGAGTAGAAAAGGGGTAAAGATATGTATTCGTAAAGTTCATAAAGATCAAAACATTACGGATCCACTCACCAAGATCCTTGTGAGGGCAAAGTACGAGGGTCATACTTGAGCCTTAGGACTTTGATATTCTAGTGATTGGAATTGATCTGTTTAGTATTTAAAGTATGGAACAATTGTAATTTTAACTCTTTTATATGTTTGAGTTACGTTCCCCTTTAGCATGTTTATATCCATGAATATATTTATTATTCTAAATGTCCGTAGTCGGTCATATTTGTGGGAACAAATATGAACGTAAGACTATTATGAACATGGATTGGTAGATATTCATAAGGCATGAATATAGAGGAATTGGTTGCTGCCAAGGTTCATAGATATTTGTGGGATACGAATCTTGGACTGACCCGCGTCTCAAATCTTACTACATGGAATCTTATTGATTTATCATAAGTAAATTTGAGTAAAGGCGAATATCATTTGGTATCCTCCGACCTGAGATACATATTGGGTTTTGATGTTCACCAAGTGTTATACCTTGAGCTAGTTCTTCGCTGCTCTGAAATAATGGTCAGTACATAAGGCTATCTTTAGGTATAACATAAGGTCATTTTCAGAAACGTATGTAGTGAAGATGGAATTTGTTCCTCTTATTCGTTAAGAGCAAGATGTCTAAGGCCTGATTAAGTTAAATCAACAAGGAATGATCATTCTGGGTCCTTGGATTTAACATGACATCTGAAACAAAAGGATAGATGATCGATTCACCTAAATCATTTTAAGATTGGAACTTGAAGGGGATGATGTTATTGAATGTCTTTAAAGTCATGCGTATTAAGGGTAGTAAACCGTTGTTAGGCGGTATTTACTACTTGCATCAATCGCCTATGAATCTTGTGCAAGTGGGAGATTGTTGGATCCTGTATGCCCAAGACACATAGAACATTGATGTGGTTAGTACGTCATGGTCCAACTCGGGTCATACCCAATAACAAGCTTAGCAAACACCAATAAATATTTATTTGATGATATGATCATGCAATTAAATATTAGCACCTAATTAGAAAATGGGTTTTCTAATTTAAAGAAATGAGAGATAGAACAAATTATATGGATAATTTGTTCATGCACTATTATTATTTACATTGTTATTTAAATGGTTAAATAACAACAAATAGTGTATGTTCTTATGTTATACATTAAAAGGCTTTAATCATATAACATATCAACATCTTAATGTAATTAGTTGGTTTTATACTTTAGGGTGTATAAGTTATATAAGTAAAAGGTTAATTATATATATCTTTCATCTAACTAATGAACATTAATAATGTGCCATATGTTACATAATTAAAAGGGTTAATTATGTAACAAGTCCACTCAACTTTTAATGTGTTACAAGTATTTTTAAAAAAAATAAGTGAACTTGGGTTCTAAAAAGGGCTGAATTCGCCCCCCCCTTGGACTTCCCCATGTTTTATTTGTCTTGAAAATAGAACACTCATTAAGAGTGTGGTTGAGTGGAAGAGTGCAAGCATGATCCTCCTATCTCTCTCTCTTTTTACAAGATGAACAACTAGAGAAAAGCTCCTCCTTCTCTCCTCATTCACGGCTGAACAAGGGGTTTTGAATCCCTTTTGGTCGTTTTCTTGGGTATTCTAATGATCCAAGATATGCTCCTTCATTGGTATGAAGTAGAAATGGTTTTCTTTCTTTCACCCATTGAAGAACTCGGCTGGAAACAAGGTTCCAGCAGCATTGTTGTTCGTTTTGGTGCTTTAAATCCTAGCAAAGATGGTGTTTTCTTAGAGGCTTGTGGGTATGGACACTTGAGGACATCTACTTTGGGTTTTGGCCATTCAAGAGCAGCCCTTTCTTCACCCAAATCACGTTTTTAGCAGCCCTTATGGAAGGTGTTTCATTCACATTTTCAGCAGCCTACAAAGGTAGTTTGTTGATGTTGTTTTGGTTGTTTCCTTTTCTTGATAGCTAGTTCAAACACATATGAATGATCCTTATGTTTTGGTTTGTTGAAACAAAGTTATGAACTTTTAATTTTCTGATTAGAACATGATATTAATCTATTATTCCGCTGCGTTTTCTCAGTTTAAATGGTTAAACTAGTTTGTTAAAGGTCCAACAAACCCAACAGCATTGACGTAAGACATTACATATTCAAAAATCCTTTCAAAAGAGGTGAGCTAATCAATGTTTATCATCCTAGTAGCTGTAATGAGATACTTAATCTCTGTTCATCAAAAGCTTTGGTGATCAGATCAACATATTGTTCATTTGAATCAATTTTGATTAGTTTGATTAGATTTTTCTCATGAATATCTCTAATGAAATGATACCTGATATCAATATTTTTCGTCTTGGAGTGCTTCACCAGATTGTCAGTGATGGAGATAGCAATGTTGTTGTCAATGTGGATAGGAGTGCTCGTAAAGTTGAATGCAGAGTCTAACATCTTGTTTTGAATCCATAGCAGTTGAGCACAACAACTTGCAGGAGCAATGTATTCAGCTTCAGCAGTTGATGTAGAGACACAAGATTGTTTCTTGCACTGCCATGAGATGATCCTTCCACCAAGAAATTGACTTCCTCCTCATGTTGATTTCTTGTTGATGTTGCAGCCACCATAGTCACTGTCAGTATGTCTATAAAGATTAAAATTGTTGTCCCTTGGATACCAGAGACCTAATTTTGGTGCTCCTTTGAGGTATCTGAGGATTCTCTTGGCAGCAGCTAGGTGAGACACCTTTGGAGAAGCGTGATATGTTGCACAAATACATATGGAATACATGATATCTGGTCTCCTTGTTATGAGATACATCAGAGAACCAATAATTGCCCTATATTGATGTTGTTTAGTATCTTCCCTCTTAGAATCAGGGCATAGATTATGGTTTCTGGGTATGGCTGTCTTGGCTGGCTTATAATCTTTCATTTCATATCTTCCTAATATGTCATTGACATACTTGGATTGATTGATGAAGAACCCTTCCTTCATTTGATTCACCTTAATTCCAAGGAAAAAGTCCACTTTTCCCATGGAACTCATCTCAAACTTCTTCTTCATAATTCTTTCAAAGTCTTTGCATATTGGCTCGTATGAAGAACCTAATATGATGTCTTCAACACAGACTTGAACAAGCAAAATATCCTTTCGAGACTTCCTTATGAAAAAAGTCTTATCAATGGTACCTCTAGTGTAACCATTCTTTAGAAGAAACTGAGACAAAGTCTCATACCACAACCTAGGTGCTTGGTGCAACCCATATAGAGCTTTATCCAATTTGCACACATAGTTGGGGTGTTACGGGTCTTCAAATCCTGGAGGCTGGTACACGTATAATTTCTTATTTATATCCCCACATAGAAAGGCACACTTGACATCAAGTTAGTAGACAGTGAAATTCTTGGATGCAGCATAAGCAAGGAAGATCCTAACTACCTCAAGTCTTGCAACAGGTGCAAAGATATTAGTATAATCGGTTCCATTCTCTTAGGTGTATCCTTGAACCACTAGTCTTGCCTTGTTCTTGATAATCAAGCCTTTGTTATCTCTCTTTTTTCTGAAAACCCATTTGGTGCCTATAGGTACTTGACCATATGGTAGCGGACATAGGTTCCAAACCTTTTGTCTTTTGAATTGAAGCAGCTCCTCTTGCATAGATTCAAGCCAACTATTATCTTTCAAGGCATCTTTTACCTTCTTGGGTTCCATATTAGATAGGAAGCATGTTGTCAATTGGATGAGTGTTATGAATTTGTAAACGAGGAATTACTTCTAGTGGCAAAGATATATCCAGATTGGACATATTTTGCTCAGAAGCAAGAACACTTGGTCCAGTTGTTTTTTCAAATTCATTCAATGAGGACTGATTGAATGAATGAGAAACATCATCATTTATTGGCTGTGAAGTAGCATTAATAGTTGCACGTTCCTTTAGAATGCTACTTCCATTAGCTTGGTGTTATGCTGGGTCACGAGATGAACTTTGAGGAACAATAGGTGATTCACTCGTTAAAGCTCCACTATTCCCTGAAATGGTTATACAGTCAGATGTACCAATAGTGGAAGGTTGATTTGTTGTAACTCTTGGAGAACTTGGAATAGGTTTGGGTAACTCAAATAATTGGTTATCTTTTGAATTTCCTTGAATACCTGTTCCAGCTGAAAAAATCATACAAGATGGTTTACAATAGTTTGGAAATATTTCTAAGTCAAAACTATGATCAGGTCCATTCCCTTAACACAAGGAGTGTGCACATTAACAACTACGTTGGATTATTCCTCAAATTGTGGATTCTTGATGTTGTATACTCTATCAGCTTTAGAGTTAGAAGAGTATCCCACAAAGATAGCATTATCCATCTTTTCAGAAAATTCTGCCAAATTTTCCTTTGTGTTAAGTATGGTATACCTGCTGCCAAAGGACCTTAAAAAGCCAATAAACAGTGACCTCTTGTTCTATAGCTCATAAGGGGTTTTTCCATTTGGATTAACTACAAGAACTTTATTTTGCACATAGCATGCAGTGATGACTACCTCTGTCCAGAATGTTAGAGGTAGTTTGGAATCAACTAACATAGTTCGAGCAGCCTCAATAAGTGTCTTGTTCCTCCTCCCAACAACACCGTTTTGTTGAGGAGTTCTGGAAGCATTATATTGTCTGACAATACCTTTTGAGTTACAGAATGAGTCAAGAATGAAGTTCTTAAACTCAGTCCCTTGATCACTTCTAATTATCTTAACCTTGTGATCAATTTGATTTTCTATTTTAGGAATAAAAGATTTTAGTTTTTTAGCAGTTTCGTCTTCGATGTTAAATAGAACACCCATGTAAATCTTGTAAAATCATCAACACTCACAAGGCAGTATGATTTCCTTCCAATGCTCATTATACTTTTAGGACCAAATAGATCCATGTGTAAGTATAATGGAGTGGTGATATAGTTAACAACTTTGGATTTAGGAGATGCCCTATGTTGCTTCCCTTTTAGGCATGCAACACAGTTATCTTTGCAGAAAAATTCCTTTTTAGGAAAACCATGTACCAAGTTATTTTTAGGTAATTATTCATTATCTTAAAATTTACATGACACATTCATTTATGCCATAGTGTTGACTTATCACCATCAACTTTGGAAAGAAATCATGATACTTCACCCATTGGGGAAGTATTTTTCATATCTAGCATGTACATATCCCTTTCCTGGGAGATCTAAGAAGCACAAATTCTCGAGGAATTGTCATCCTGGTTTGAGGATAATGCACTCATGTTCTGTGAAAAGCATTTGATGTTTTTGATCAAAGAACTGAGAAACACTTAATAGATTATGTTCAAGCTATTTGACAAAGTGAACATTGTCAACTTTTAACTTTCCGTTGGATATAGTTCCTTTGCCAGAAATATATTCTCCGGCCTCACCTCCCAACAGATAGGACATCCATCATATTGTTGAAATTGTTGAAGGAGAGATCTGTTCCTTGTCATGTGCCTGGAGCATCCACTGTCCACAATCCAAATAATGTTATTCTTGTCATATGGATGCCCCCACACATAAGATAAGATGATAAGTTTTGATTGGACACCCAAGCTTTGTTGGTCTTGGGTTCTTCCAAAGATAGTGACATAATTAAACCAAAAGTTAAATATGGGGGTTCAGTGGATGTCTTTGAAGAAGTGGTTGGGCTGCAACATTTTTCTTGATCTTCCAATCCAACATTTGGTTGATCAAAGAGGATGAGCCTTTTAACACTTTTGTAGCATGGCATTCTTCCGAAGCTTCTTTCTTTTCAGAAGAACCCTTGACCACCTTTTCTTCCGAAGTAGTCTTCTTCTGGGGTAGTTTCAATGGAGATCTTTTGTTCTTTTCATTTTTAACAGTTTTAGCTTCCGAAGCTATTTTCCCTTCGGAAAGAAGAATTATATTCCGACGGCAACCTTACTTCGGAAGTTAGGTTCCCTTTTTCATCACCTGGACCATTTGATAGGGTCCAAATAAGAAACCTTCCCTGATTCCTTCTCTCTTAACATCATTTGCATAATATGTGCTAGCAAGATTGTAGTAACAATCATTAGCCATGTGGTTTTGCTGACTACAAATTATGCATGCAATGTTAGTCTTTTGGGAATTGGAAGATTGCTGTTTCTTGTGCTTTTATCTTCATTAACAACCTTTCCCTTTAACTTCTGATCCTTGGGTAGGACAGTAGTGTTGGTACTACACCCATTTCCTGAATCAGAGTTACCTTCCACCTGGAATCCAACTGAGATGAATACACCTTGTGTTTAGGATCAATCATCAGATTAGACTCAAGCACTTTCTTGGCAGTTCTTCTTGTAGCTTGAGCTCTGCTTCTTCTGGCTTTGGTGGTTAGGATTTGATCTTCACTTGTATAGATGGGTTGATTTACTTATTCCTTCCCTATACTAGCCTCTATTATTGCGTCATTCTTCAACTTAAGTGAAGATAGGTCAGCAGATGAGACCTCCTGCTCTTCAGTACCATACCTCGGTTGTCATATGGACTCATAAGAACATGGTGGAGAAATTTCTTTGGTCCCCAACCCTCTTTGTTTTGATAAAAAATTTTGGAGCGGAAGGATGATGCAATAATAGCTAGGAAGTTCTGCTGAGAAATAGCATACTTCTTAGCTTGAGCCTCACCAATGACAAGCTAGGCTTGAGCCTCAGACAATTTGGATATTAAATCCTATATTTGAGTCTTGTAATTTGTGTGTTCATGTCTTAATAGGGAAATAGTTTTCTCTAATTATACAAATTTTCTTTGGTAGTCGGATTCAGCCCTTATAAAATCAGATTTCAAAACATTTAAAGACTTAATATGAGATTTGATTTCCACATTGTAGTCCTTATACAGTTTATCCTTAGCAATACATGCAGGAGTATAGAGATGTTCATATACCTTGTTGTCATCAGTTCTTGTCATGAGTTCTTGAGCAGGAGTCAAATCCCACACCATAAAGCTCCAATCAACTTCTGGAGCCATTGCACCTGTCTCAGTCGACTTTCCAGAGGGCTTTGATGTAGAGGGATGTGTGGAGGCCTATGGGGTTCCCGAAATTTGATTTTGGAGCCTTGCATTCCCTTGCAATATGACCAAGCTGGTTATAGTTGTAACATTTGGCCTTGGTGTTATCAAACCCAAATTTGCTATTGGTTGGGTTCTAGGCAAACTGCCTTCCACTTCCCTTCAAGAACTTCTTTGCTCTGTAGGTTAAAAGAGCAATTTGTTGGAAAATGTCCACATATTCTACATCATCTATATTAAAGCACTCTAGATCATCAAAGCAGTACTGAAAATAACTAGAGTGTCCATTTCCTGAAACAAAGGCACCATGCTGAGCCTGTGAGACCTAGGAGTCTCAAGAAATGTAATGTATGGTCCAGATGAGCAGGATGACTACTATGTGTATGTCAGGTACTATTGAGGTTGTGTGGGTCCTGAGCCATCAACAACCATCAAGGCATTGCTAGCAGGAAGATTCAGGGGTCTGCTTGTCTAATGGCCTCTCTTTCTCTCCGTTTCCCAATGGTATCCATGAAGGATAACATAGAGTTTGGTCATAGTGAGTGTGTTCAGATTTTCTGTCCACTTGATAGAGACACATTAGAACATCCACTCAATAGGAAGAGCACTCATGAACTTTCTTATGAGGTCTTTAAGTTCAGGAGTGATTCCAATAGACTGAAGGGAAGAAATGAGATCCATGTACCTGAAGTATTGCTGGCTAAAGGTCTATCCAGAAATGTAGGTGATGTCTCGAATTGTTGCTTCGGTGAGTCCTTCTTGGAGTCATTTGAGCTAGAGTACATTTGAGCAAGTGCATGAAACAGTTCCTGGCTAACTTGCAATGCTCAAACCCCATGATAATGGAGTTGGGTATTGGCAGTCATAAGAATAGTCATAGCATTGCTGTCAATGTCCATCTTCTTCCAGTCGTCATTAGAGTAGTCTTGAACAGCCTTTTCTATCATGGCCCTATTTCTACCAGGTGCATCCACCTTGGGTTTATACGGGCTGTTCACAATGGATGTCCACATTTTGCTGTCTTGATACCTCATAAAGCCTTCCATGCGTCTGCTCCATGACCTGAAGTTTTCAGGTGTAATGATAGGAGCTTTAGTCATGGTTCTCATCTCCACTTCAGATTTGTTGAGGGCCATTTGAGTGAGTTGCGAGGAGGAGTGAAAAAAAGGTTGATTTGGATGGTAAGATCTCCGAATCAAAAACCTAAAAAGCTCTTATACAAATTGCAGGATCGGTTTATATCAATAAACACTTGGTTTTTCTCTCAATCTCACTTAAACTACACTCAGATGAATCATGGTCTCTAAGAGTTGATAATAATATAATAAGTAACAATGAACATAGAAAGATAATTTTCAAGGTACTTGCATATATGTTTCTCAACTCAAAGTGTTACAAGACTCTTACAAGCATAAGACATGAGTTACAATGAGAAACTATATATAATACTACCTATAGCCAGATATACTTTGAAAGCAGCTGGAATCCTCTAACTAAAGCAAATACAACAAAGCTATCGTTTAAGGTATCTTAGATAATGTGTTATATATGATAAGGTAGTCATGACATGTCCATGAGTTACATTTTGTCTTCAACTAAAGTTGGCAACTGTGTTATCTACTAAAGGTGAACAGTGGAATAAAGTATGGTCAACTGCATGGCCTTTTGAGAAAGCACCATGCAGTATATCAAAGGTCTAGCGTAGAGTGTGAGAGACACCATTCTTATGTGCACTGGTTCATAGCAGTGTCTTCCGAAGGGTAGTTGGCTTCAGAATTACCGTTCTTCCGAAGCCACTTATACGTCGGAACAGGCTACTTCTTCCGAGGCTTGAGGACTTCTTCTTTTCTTCATACTTTCGAAGTTGTCTTCTGATATTTTCTTCTTAGACTTGATCTTTGGAAGTGAGTAATTTGAATTCGGATGTAGAGTTTGTCTTTGAGTGTTGATCGTTCACATTGTCTTTAGAAGAACTCTATTTCCTTCAGAAGTTCCACACTTGGATTCAGAAGCCTTTGTATGTTGCACCAAAATTTGTCTAAGTGATTTGGTTTTGGTTGCACTACCCTTCTTCTTGATCCAACACAAGTACTTTGGATTCAGTATCATATGCTAGACTACGGATTCAACTTCAAAGAGATCCACATCCATATAGACAACAACAGTGCTATATCTATTACAAAAGACAACATGCTGATCTGTTCAGGTATCATTTGATTAGAGAAATTTTTAAATGAGATTGATAAAACCAATCAAAGTTAACAGAAATGAACAATATGCTGATCTGTTTATAAAAGCTTTTGTTGAACAGAGATTTAAGTGTCTTTGATCAATAGTTGGAATGATTAACTACGAATAACTTTTCTTAAACTATACCCAAGATAACTTTTCCAAATATGTGTGTGTTAATTTGTCTATATCTTCACCCATATAAACCTAGTGAAGTTTGGAAGAATTTTTTCACAATGATATTCCTTAGAATTTTAAAAATTAAGATATATTTTCTTTCACAAGACATTAACTTGACTTCGAAAGATAGTTATATCTTAAAAAAACAAATAACTACTTTCAAATAAATTACCTTGGAAGAAATTAAGATACATCTTCCAAAGCTTAAATATGCTTCTAAGAAGTTATTATTTGAATGATATTAATATTCTTGAAGAAATGTGATAATGAGAGCACCAAAAAAAGAATGATGCTTACATTCTTGACATGGTATCCAAAGAATCTATTTCCACCATCACCTGCCTTTTATCATACGCTTCTTCTAGCTAGGGTAGGTAATTAACATTCCCGGGCACTATGTTCTAATTGGTAGAGACTCAATTGACTAAATAGTCACCAAAATCATATAGAATCATAAAAATGGAACAAATAGCAATAGGTGACACTAAAATCCCCAATAGGGTTAGATTGTTTCTATTAATGGCATTTATAAGGGATAGTGATGCAAGTTGATTAGGGTTAGAATTACAACCTGGAGGTCGGTTGTTACATTCTCCCACCGTTTAGGAAATTCGTCCCGGAATTTTATTTTCGATTGGAGTCTGAACGGGTGGGTTTGAAGAGGTGGATTATTCTTCCTCATTTCATCTTCACGTTCCCAAGTAAATTCAGGTCCTCTTCTAGAGTTCATCTAACCTTAACCTTGGGTATGCGGCTACGCCTTAGCCTTTGGGACAACCTTATCGGTGATTTCCAACGGTTCCTCAATGAAGTTTAGTTTACTATCGATTTGGCTTCCTTCAAGGGTATCACTAGGCTCTCGTCAGCCAGGCACTTCTTGAGGTAAGACACATGGAAAGTGTCATGAATGTAGCTTATCTCCTCAGGTAGTTTCAATCGGTATGCTACTGGACCGACCCTTGTTATGATCTCGAACGGTCCAATGTACCTCGGGCTCAACTTGCCCTTTTTACCAAATCTGATCGCACCTTTCCATGGTGCCACTTTTAACAACACCTTATCACCAATCTGGAACTCCAAGGGCTTCCGCCTTCTATTTGCATACTTCTCTTGACGGTCCCTTGCAATCTCAATCACTCTTTTATTTTGAAGATTTTGTCAGTGGTTCCATCATGTGTCGGGTCCTACTACTTGGCTGTCACCAACCTCATTCCAACTCAGGGGAGGGAGACCGATATTTTACCTTATAGAGCTTCTTAGGGAGCTGCTTTGATGCTCGCGTGATAACTTGTTGTAGGAAAATTCCCAAAGGGAAGGTGATGTGTCCCAACTTCCGCCAAAGTCTATCACGCAGGCTCTCAGCATGTCCTCTAGGTTTGGATTGTACGCTCGCTTGACATCAGTTTGGGATGGTACGCGGTGCTCAAGTCGAGTCGAGTCCATAGCGCTGCTGGAGTGGACCTCCGAATCGTGAGGTGAAACGACTATCTCGGTCGGAAAATGATTGATAATGGGACTCCATGTCTCAACACTATTCGGTAATGTATAATCGGGCAATTGGTCAAGTCGTTAGTCCTCTCGGATGGGTAGGAAAGTGCGACTTGTGAGTCTATCCACGATGCCCAAATAACATTGTGGCCACGAGGTGTCGGCAGTTTGTGACGAAAAGTCCATGGTGTATGTTCCCATTCACTCGGGATCTTGGTTGCTGTAATGTTCGGATGGTTTCTGTGTGTTCGATCTGACCATTGAGCAGGGTCAAGCATTATCCGACAAGGTGGCAATGGATTGCTTTGCCCGGGCGGGCACCAAAATGGGAGAATTTAGGGTCTTGGTACCTCTTGTCGTTACCTGGGTGACTAATTACTTGGTTTGTGAGCCTGTCCAAGACGATTCTCTCAAGTCCCCCTGCCTGGGTACCACACGTCTTCCTTCACATTTGTAGACGTCTGTGCTTCCCAGCAACAAGATGTTTCTCTTCCACATCCATCTCTCGAACAAATTTTCCTCCTTCAAGGCCTTTTCTGGCTTCTATTATGATGGTGAGGAGACTGGAGTGACACTCACTTAGCGCACCAAACTTGTAGGGGTTTTTCCCTTTCCTTTAGGCTCAAGGCATCGCTACTACATCACCTTCCCAGGAGGTACCGAGTCGCACTCATATCGCTTAGTAGATCTACCCATCTTCTTTTCCGCATATTTAACATCTTTGTTCAGGAGGTCGCCAAGCTATTGTGATCGGTGTATCATGAAACATTTGGTACATATACGTGGTCTCAATCTTGAGTGCAAACACCACACCCCCAGTTCAGATCGTGGGTAGTTACTTCGTTCATGCTCTGAGAAGTCAGCAGATGCGTAGGCGATGACTTTGTCTGTTGTTGGACCCAAAGAACCAATGAGCCAAGATCAGAAAATCTCTAAGTCCCACACGGTATCACAACAACTGCTGAAAGCCTCATCAGTAGTTTGACAAGTGCTGAAGACTTCAACAGCTGAAGATCAAGTGCTGAAGACCTTAACAGCTGAAGAACCAAAGTGCTGAAGTACAACAGCTGAAGAACACAAGTGCTGAAGCTGAAAGACCAAAGTACTGAAGTACAACAGCTGAAGAGTTCACAAGTGCTGAAGATCAACAACTGATGTACAAAGTCTGAAGACAAAGACTGAAGACATCAGCTGATGATATCTACTGAAGTCATCAGCTGATGAAACGCCTGAAGGTCAAAGTCTGAAGATCAAGTACTGAAGCCTCAGTAGTTTGTCACAACTGCTGAAGAGTACTTCTTCAGTAGTTGTGATATCAGTAGTTTTATGTTTTATGTTTCAGTAGTTTTGTAAAACGACTGAAGAGCTTGTTCTTCAGTCGTTGTAGTTTCAGTAGTTTTATATTTTGTACTTAACTTGCTGATATGTTCTCAGTAGTTGTGAACATTTCAGTAGTTTGTTAAGAATTAGTTATTTCTGTATTGGATCTGCCAGTTGTCACTTTCCGTGATAACAGCAGTGACTGTTGCACTCTATATAAGGAGTGACACCTATTGTAATGTGAGCGATATGAGCAATTGAATGGAATGATGATTGATTCGATTAGAAATATTCTACATCTATAAACATTCCTAGAAATCAGAAATTCATATTCTCTCCCTATAACCGTATGCGATCTTAACGCTTACAGTATCGATTGCTTGCTACAATTTGTCTAATTCGTGTTGTATTCCGCTGCTTTATATTCTGATACATCAAACTTGTGATCACTGATCCTGTCAAATGGTATCAGAGCAGGTTAATCATTGATCGATCTAATAATTGATCATTGAAACTGCTATTCAAGATCCAAGTTTGATTGAATTAGCTTTTGTTTTTGCAAGAAACGGTTATAGAGATTGAATTTTCTGTATTTCTGCTCATTCATCCTGAGATCTTTTCTTGGTTCTCATTGAGTTTGTTGTGGTTTGTCTAAAACTCTTTTTAAACTTGAACTAAACTTTTTTGAACTGAAAATGACCACTCCCTCCAATGATCCTCACAATACTGGTTCCTCAACCAAGCCTCCTATGCTGGTTAGGAATGAGTATAACATATGGCAAAGACGTATGCTCCATCACCTGTCTGTTAACAGCGCAGGGTGTTGGACATCTGTGGTACATGGTCCACACAAGCCTATGGTGAATAAACCGGAAACCAATCAAATGGTTCGAGAGAGGAGGGAGCAATACTCAGATGAGGATAAAAAGTTGCTTGAGATTGATGCAAAAGCCCATGGAATTCTGGCCATGGCTTTGCCCAATGAAATCTATTCTGGGCTAATGCATCATGAAACTGCCCATGACCTCTGGATTGCTTTGAAAGAACAATTTGGAGGAACAGATGAGGTCTTGGCAAAATATAGAGAAATTCTTGCCCAACAATATGAGACATTCTCTCATAGAAAGGGTGAGACACTGACTCAACAATATGAGCGGTTTTCTTGTTTGATCTCTGAACTAAAAATGGTCAAACTTGAATACACAATATTCAGATGAATAACAGATTTCTCAGATCACTGCCTGAGAGATGGGACACATATACTATTGTCCTACGCTCCAGTGCAAGTTTGGACAAACTATCTCTCACCCAACTCCATGGGAAATTGCTCACTTTTGAGAGAGAGATAGAACAGAAGAGAAAGCTGTCTTCATCTGGAAAGCTCACTGAAGACTTTATACAAGGCAACACTGCCTTGGTGGGTCATGAGTCAGAATATGCTGCATCTGAATGCCAGTATGATGAGCATATTAATTTCTCTTCGAGCACTTCTAATTCTGCATTTGTAAGTGTTGATGGTCAGTTTACTGGAGGTAATAATGACAATTTATGTTTCATTATGGATGATCTCAAGGGGATTGCTGATGATGACTTAGAAGAGATGGATTTTGAGCCAAATGGCCTTGATAAATATCAGATCTCAGAAGTTCTACAAAAGAACTGGAAGAAAATTCCCAGGACTCTCTGGCAAAACCAAAGTTGGTTTTGACAAGAGCAAGTTGAGGTGTCACAAATGCCAACGGCTTGGACTTTGCAAGAGAGTGTAGATCAACTGGATCAAACTCTACTGCACCCTTTGTGACTTTTCCTGGCAACAGTCAACAAAACAGAGGGCAACATCCTGTCACATCTAGTCATCATCCTCAACAACAATCTCCGGCATATTTTGTTCCTCAGGGTCAAATGCCTTATCAGTACCCTTGTTATTACATGCCACAGTCAAGTCAAGTTCAAGTTCCTATGACACCACAACCTCATGCATTACCAGAACCTCAGCCTTCCCTATCTCATCAACAACCTTCATCTCAACAACACAGCTTCTTCACCCCAGGAGTTGTTGACTGGAGCAGTTTACCAGATGACTTGTCTGGTCATGATCAACTGTTCTCAGGTGCTGGTCAACATGGTGGTGACAGTCCCTTTGGGAATCTAGCTCTTATGGCTTTGGAGTCTGCTGATACTTCATCTTCCAATGCCTCTACACCTCAGGTATCACAGGTATCCTCTGAGGCAAAAGCCAAATTATGTTCTGAACAATGCATAGCAGCATTTGCTTCCATTAGAGAAGCAAATGTAGCTTTAATTAATAAGAACATTGAGCTAGAACAAGTAATTTCCAAAAACAAAGCTGAGTTTGAGTTTGTGCTCAAAGATAAAATGATGAGGTTTATAAACTGAATTGCAAAATAATTGATGATAAGGCTAGAGAAGATGTACTTTTAGAGAAGTACAAAGATCTCAAAGAAACCCTTGCAGTTACCCAGGTCGAGTGTGATAGATGGGTACAATCATGCAAAGGTTTTGAAATGCTTCTTAGTAAGCAATCTGCTTCAAATGTGAAGTTTGGAATTGGTTACAATCACACTGCTCCACCTACAGATTTTACCCCAAGAGCAGAGGTAGAATCTGATGGTGAGAGTGATAACCAATCCATCAAGTCATGTGATCTACCTTCTGATACAGCACAATCAGAAGTAGCAGTCAGTATCAAGTCCTCTTTGAACCTATCAGCTGATGTTGATGGTCCAAATGCTGACATTCACATGATCAATAAGTTGATCAACTCAGGAGTCAATCCTGAAGGTCCTGAAAGGACTGGAGAGCAGGATTCAACTCCTGAAGTTCAAACTTCAACTGCTGTCAGTACTGAAGAGAAGAAAACTGGCAGTAGAAAGAGTTTGAAGACTACTAAAGATGCTGTCAAGAAAGCAACCAATGCTTCCAAAGCATTGAAGAACAAGTCTTCTGTTGCTTCACCATCTTTAGTTGATGATCAACCTAAGATGAAGAAGAAACCATGTGAAGTATGTGGTTTGTTCAATCATCTTACAGATGATTGTTGGTACAAAAGAGGTTCCAAACTCAAACAAAAGGAAGAAATTAATGAGAAAATGGGTAAAAATGAAAACTGAGTTTGAGACCACATTTGTATCAGCAACATCAAATCCTGTAACCCTTAAGTCCTTAAAGCAATCCAAAAGGAAGGAGTTAAACAGGTGACAGCTGAGGGTGCTCAAAAGAAGAAGGTGCAACATAGGACCTTATCTAACTCCACTAGCAATGTGTCTGATGAGCTGAAAGCTTTATCACAAAATCAGACACAGCTGGTGATGATGGTACAACATCTGTTGGGTAGAGTTAACCAACTAGATTCTCCTATGTTGAAACCACAGAAAAGGAGGTCTAAGCCAAAGGACTCCTCTTCTGCACCATCTTCTTCCTCTCAGGCTGTTGTTACAAATAAACATGCTAGTTTACCATCTATTGATGAGACCAGGCCCAAACCAAAAAGGTTTGGGTCTCTAAAACTAACTGATTGTTTATTATTGCAGGGTTCTTCAACATGCCAAAATAGCATCTGGTATGTAGACAGTGGGGGATCTATGCACATGACTGGGAACATCTCTCTTCTTCATGACTACTCTCAAGGAAAGAAGGGATTTGTCTCTTTTGGCAATGATGCTAGGGGTTACATCATCGGTAAGGGCTTTGTCTCCAATGGAGAAATCAAATTTGATGATGTTAATCATGTGGAAAATCTCAAGTACAACCTCTTGAGTGTCAGTCAAATGTGTGATAAAGGCCATGTTGCCCTTTTCACAAGTCAAAACTGTAGGATTCTGTCATCCAAAGTTTTGCCCTTGATTGACAAGGTGTTGGATGATCACACTCTCCTGAAAGCCAACAGGACAGGAAGAGTGTATGCCTTAGATCTCTCTAAGAAGATAGATCTCAAAGGCAATCCTTGCCTATTTTCCAAAGCCTCTTTCAAGAATCTAAACTATGGCACAGGAGGCTTGGTCATGTTAATCTCAAAAACATGAATCAGCTTAGCCACAATAGTTTAGTCAGAGGCTTACCAATAAAGGAGTTCCACTGTGATGAAACTTGCACTGCTTGTTTAAAAGGAAAACAGCACAAGGTCTCATTTCCTCCTATTGAAGTGTCCAAGTCCACTGCCTGCTTGCAATTACTGCATATGGATCTATTTGGTCCTGTGAGAGTAATGAGCATGGCAAAGAAGAAATACTGTCTGGTAATTGTGGATGATTACTCCAGATTTGTATGGACTTTCTTTCTACATTCAAAGGATGAGGCTGCTCAGAAGATTATCCACTTTGTGCTGTACATTGAGAAGCAGTATTCCCTTCCAGTCAAGTGTATTAGGAGTGATAATGGAACTGAGTTCAGAAATCATACACTTGATGACTTCTATCTCTCAAAGGGAATCAAAAGGCAGTTCAGCATTCCAAGGACTCCGGAACAAAATGGAGTAGTGGAGAGAAAGAACAGGACCTCATTGAAGCTGCAAGGTCCATGCTGGCTGACTCAGGTTTGCCATTGACCTTTTGGGCCGAAGCTGTCAACACAGCTTGTTATGTGCAAAATAGAGTTTTAGTAAATCAGAGGTTGATGAAGACTCCATATGAAGTTCTCCATCATTTGGCTCCACTGATTTCATTTTTCAAAGCATTTGGGTGTCCTGTTTTATTCTCAACACAAAGGATCAACTCCACAAATTTGATCCTAAGGTGGATGCAGGATACTTTGTTGGTTATTCATCTACTTGCAAGGCATACAGAGTCTTCAACTGCAGAACAAAGATGGTTGAAGAAACTCTACATGTTAAGTTTAATGAATCTCCAAAGGACAAGATTCCACAAAGTCCTGTGGAGTTATTTGATCTGGACATACTGCAATATGTTCCTTATCAAACTCCTGCTGTTGCTCCTGTCAACAGTTCACCACCTGGTGGTACTGCTGATGATGATGATGATTGCAGTACTCACCTCTTCAGGTTTAGTGATCAGCTGCCTGATTCAACTAGACCTGATGTTCCTGTAGCGCCAGTAGCACCATCCACAACAAATGCTGATGAGATTTCTTCGAATTCAACTTCCTTTGAATTACCATCCACTGATTGGTTTCAAGGAAATGATTCACCATCACCATCTGTTGCTGCTGAACCGGCTACAAACACTTGCACAGATCTCATTGTGTATCAAGATCTGAAGAATCACCCATGTCTCAAATCATTGGTGATATCACTGCTGGAGTATCAACAAGAAGTCAATTGTCAAATTTCTGCTTCTATGCTCTCTTCATCAGTCAGCAAGAGCCAAAGAATTATCACATTGCTTTAAAGGACAATGGATGGGTTGATGCCATGCAGCTTGAGCTTCTTCAGTTCAAGAAACAGCAAGTGTGGGAACTGGTTCCTCTACCTCCAGGTAAGTGTGCAATAGGCACTAAATGGGTGTTTAGGAACAAAACTGATGAAAATGGGCTTATTGTTAAGAACAAGGCCAGACTGGTTGTTCAGGGGTTTGCACAAGAAGAAGGTATTGATTATGATGAAACCTTTGCCCCTGTAGCCAGACTGGAAGCAATTCGATTGTTTTTAGCTTATGCTGCTTATCAAAACTTAAAGTCTTTCAAATGGATGTCAAAAGTGCATTTTTGTATGGAAAAGTTAAAGAAGAGGTTTATGTATGTCAACCTCCAGGCTTTGAGGACAACAAACATCCTAATTGGGTGTATAAGCTTGATAAAGCTCTTTATGGGTTAAAACAAGCTCCCAGAGCCTGGTATGAGACATTATCAAACTTTCTTCTGGAAAACAATTTCACTAGAGGCTCCATAGACAAGACTTTATTTATTAAGAAAGCTGGGCAGCATAATCTACTTGTTCAAATTTATGTAGATGATATCATTTTGCATCCTCTGATCCAAAGTTGTGTGATGCCTTTACAAAGTTGATGCAACAGAAGTTTGAAATGAGTGCCATGGGAGAATTACAGTTCTTTCTGGGGTTGCAAATCAAACAAAAGGCTGATGGAATTTTTATTCATCAATCCAAATATACAAAAGATCTTTTGCAAAAGTTTGATTTACAAAACTGTAAGCCCTGTTCTACTCCATGAGCAGCACCACACAACTGGACTCAGATCAGAAAGGTAAAGTGGTTGATGAAACACTTTACAGATGTATGATTGGGTCCTTGATGTATTAACAGCTTCTAGACCAGATATTATGTTTGCTACATGTGTTTGTGCTAGATTTCAGGCTGCACCTAAAGAGTCTCATCTGATTGCAGTCAAGAGGATCTTTAGATATCTGCAAGGCACTCCATCTCTAGGTTTATGGTATTCTACCAGACATTCTGGTAAATTAGTTGCTTTTTCTGACAGTGACTATGCAGGGTGTAAGTTGACCAGGAAATCAACTTCTGGTGGATGTCAATTCCTAGGCAACTGCATTCTTGGCAGAGCAAGAAACAGACCTCAGTTGCTACATCCACTGCGGAAGCAGAGTACATTGCTGCTGCAAGCTGTACATCTCAGGTACTCTGGCTTCAAAACCAACTTTTGGATTATGGCATTACAGAGACTAAGACTCCATTGTTAATGGATAGTGCTTCAGCTCTTTGCATTGTCAAAAATCCAGTCCAGCACTCTAGGACCAAACATATAGAGATCAGACATCATTTTATAAGAGATTGTTTTGAAAAAGGTCTGATTGATCCTAAGTTTGTGCCCAGTGCTGATGAGCTTGCAGACATTTTACTAAGCCTTTGGATAGTTCAACTTTCCAAAACCTGGTGTAAGGCTTGGTATGCTGCAGCTAGAATAGGTGACAACTACTGATGATCTCAGTAATTCATATTGATGATCATGAGTGCCTGTCACATATAAGTACTGATGAGCTCTTTAACCTCAGTAGTTTTTATAACTACTGAAGGCTAAAGTTCTCACAAGTACTGAAGTACTTCATCTGCTCTAAACTACTGAAGTAGTTACAACTACTGATGCAGTCATAACTACTGAAACAGTAAAAACAGATAAGTACTGATGTCCTATGAAACAACTGAAATCAGCCATAAAGACTGATGAATGTGTTGAGGACAGTTTGAAACAGCTGAAAAGCTAAGAATTGACGAAAACAGCTGAAGAGAACTTCTCCCAGTCGTTTGTACCACTGCTGTTTCATTTTAAACAACTGAAGCAAAACACGTCTTCAGCAGTTTTATAACTACTGATGACCAATACCAAGTCTTCAGTTGTTTACAACAGCTGATGACAAAACCACTGTCTTCAGTAGTTTCATAACTACTGATGACAAACACCATGTCCTCAGTTGTTTCAATCACCTGAAGTCAAAACCACGGTCTTCAGTAGTTTTCTAAACTACTGATGCCTAACACCGCGACTTCAGCTGTTTCAACGTCTGAAAGGATAATACCATGTCAACGGTCGTTTAAAACTACTGATGACTAACACCACATCCTTCAGTCGTTTCTCACCCGTACCCTATAAATACCCTTAACCTGAGCTCTCCATGCTTCATCTTCTTCAAACCTAACGTTCCTCTCCAACAAATTTCCATGGCGTCTATGCAAATTAAACCGCGACACAACTGTGTTGCCTACCTCACAAAATCGCCGATCTGGACTAAGTTCGATACTGCTATCGATCTTATGGTTCAGTCCCAATACAACAAGGCATTCCTTCTGAACCCCGTTTTACATACCGAATCCTTGAACCAATTTTGGATGAACGTTAATGTTACTACTGAGGAGAGCAACACACGATCCCTCCGTCAGTCGTCAACAACAAAGAAGTAGTGATTACTCCTGCAACAATCCGTAAAATTCTTCAACTGAGTGATGCTACCTCTCCTGCTGGATATCCGAAGGGCACCATAGATCTATCATTGCTCAGCATGGATATCAAGGTGATCTCAGTGCCACCACCATCATGAAGAAACACTTAATGACGCTGAGCGCCTGATCTTTCACATGGTCAATGTATGTTTGGCCCCTAAGACATCGTCTTGGGATCAAATGTCCACCAAATGGCAGCAGGTATTGTATTCTATCCTTGAGCAACAACCACTGAACTTTTCAGAATTAATATTTTCAGAGCTCAAAGATATGGCTCAAAAACTAACTGCCAACCGTTGGATACTCTATCCACGGTTCATAATGGCCATTATAATAGACCAGCTTAATGCTGAGGGACTTGTTGGCTTGGGAGTCCCTGCTACGGCTGTTTTGCCAGAAGTATACTCCCGGCACAACTCCGACCGGACACTCAAATGGCTGCCAAGCTGCGAAAACCCACGCAGCTGGAACCCACAGCCACCACCTCCAAATCCAATGTCCCCACCAAACCCACCAAAAAGAAACCCAAAATGGCTACTCAGGGAATTGAGTCCCCTGAGGATGCTCCTGCACACAAAAGCAGGATATATCCACTAGTCCAAACCCCTAGTGGATACCATGACTCCTCCAGCCACAGCCGCTCAGGCTTCCTCTCAACAGGAGCCTGCAGCAACCCAAGGGGCACCTACTTATCTGGGATCTTCCTCACTTGAGGAGATTGCCATTGAAGAGCACCATCCACCCCAGGTGCACACTGCTTCTACCCCGTACCCCAAACAACCGCCCCTCACAGCCCAACTTTAATAGTTGCTCAAGTGCTGACTCAATTGCACTCCTCACCCCCTCCCCAGAAACCACTTATTCTGGGAATACCTCTACAATTGAGGGGGAGGAACACAGTGCATTGAGAACCCACAGCACAGGGGTTTCCCAATTCTATCTCCTGGTGTAGAGAAGGAGCTTAGAATATCTAGTGAGGCTGCCACCTCCTCTGACTCAGCACATGACCAGAGTGAGGCTGGTAACATTGCTAAGACCTCCCTAGAGGCAACAGCTGATGATGGACATTGTCCTGAGGCTGGAAGTCCCCAGTACCAAGCACAAGGGGCACATGCACCAACTGGTCTACACCCAGTGCATGTAATCCTGCTCTAAGCAGGAGGTCAGGTGATTCAGTATCAACTGATGATGACCTGAGCTTCTTCTATGATGTAGTTGCTCAAAACACCATTCTAGAGGATGAGGTTAGCAGACTCAAAGAGCTGCTGGCCAAGATGTCTCAGGATGCAAGTCCATCTGCCACCATCATACACCCACAGATGGCACCTTCCCTTGAAGGTTTCCAAACACAGAGCCACCCCAAAATCAACCACCGCCTCTGCTTCAGGCCCTACTTCTCAGGAACAGAACCCTCCTGAGCAAATAGGTGCTATACTCCAAAATTCCCTCCCTCTCATCACCCCCATAATCACTGATATAGTGATCAAAGCCCTTGATGAGAGGCTTTCCTCAACATTACAGCCCCTGGTTGATGCTGCTGTCCACAAGACTCTTTCTGCGGTACCAACCCCTTCCTCCAATGCAACCAAAAAGGGGAGAGTACTGCAGTGAAAGATAGAAAGAGAAGAGATCTGAGGAAGAGAGAAGGAACAAGAAAAGCAACCTTGCTCACGTACAAGCGAAAGAGAAGTGCTGATGATCATAATGCTGAAGAAAAATCCTTGGAGGAGCTGGTCAAAGAAGCTGACCACACACACAGCCGCTCCATGGATAAAATAATTGAACAACTATTCAGGCAGGTTTGACACAGCCCACTGGATAGTGAGATCAGAAGGTTAGAGGTACAAGAGATACAAACCCGATGGGCAGGGTACGATGCTCTTGAGAAAGAGAGGTGGAAATAATGATCGATTTATTGCAAAATACTTGGAAGATCATTAATGGAGATCCGCGCATGGTCCAGGGACAGCATTCTGGCTATAGCCACCAGAATCTGTCTGTCTGAGCAATTCAACAAAGGGATCATTGTGGAAGCCCTTGATGAGGCTGGGGGCTGGCAAAAGGTTAGAGATGGCTAAACTTACAAAAGCAAAATTAACTCAAGGATGCTAGATCAACCTTCCCTTCCACCCACTCAAACAGATCCTATCCCTCAAATCTCCCAACCAACCTCTAAGCCAAAATCAAACATCCTCTCTCTTCAAAACCAATCCCTTCACCAACCCAACATCTCCAGTGATGTACCCCGAAGAAGAGAAGGGTGCTGAGGATGGAAGAAGAAGCAGAAGAAGAGGATGAAGATGATAGTTGCCACTCTCTGCTGTTCTGAAGCTACCAAAACCCCAGAGTCAATCCATGATCACACCTGACTCTCAAAGGGAATGGTCAGAGTCAAGATAGAAGAAGAAGAACAGCAGAAACAGCACGATGAGCAACTGTTGAAGATGGTTGACAAGGAATTTCCTCAGTCATCATATTCAAGCCATGAAAGGGCATGCTCAAAGGCTGTACACTCTCAGACACACCTTTCAGTATCAGAAGGAGAGAGTGAGAGTATGGCCAGACCCCAGGGTGAGTTCTAGAATCCATAAAAGAACTATCCACACAGATACAACGGCCAAGTACGAAAAACAATAGAATCTACCATCATGTTGGCCGTTGTAGTCTCACCTTGGGAAATCATTGATGAATTCAAGAAAGCTCACCAAGCAAAGAAGACACCTCAAGCCTTACTAGAAAACAAGATGATAAGAAGGGGTTGTTATACAAAAAGCTTGAAGACATCCAAAAGAATGAGCTCCAGTTACTCCTTGAAGGCAACCATCCTGATGAATTTGTATACAGGGAGGTAACTACGGTGGAGCTGAAAAATGGCAGGACCATGAAGTACTTATCAGAGTACTATGGTCCAGAGTTCTTCTTCGAAGGAGGAGCTGAAGAAGAACTCTCTCAAGAGGAACAAATTGTTCTCCTTGAGGCCTATGTTCGTGAGTCGTACAGACTCATTATGGGAAGTGAATCTCATGAATGGGATAACAACTCTGTGTCCAGTTCCCCAAAACAGAGTTCCCATTCATACTCTGCCAAACAAATATTTGAGGTTCTCCCAGGCCGGAGCGTACATGGGTCATCTTCTCTACTGATCAAGAAGGAAAAAGACCAACATTTTTGCCATCAATAAGTGGGAGTATAAATAAGTTAGAGGTTTGGCTGCATTGGTTCAGGGGGAGTTTGTTGGACCAAAAGAACCAATGAGCCAAGATCAGAAAATCTAAGTCCCACACGGTATCACAACAACTGCTGAAAGCCTCATCAGTAGTTTGACAAGTGCTGAAGACTTCAACAGCTGAAGATCAAGTGCTGAAGACCTTAACAGCTGAAGAACCAAAGTGCTGAAGTACAACAGCTGAAGAACACAAGTGCTGAAGCTGAAAGACCAAAGTACTGAAGTACAACAGCTGAAGAGTTCACAAGTGCTGAAGATCAACAACTGATGTACAAAGTCTGAAGACAAAGACTGAAGACATCAGCTGATGATATCTACTGAAGTCATCAGCTGATGAAACACTGAAGGTCAAAGTCTGAAGACAAGTACTGAAGCCTCAGTAGTTTGTCACAACTGCTGAAGAGTACTTCTTCAGTAGTTGTGATATCAGTAGTTTATGTTTTATGTTTCAGTAGTTTTGTAAAACGACTGAAGAGCTTGTTCTTCAGTCGTTGTAGTTTCAGTAGTTTTATATTTTGTACTTAACTTGCTGATATGTTCTCAGTAGTTGTGAACATTTCAGTAGTTTGTTAAGAATTAGTTATTTCTGTATTGGATCTGCCAGTTGTCACTTTCCGTGATAACAGCAGTGACTGTTGCACTCTATATAAGGAGTGACAACCTATTGTAATTGGAGCGATATGAGCAATTGAATGGAATGATGATTGATTCGATTAGAAAATTCTACATCTATAAACATTCCTAGAAATCAGAAATTATATTCTCTCCCTATAACCGTATGCGATCTTAACGCTTACAAGTATCGATTGCTTGCTACAATTTGTCTAATTCGTGTTTGTATTCCGCTGCTTTATATTCTGATACATCAAACTTGTGATCACTGATCCTGTCACTCGGCATTAGAAGCACCCTAACCATTGTTGCGGAGGCGTCACAGTAGAGGACACAATCCTCTACGCTGCCGGCAAAGCAAGGATGGGCGCACTACCACAGCCTTCTTTGAGCAGCTCAAAGGCTTCGTGCTTGTTCTTTCCCATATGTACATAGTTCTTTCCTGTCAAGGATGTCAGCGGTGCACGATTCGTGAAAAAGTCCTTTATGAATCTTCGGTAGTAACCGGCCAATCCAAGGAATCTGCCGATCTCGGTGGGAGTATGAGGAACTTTCCATCTTACGGCCTAAATTTTGGAGGGGTCTACAATTGGATTCCGTCTTCGTTTACTATTTGCCCTAGAACTGAATCTCACGCATCCAGAATCGCTTTGGAGAAACTTCGAGTATAGCGCTCATCTTTAGTAGCTAAAGCATCAGCTTAGGTGTTTATCGGTTCATTCTGCGAGAAAGTTAGGATAAAATTTGATAAAAACCATTACGAATTTCTAGATATGGGCCGCAGACTCGGTTATGAGATCCATGAAACACGGAGGGGTGCATAGTAGTCCGAAGGGCATCACCAAAGTATCGTATGCAGTATCTAGTTTGGAAGGCTGTCTGGGGTACGTCTTCATCCCTCTATTTAGTTGATGAACCCGACCTTAAGTTATTTTGGAAAAAATAGCTCACTCTTGGAGTTGATCGAATAGATCGTCAAACCTCCGAGTGGGTAACGGTTTTTCACCGCGAGCTTGTTCAAATCTCGATATTTATGCCATTCGTGGGTCCGTCCTTCTTATTCACAAATAACACGGGAGAACCCCCGGAGAAACACTCGGTCGAATGAAACCTTATCTAAGAGTTCATGAATTTGAACCATCAGTTCTTCATCTCAGGTGGGCGAGTCGATATGGCTCCTTGGCCAGGGCCGCACCAGGAACTAATTCAATTTGAATTCAACTTGTCTCGGTGGAGGGAGTCCGGGTAATTCGTCGGGAATACTTCCGGGTATTCAGACACTATTGATATTTCCTCAATCTTCTTCTCTTCCTTAGGGCTCATTACATAGACAATGTAGGCGTACGTCCTTTATTGAGCATTTGGTTGCCTTCAGGTGGGACATCATAGGGCATAACGTGCCACTATTATCCCCGTAAATCGTAAGAATTTTATTGTCGGCTAGGGTATTCTTAAGAGTAGCTCGTCGCATACGATTTCAACCATATATTAGCCAACCAATCCATTCCTACTACTATATCAAATCCTCCTAGGGTTATCGGCATCAAATCTATTTTAAACAAATTACCCCTTATTCAATGGTGCAACCTTTGATTATTTCATTAGTTTCTATTATTTTTCGTGAGCTAATTCTACGGTGTAAGCATTACTTAAGGTATGAGTATCTAGTTCAATCAAAGGTCTAAAGGTGGTAGAAATGAAGCTACCGTTGCACCGGTATGGAATAAGACAGTAGCAGGATGGTTATTTATGAGAACGTACCATTGACCACATCAGGCTCTTTCTTGGCTAGCTTGGGGTCCATCACAAAGCTCTCCCTTTTGGTTTGTTAGGCTTAATGTCCTTGTCTCTCGCTAGCTTCGGGCATGTGTTCCTCGTGTGCCCCGGATCCCCACATTCATAGCACTGCTTCCCCGGCTCATACTTACAGTCCTTGAATAGGTGCCCAGGTTTCTTGCACCTAAAGCAGGGAATTGGGTTACATTCCACTTGGTGATGTAGCTTGCACTTGTTACAAAATGGATTGATGCCCAGATACAACTTCCTAGATTTCCCTCCACGATCATCACGCCTCAAATTTTCACCGGGCCTCTTGCTTGAGCTACTACTCCCACTATCAAACCTCTTACTATCAAACCACCTCTTCTTCTCTTTAACTTGCTTCTTTCCATCTTTGAATCCATCCCCGCTCGGTCCAGCCTACCCTAACCAAGTCATCGTTATGCTATCGGTGAAATCAACCGCATCTTGCAAGGTCATAGGCTTCGATGATCGGACCATGCCCCTAACTCTAGGGTGTAGGCCCCAGATGAAGCGCGCTATCCCTTTCGACTCGGGGTTCACCACGTGTGGCACTAGTCGGGATAAAGCAAGAAACCTGTTGATGTACTCGGTGTAATTCAGACACTTCATTTCTAGGCTTAGGAATTCAGCCTCGAGCTTCTCTAATTGGTTGATTGGGCAGTACTTGTTGGTTATCAACTCCCTAAACTCAGACCATCTCATGCGGCTTGCAGCATTTCTTCCTCGAGGTAGGATTATGGTTTTCACCATTCAAGTGCCGGGCCCTTCAGAGACTGGGAGGCAAACCTTACCATGTGCTCAATTTTGCACTCACGGATGTCCAGTACCGCTTCATCTCATCTAGCCACCTTAGTGATTCAATGGCACCATCAGTTCCATGAAAATTTCTCGGTTTGCACGCCATAAAAGTTTTGTAGGAACACCCGTCCTCAGTTCTTCCATATCATCATCGGCTTCTTCTCTTGGTCTAGGCCCACCACTACGGGTTTCAAGTTCCCGATCAACGTTAATTTGAGCGATGATCGTTGGGATGGCGTTGGCTATTTGCTGAGCTAGTAAGTTCGCAATCCTTTCGTCATCATTTGCACCTCTAGGTGCACCCGTGGTGATCTCGGTGGAGTGGGTGGAAGAGGTTGGTCGCCACGGTGTCCCCTAGTACGTGGAGCTTGGCGTCCCCCTCTTCCGGTTCCTCCGGCTCCGACACCGCCTCCACGATTAGCTGTGGTCCTTCCACCACGGGCTTTGTCATCGGCGGAATTCTGGTTTCAATATTAACAACCATTTAGTATCTCAATATTTTAGCATCAGATATTACCATATAACGCTATCTCTATAATTCATATATTTCAACTCAAAATATCTTTCATTCCTAACGAGCGATGCCTATGTACGTGTAATGTTAGATATAAATAAAATATCTTGATGCCCGCATGCATCAGAAGATAGCTATACAATCACTAGTACGTGTGACTATCAATTGAAATATGCCATCGCATATTTCCCTGCATAAAATGGTTAGTTTATAACAGAGAATAATTCAAGCAAAACCATAAATAGTTCCAACACAACACATAATTAAAGTCCAAGTCTGCATAGCATAGTACCAAGTAGTATCAGAAATAACAAGTTGGAAGGTGCTTACACCCCATAATAATAATAAGGGAGTCACATGAAATAGAAATACTAATAATGCTTCTCACACCATGCTCACTTCCTTTAAGGCCACTTGAACCACCCGGTCTTCTCCCTTCGCCTCTCCTCTCGATCCTTGGACGCCTTGAGTAGCCATTATTGCCTGAAAGCGCGAGGACTGTGAGTCCCGCGCCACCTGCTGTATTGACATCTCATGGCGCCAAAGGACCCTGATGATGTCCTCCAGCTCAGCGTCACTAGCCCGGCGGCTGGACTGCGCGTAGGGATCTCGAGGTAGTATGCTCGGGCCAGCATATGAGCTGTGACGGGTAGGCACCCAATGAGTACTATGCCTCTGGAATCGATCTCCGGGGGTACGGGACCGGGCCACTAGTCGATGGAGGAGGAGGAGGAGGCATCAAAATGACACAGATGTTCCCGGTCGAACGCTTTTGCGAGGGCGCGTAATAACCCTCGCACCTCTCCCACTATGGGGGATCGGTGGCTCGACCGGTACAGGGACCTGAGGGGAATGAGAAGGGTTCGGCTCCTCCACATGGGTGGCGACGTATCCTCAGACGGATCCGGTCATCCAAAGTAACCGAAACCCATCCCGGGTGATAATCCCCCATAGGGGGCTCCTCATACTGAGATAGACTCTCCGTTCTCCTCAACCTACCCACTAGGGTGGTCTCGTCAATAGGGAATGCAGGCGTCTTACCTTTGTCTGCCATAAGAACCTGTCGCTGCACATTGTATCTCAAAAGTGGGTTGGCAAAGGCTATAATAATATAAATAGCAATAATAGTAATAATAGTGCGAAGTATTGGTTATATAGTTTCTAGGATTGACCGGGAGTTTTTCAAATAATGGTTAGTCTTTATCATTATTATGGTTACCAGATGAATTTTCCTAGAATTCATGCGCCCAGTAAGTTCATGGTTATGTTGATCAAGTGTAACTATCAACTACCTAACCCACTCACTCTAGTCCATTTCATCGTCAGAAGGACAGTCCTAAGGTCTCTGGTTGTAGCCTAGGGTCCACTAAGGTATTCCTGATTTCCCTACAACCTTTGGCTCTGATACCAATCTGTCACACCCCGGGCCCAGGGAGGTGGACGTCACAGACTGGCTAATATGGCAGCGGAAACAAACCATAATATGAGCACAACAAGGAAAGGAAATACATGGCATTACATATATACATGTCTCGGGTTACAAAAGTTAACCCATTAAAAGATACATAGTTGAAAACACCAACGTATTCAAAGATTTAATTGTTTAGCAAACATCCAAGAAAAGTCATTTCTAAAATTAAAGCCAATGTAATGCCATCAAGGTCTCGGTTCTAAGTCCTCTACTTGAAGTCCTTTAGGTCTTCAAGTTATCCATGCTAGATACCTGAAACACGCTCAAAAGAAATTTGGGTCAACATAATGTTGGTGAGTTCAGTTTAAAGTTAAAAAATAGGAGGTTTTTAAAGAGTGCACTTTAAAAGAATTAGTTCACTTTTATTATCAACATGTTAGTATAGCGGTTGTGGAGGTCACAATCAACCCTGCACTCAGCCCCGACTAGCCTCTTCAAGAGTAAAGTGTTGTCGGTTAACATTAGAGGATAGCTAAGACTCATATAGGTGCACCCTACCTGTTGAGGGGTACACCAAGGTATCATACAAGTACTTGTTACATGCCGCAATGACCCTGCAGGATCTCAGTGTGGTCCCCTTCCCTTAGGAAGGCACTTTGCGTAGGGGATACCCCAAGTAGATCTACCCATATAGACAAGCGGTTCACCAAGAATTAATGATTGTGAAAAAGTATAAACAAGGAAGGTACATAAATCCACAACATTCATCATCATAAGTTATAACACATAAAGATTAACAGTCAAACCAATCGCATGTTCCATCCCAAAACATTTAAAAGAGAAAAAGGGGAAACACTAAGCTCACCTTAGGTGTTTAAGCAAAAATGAAACTTCGCGTGCCGGGAATGTCTCAAGTCTAGCACCCTAACATGAATATATTAATGATATGCTACTGCTATAAACTATTTATTATGGTGCAACAATGTGTCAAAGGATTAGTTGTCGGGTTCGGCTTTGATTCGATTAGGGTTTACGTAAAAGTTACCTTTTATTGAAAGTCAAGGTTTTTCATTTAATCAAGGATTTTTAACACCATTTAGTTAAGAATATAGGGTAATTAATTTTTTCAAGTGATTAAGTCTCGTAAGAGCTGGTTATGAAGTTTGGCAAAATTTACAGTTTAGCCCCTCAAGTTCAAAATTGAAAGTTTCTACCATCAAGTTTGACTTCTTGTATAAAATTACATTTATAACCAAAAATCAGGTTTTAAAGTTAAATTGACTTATTATTAAGTAAGTGTACACAAAATTTTTAGAATGGGTTCGGATTAAAAACCTATGTGTTTAACGTTCCCGGTTACGGTGAAACCGAAGAGTTTTAACGGTTAAACAAAGGTCTCCATAAATTGGTGACTTAGACCAGTAGGTAACACCTTAAGATTTTTTATAAGTTTCTATTCCTTTTAATCACAAAAATTGCCTTTAAAGGTTGAAAGACCCGTTTTTTACGTTTAAGCCTTTAAATCGCGTTTTTAACCGAATTTGACCATTTAAAAACTCGTTTGACCAAATTTTACTTATAAGTTATTTTCTCACTTAATATTCTGGAATAACATGGTTTTTATAATTTCTAACCTTATACTCATTTTCTTATATTTTTCTCAAAAACGTCATTCGGTTGGTACCCGTTTTCACTTAAAAATCCATTTAAATTACCTTTTGACCACTAAACTTTCCATTGACTCAAAACCCTTTATTAATCAGTTTGAGCTTGGAATACTTTTTAAGATGGTTAACATCCATTTTTTATTATATTACCATTGTTTTACCATGTTCGTTCCCATAAGTGACTATAAGGGGGGGGGGTCTAATCACAACATGTCCTTTATTCCAGAGTAAACTTATTAACACTCTTAATATTCATCAAAGCCTACTGGAATTCAGTCCCAAAACGTGGCCTAGTGGTTTACACATCCATAGACTTCAAATATGTAGAAAATGTCATAACCGACCATAACACATGTGTAAATCATCTTAACTTGAGCTTAAACATTACCAAAACTTTATTTAGCTTTATAAACAGATTATTAAGGTGTCCCAAAGTCGTTCATGAGCAGGTTATGAGTCTTGGTTGAGAGGGCTTTTCAAAACAAATGTTTAAAAGGGTGTTGTTACATGTAGAAAGAAGGATTTTCAAGGTGTAATCCATGTAATAACCATGGGTTCGAGTTAGTGAACCTTTGTAACTTTTAAAGAGGTTATTGGAGAGTCCATTAGGCCATTAACATGCAGGTTAAAAGTTGGTTTACAAGAGTGCAACATTCATAAGAGATGATGCAAAACACCCATAAGAGGGTTTTCATGGTGGAAATCGGTTTCCACCTCAAGATGACTATCATATCATGTGATTTACCTTCAAGAAAGTTGGGAACTCCTAAGAACAAAGTGAGGTGAGAAGTTTCTGCTAAACCTAGAAAAAGCAATGTTTTTAGGTGAAATGATGAAGAAAACATGAGAAATGTCCAAACCGACAACATGGAGCTTACACTTGATGTAACTCACGGTTTGGAAGGTGTTGATGGTCGTGGATGGCTAGAAACTCCTGGACTTGGCTGTAGAACCTCGAACAAGGCTGGAAAAGTCGGACAAAGTGCAGGTGTGTGTCCAAGACTCGCGAAGAATGTGGCCACCTTCTTGCGGTTTGAGCTTGGCCGATGCTTGCTTGGTGTTGTGGTTCACCGTTTTGGAGCTGGAGTAGAGAGGATTTGAGAAAGTTTGAGTGTGGGTGTGTGTGTGTGTAATCTCAGCTTAGAATTCGAACAAAGAGAGGAGAGGGAGAGGATTGAGAGAGGGTTGCATGAAATGAGATTGGAGAGTGAGGGTGGTGGTGTTTAGTGGAGAAGGGAAGTGTGGATTGGGGAAGGTGGGGGCGGCGAGATGCTCTCCAATGGGCAATTATCCTTAATTTAATTGCGAAATAATAATGTGTACTATTAATTGTAGTATTGGTAGTATTTTAGGTGCTAAGGTTTAGTTAATGTTTAGTTATGCATGCACATGCGTGTCTCTTAGCCGAAAATTACAAGGTGTTTGTATAAACACATTTTTAATTGTTTTCACTATAACTGGTTTCAATTAGGGTTTTTTAATTCTAGCTAGGGTAGGTAATTAACATTCCCG
This sequence comes from Flaveria trinervia, assembly GCA_025506515.1. Lineage (NCBI taxonomy): Eukaryota > Viridiplantae > Streptophyta > Magnoliopsida > Asterales > Asteraceae > Flaveria > Flaveria trinervia. Next base: position 83,132,858 of record CM046444.1, on the reverse strand, counting down.
GGCACTAAGTTCTAGTTGGTAGAGACTCAATTTGACTAAATAGTCACGAAAATCATAGAATCATAAAAATGGAACAAATAGCAATAGATGACAATAAAAATCACCAATAGGTTAGATTGTTTCTATTAATGGCATTTAAAGACGGATAGTGATGCAAGTAGATTAGGGTTAGAATTACAACCTGGAGGTCGTTGTTACACCTGAAGCTCTCAACAGTTGGTTGAGATGATCATCTCCTCTGTTAATCATAAGTATAGACCTGTAGCTTTCATCATCGGTTCCCAAAAATAAAGGCAGAGTGATTCTTAAGTTAAGGTCATTGTTGAAATCTTTAAAGAAAATGAACTTGAGTTAATCATATTACTCAATAAATCATCAAGAAATGTTAATTCTTTGCAAAATGTCTATGGGACCAAGTCATTGATTTTCTTTAAATAATCCATCACATAATAATGGTAGCTGCAGATTAACGTTGAAAAGAACAAGGCATGGGTCTAAAAGGACAAATATATCAGCAATCTCGTCAATCTAACTCTTTGGAAGATGCCTTGAAAAAGAAGTGTTTATATATCCTTTTTATTCTCATTACATCTTATTTCTTATGTTTTATTTTATTTTATTTTAGTGATTTATTAGGTTTATTTTTGTGTTGCGTGTCTTGTGGGGTGATGTGGTTTTCTCGAAAACTTACCCTAATAATTAATCATATCCTTTGTTTAAAGAAAATCAAAATTTAAGTAGAAAGAATATTAGATCTAGGAACAAAGATCTAGATCATTTTGTATAGGCTTTGAACTTTAATCAATACTTGTAATGAATTTCTATAATTCATTATTTTGATGTATGTATTATGATACAGGTTAACCGATATGTATGGTGATTTATGTGTATAAGTGCACGTATAAACATTATACTTGGTCAATTTCAGAAATTAACTAGTTTAAAGAAACACGGATGAACAATTTTGTTCTTCCATAGATATCTTTCTAACAAGACATCAATCTAAAGAACATTTATGGATGAACATCATGTGGATAAGAGTACAAGACCAAAGATTCACTGATGAACAACAAACTATGAAGTTCAAGTGAAGACTCTCGCGGAAGAGCAAACTCTTGCGGAAGAGCAAACTCCTGCAGAAAACAACATAGTTGCGGATACTAAACACTTTTAGTTAAATGACTCAAGTGATTCATGTCAACAAGTCAATCACGAATCCCAAGAGATTCAGTGTTTCCTTAACAAAAACATAAATGCCTATAAATACACGTCCGAGGTTACACATCAAAGAGGACGGACGACTAGTGTGGCTAGGGGAACTAGACGACAAACACCAAACATCACATCGATTCACACAGACATTCAAACACAAAACCTACCAGCCATCACACCAATACATCACAAACATTTACACGTTAGAAGCAATCATTGTTCATTGTTCATAGCATTCATTATTTATTCATCTGTAATCATTAACAAGTTTTAATGAAATAATTTTGAATAAAATCTTGTTCTTTTCTTTATTGTGTAGATATCATTGTGTTCTTCATATTTAATATTTGTTCCATTTGATATTTATAAATTAAACAATTAAACAATGGTTAATAATCATTGCAAAATTAGTAACTCAATTCCAATCTAACACTGATGATTCCTGATTGTGATCCTTGGATTCACAGGTGCTATGAGAGCCAAGTGCTCATTAGATTAATCAGTTCTTCTAACTAAATCTATTTTTCTTGAGCAAACTCATTTTGGTGTGAATCAATTTTTAAAACAATAAAATAGTGATTAATAAATTCAACGAGTACCATTTCATTGCCCGGTTAACATATATCTATATTCACATTAATTGAATCATAGATCTTTGTTCTTGATTGATATTCATCAACTATTCAAATTAATTGAATAAATATATCAATAAAATCATTGTTTTGATGATCAAATATCAATAAATGATTGATTGATTTGTGATCTCAATCACTTAATTATTCCTTAATTAAGTTTTGTGACTAATTTGTTCATTACTCAAAAGAAACTCAATTTCGGTTGAATTCTAAGACTTTAACTAAAAATGAGTAACTTTGGTGGATCATCATACCAACGTCCAAAGTTGGAAACAAAAGCAGATTTTAAATCGTAGATGATAAATTCAGGAATCATGTGAATTATACTGATTTTAACTTATGGGTATCAATAACTGAAGGTCAATATATTCCATCCAATCTTGGGCTAGATTATAATGACAATAATCAATACATAAGTACAAAGATTTATCACCTGATGATGTTAAAAAGGTTAAAGTTGTATTATAGCATACAATCTACTTAGTATAGCTTTACGTGATGAAATATTAATCAGGTGTGAGAATTATAAAATAACAAATTCCTTGTGGAAGATATTACATACACTCTATGAAGGGAGTGATGAAATCAGAAGCATTAGGAAGGATACCATTCGCTCACAATATGAAACATTTCATCATATTGACGGTGAATCAATTCCTCAACAACTCCATAGGTTTATGCAAGTTGTAACTGAGATGAACATCATGGATTGGAAGTATACAAATGAGGAAATAAACAAAAAGGTGCTCCATAATTTGCCTGAAAGTTAGAGGCAAATTGTGTCCATATTCAAGAACACCATTGACTTCAAAGGAATTGGTTTAGATACATTGGTAGTTAAAGTTGAGGCTCTTGAAATGGATGAAAAATCAAGAAACAACAGTGTTAGAACATATGTCACACCTTATCATTTTAAAGAAACCAAAAGTGCTTGATGTGCTTTTATTTCTAACAATGATAGTGATAGCTCTTGTACTTTGACTAAAGATGATGAAGAACTGAGTTTTATGCATCAAATCCTTCAAAGAAATCTTATCAAAGTAAATCAGAAAGGATAAGGGAAGAGCTGATGAGAGAAATGATGCATTGGCATCATCTGCAAAGTCCTCATCTACAAACAAACAAGTAGAGCCAATCACTGTGATTCTGGACTCTAAAGAACAAAAGGCAGCCTTTGTAGTTTTTGATTCAAATTTTCAAGCTTACCTGGGAAGCACTTTAACATCTGTCAACATCTACCAACAATACTTGGATGAACTACATCCAAATATAATAGAGGAGATGGATCTTCAATGGCAAATGACAATGATTACTTATAGAGCCAAACAGTTCCAAAGAAGAAATAAATCAAAGATTGGTGTTAATAAGTCAAAGGTAAGATGTTTCAAATGCAATCTGTATGGACACTTCTCTACAGAAGGTAATCAACAATCAACCCCTGACATGACACAACATAAGCAACATTTGTCTCATCATCATCAATCTCATGAGGCAACAAGATCTCAAAGATCTCTCAGACAACCACAGTTAACCAAGTCATCCCTACTAACCACAAATGCTTGATCATGACCAGGTAATTCAAAGAAACTCGGCTGATCATACTTCAAGATGGAACCTATGACTAGAGCATGTATGAGAAGGAAGTCTTGGAAGAGAATAAAGCTATAATGGCTCACATGGAGAACAAATTTTCACCTATGGCTAGAGAGGTAAGAGATAGACTGTGTTCATCAGTATGTGTTGAGGAAGTTGAAAGATATAGAGTCCATGCTTAACAACTTGCTTATAAAGTAAAAGAAGCAATGATTTTGAATGAATCTCAATTTAGAGAACATAAATTTTATAAAATCAATATTAACTCTATACAAAAGTATTTAGATAAACTTGTTTTAGAAAATTATAGCTTAAAAACCCAAGTTAAGCATCTGACCACTTCCATAAGTAAATCCATGGCTCATCATGCATCAACTAAAGTGAAACTTTAGAAGCTTCAACTTTCATCTTAGCAATATGAGAAATTGTTAAATAGTCATATTGAAAAAAAGAATAGGTATGGGTTGGGATATAATGTTGTTGCACCTCCTCTAAATGATAATTATAGAACTTTACCTACAACAGTGACCAACAGCTTGTCAAATCATTTTGTGCCATGCACCAAGTTTGAAACATAATGTAATCAACAAGTTAAAAACAATGAATCTAAGGTGAGTGAAACATAGAATTTGACCTTGATGAATGTGATGACTTGGATGATTGTGATGAACATGATGATGATAAACTAGATATTGGTAAGAATGTTTTATGAAACAATTATTCCCAAAGTTCTTGAAGAAACAAAGTTGCCATCTCCTCCAAAGCAAAGAAACATATTGAAGACTATTTGCAAAAGAATAGCTCAATTAAATGAAGGTCTTTAAGAACATCTTGAGCAACAAAAACCTTCAAGTGAAGTGATTGCAAACTGTACATGAACTAAGAAAGTACACCTATCTTCCATAGAAAAAGGAAAGCCAAAACAATCAACAGAACTTCTCCCCAAGAAAAACCATTCTTTAGTAGTAGATCTACAGAAAACCATATCTACTGAGTGAGTAGAAGATCTTCAGAAGGCAAAAGCAACAACCAATAAGAGAATAAACCAAAAAGTGGGGAATCCTAAGTAGCAAAAATAAGCAAATGCTAAATAAGAATCCATTGATATTGTGTTAGGGAAAGGTAGGGATACATCAACTACAGAATTTGAAAAAGATTTGATGCCTTAAAAGCTGTAAAAGAAGAAGAAAGTGATTGATTCTAAGAAAGAATCAGAAGAAATGTATTCCTTGTGCTGTGACATGAAAAATCATAATACTAAAGACTGTTACTTGAGCAATTATTATTCTATTTACAATATGAATAATAACATGACCTTTGTCTACTACTTCAACAAAATTATGCAATTTGTAACAAAAATTACCATTCAACTCACGAATGTTATTTCAACAAAAAGAACAAGACAAAAAGCATAAAGAAGCAACAATCTAGGAAGGATGATTTAAAGTCACAATCTAGTGAAAGCCATGAAGATTCAAAAGCAAAGAATAAACAACAAAATTAAAAATTGCAACAACTAAAGAAAAGAACTACTGATGATAAATCTTTGAAGAAAAGACAATCACATTAGCAATCAAAAACACCTCACAAAAAGGTGGATTTGACTCAAACAGAAACAAATGTTGATAATACATTCTTTGGTATTTCTGAAAAGGGAGCCCATGTGCCTCATTGAAAATCAAAAGATGATGAAAATTTCAACAAACAAGGGTCATCATCAAAATCAAAACAACAAACCAACAAAGAAATGTGAACGAAAATGAGATTGAGAAACAAGAACCAAGTTCTAGAAGCTCATCTTCAACAAAATCACCCTCACCACAAACATAATGAATCAATTTAGACTAACATTAATACTAGAACATCAAGACTGATTCATGAAGGATTAACAATTTTAGACACTTCTTGAAAACCCAAGATCATTGAGGCTTAGGTTGCCAATTCAAATTGATTTCTTTAAGTATGCAGGAACAATCATGGAGAGCTGACAACAAGTGGTATGTTAACAGTGGTTGTTCCAGGCATATGACATGAAATTGTTCTCTTCTCCATGACTTCAAACATAAAAAAATGCCTCATATGGAGAATTTTGTGGGGAGAAGAAGGGAAGTAAAACTATTGGTGAGGGAATGGTAGCTAATACTGTGGTCAAATTTGAGAAAGTAAATTACTATGAAAATATGCAACATAATTTATTGATTGTGTCTCAAATTTGTGATCAAAATTATACCATATTATTTGATAACACTAATTGTTACATTCTTAAGCCATGTTTTTCAGTTCGAGAAGAGTGGATCCTTCTTAATGCATCAAGAACAGGAAACACATATGTTTTGGATATAAACAATGCAACCCTCATAATCAATGAAACATGCCTACTATCTAAGTTATCAGAAGATGAATCTCAGTTGTGGCATAGAAGGCTTGTTCATTCCAACATGAAGAACATGAATAAATTGATGAAAATAACCTAGTCATTAGATTGCCGTAGAAAGAATTGTATTATTCAAACCATTGTCCTTCATGTTATAAAGGAAAACAACATAGAGTGTCTCATAAATCCAAAATTATCAATACAAACACTGAACCATTTAAATTGCTACACATAGATCTATTTGGTCAAACCAATGTGACGAGCATTGGTAAAATGCAATATTGTTTAGTGGTTGCCCATGATTTCACTAGATTCACATGGGTCACCAAGATTGAGAATCAACTTGATTTAAAAGTTAAAGTTTTTAAGAGTGACAATGGGACAAAGTTGGTTAATAAAGGCATTGCAAGCGAATTCAGTGCACCAAGACTCTTTTTGCAGGATTAAAGGCATTGCAAGACAATTCAATGCACCAAGAACTCCACAACAAGATGGAGTTGCTGAAAGAAGAAACACAACTCTCATTGAAGCAACAAGGACAATACTAGTTGATTTATAATTTTCAATCACATTTTGGGCTGAGGTAGGAAACACAACATGCAATGTTCAAAATAGGACATTAGTTGTCAAAGAACACAATAAAATACCTTAGAGCTTCTATTTAAAAGAAAACCTTACATTGGCTATCTTAGGTCTTTTTGGTGTCACGTATATTTTTTAATCATAAAAGAACAATTGGGAAAATTCTCAGAGAAAGCCTATGATGGTTTCTTTGTTGGATAATCTTCAACATCTAAATCATATAAGATTTACATTCCCCAAAAAAACAATATGGAAGAAACTCCTAATGTGTCATTTGATGAATCCTTGTTTCCTACATACATAACATACATCATACATACCATCATACATAAGCATCAATCACACATCATAACATGCCCATCATAACATCTATGATCTCAAAAAGTCAACTTACATAGCCCCCGGGAACCTCCCAAGTCAAAGCCTAAATTTAAGTTTTCCCCAAAAAGTCAGAAAATATTCCAAGTGTTCATCCTCAATTCCCTTTTTGTTCATCCGCATTTCCTTTACTCATCCGCATTTGTCAATGCTTATCCACATTTGTTCATCCGCATTGACTTTACTCATCCGCATTTGTTCAATCGCATGAACTTATCCACATTTGTTCATCCACATTGACTTTAACTCATCCGCATTTGTCAATGCTCACCCGCATTTGTTCATCCGCATTAACTTTACTCATCCACATTTGTTCAGTCGCATGAACTTTTCAACATTTGTTCATTCGCATGTCTTACTCAACCGCATTAGTTGTTCAATCGCATGAACTTACTCAACCGCATTAACTATTCATCCGCATTTGTTGTTCAATCACATGAACTTACTCATCCGCATTAACTGTTCGTCCATATTTGTTGTTCAATCGCATGAACCTACTCATGTGCATTAACTGTTCATCCGCATTTGTTCACACTCTCTCATCCACATTGACTTTCTCAACCGCATTGACTTTCCATCCACTTTATTTTTTCATCCGCATTGACTCTCCATCCGCATTTACTTTCCATCCCCATTAACTCTCCATCCGCATTGACGTTCCATACGCATTTGTCAACACTTAAGCAGTTTTTTCTAAACTTAGGGGTATGAACTACTGTTTGGGTGCATGAGCAGCTTAGGGCACACTATTCATCGGATTCAGTCCCCAAACCTCATCTATCATGTTCTAAGCTTACATCATGCATTCTAAGCCTTAGAAACACAACCATAACATTATCAAGCATAAGCATAGTGCAAAATCACACCATAACCACAACATACACACATTCAAACATACGGGTATGAAACCAGTTTCATAAAAAATACCTTCATGCATTTCCAGCCCCAAAATAGTTAAAACCCATTAAAAAGGGGGTTCTAGAACTCACCTTAGCAGCTCTTGAGCATGGATTCTTCCAAACTCGTCTGCAATTGAGTTCAACCACCTAGAAACCCACAAAAAACACACAACTGAACACACACAACACACATAAACATACAACCAAGGCAAGGCCAGTTAAGTACACTTGGAAACCATGAATTCCTTACCTTGAATTTGACTTTTCAGCTTGTTCTTCTTCACCCCGAGATCTTTCTGCTCCTTGTTACTCTCTCTCTAAAAATCCGGATGAAAAGGGTGTGTAGGAGGTGATGGGCGACCATCACCTTTTACACCCACTTTTTCAAACCTTTTGTCCTTTTGACACTTTTTACCACTCAACTTGGATAAAATATAATTCTTTCTTTTTCTTCACTTAATTCTATTTTTACTAACTTTAAAGGAATAAGTGGGTGTTACACCTGATGTGATCAAATCATTCACCAAAGCACACTATGTAAAACACTTTATAACATCTATCTTTGCAAATCATATTCCCTCTATTTTGTATAAACAAAGACCTGGGTTTATGAACACCTTGGTTACTTCTGTAAGCAACTGTTGAATACAGTATGATCCTCATCATTGCTATGTTTTGTGTAAACAAAGACCTAGGTTAAAGGCACCTCTATTTTACAAAAATAAAGACCTAGATCATATCTAAGCTCCCAAATGAATCCATTGCAATCCATTATATATTATCCAAAGAGCTTTTGCATCAAAGCGTTAATAAGACATCAAATTTTTCTCCAGATAGTATTTTAACTTAACGTACATAGCTTCTAAGTGTGAAAAAGTGATGAATTGACTCTCCAAACAGAGGAAAAACTCTAATGTGAATTGAATGTGGAGCCCATAATAGTTATCACTAATAAACATGAAAACATGATAAACAACATACCTAGTTGATACAATACTCTTGTTTGAATTTAAGTGGGCAAACATACTTGCAATCAGGACTAGAATTAGGTAACATTAAGCTATCAATTCGATGAGGAATAAGCTTAGTGTCATAGTACGATCCCATTATATGTGTCTATAAGCATCTACATAAATTATTTATTTTATTTCTTTTAGCTTATTTTGTATTGTTGGATTATTTATGCCCAAGACACAAAGAGCATTGATGTGGTTAGTATGTTATGACCCAAGTCAGATCGTACCCAATAACAAGCTTAGCAAACACCAATTAATATTTAATTGATGATATGATCATTCAATTAAATAATTACACCAATTTAGAAAAGTGGGTTTTCTAAATAAGTTGCATATGAGATGGAATAACTTGTAGGGATATTTTGTTCATGGGTATTATTTGTAATGCTATTAAATTGGTTAAATAACATCAAGTAATAAAAGTGTGCATAAGTTATATAATTAAAAGGTTAATTAGATAACTTATTCTAATTACTAGTTAAAATAATTGGTAGATAAAATTGGGAGGGGGGGTGAACCCCAATTTGAAGTGTGTTTTTGGCCACCCATTAGAGGTGTTGGTTCCATTTGTTTCATTTGATGTGTTGTAACAACAAACTCTTAACAACACACACTCCACCTCTCTCTCTCATACATGCAAGAACCAAAAAGTGAAGAATTCACTCTATTTTGAAGAAAAACTCACGGCTGGAATAGGTTTCCAGTAGCCCTCTTGGTTTGTTTTGGTGTAGAAATCCTAGCAACAAACGTGATTTTATTGATGCTTGTGGGTATGGAAGCTTAAGGAGACCTCTCCTTGGTGTTTTGGCCATTCAAGAACATCTTTTTCCTCATATCTCATGTTTCTGGCAGCTCAACAAAGGTAGTTTTATGGGTGCTGTTTTTTGGTTGTTATCTCTTTTTGGTAGCTAGTTGATTCACATATTTGATCGTATGTTCTTGGGTTTGTTATTGCTAAGTACTATGCCTTAGTTTTTAGTTTACAAAAAATAATATTAAGGTTTAATTCCGCTGAGTTTTTCATGTTTAAATGGTTAAACAACTTTGATAATGAGTCTAACAAACCCAACATTGGCATCTAGAGCTGGATATGTGGATGACTAGCTTCTTTTGTCTTGTAAAATTGGTTTTATGGGACTTTAACAACCTAATATGGTCTGTTTTGTGATGATATGATGAATCCCCAATCTTTCATGGTTATATCTTAGATGCTTATGATTAAACCTTGAAAGTTAGATGTCAAATGGTTGATTATATTTTGTTTGGACAAAAACCCAAAATTCTTGGTTTATGTTGTCTGAAATTTTAGGGTTAAATGGGGATTTATTATGGTTCTTGAATTTTGTATATGTTGTTTTCATATTGTTGCATAACCTAGCCTTGACCTTGTGTTGCATTGGTTTTGAATGAATGTTTGTTATGGTTGATTTCATTCAAATAGGTTGTAATTTTATTCTTTTGTGCTTGTATTTGGATGTAATTTATTTATTCATTCAATGGTGATGTAATAGATAGATTAGGTGTATTTTGTTTTATTAGAAATTTGTGTTAGAATATAAAATTTGTAAAAGAAGATGTGCAAGTTTGAAGCACAAAAGGGAAGGCACAAAGAGAAGGACTTGAAGCATTTGGATGCAATTTCAAGTGGGGGTCTTTAGAGATCCTATCTTGTGTGTTGTGATTATTCCTTTTGAAAGACCAAATGACAACACTTGTGATGGCAAACAAGTGTTGTAAACTTAGTGGCTATGGTTGTGTACTTGTGATTGTTTGATTATGCTTGTTTGGTTGTTTGTTTTATGATCGTTGTTTGATATTTGTATGTGCAAAACAAAGTAATTAACAAACATAACAAGCTGAAAACTTATAGTTCCTAATCATTAAGTGACTAATAAAAGGTTATTGAAAGGATTAATGATTTTATTAAAAGGGGTTTTATTAAAAAGACAATCTTAGGGTACCATGTATTTGAAAGCATGCAAATACAAGGTACATAGAGTATTCATAACTACAATTAATGAAAACCAAAACCCCTTTGGAAACAAGTTTAACACCATCATTTTACACCACACTCGAATTACCTCAGAACTATTTGTGGGATAGAGGTTACCTAATCACTTTTTGGGAACTTGGGTGTTTGAGGTGGGCTTAACTATTGGACCTTATATGCCCGAGAAACATACAAGATTGATGTGGTTAGTACGTTATGATCCAAGTCGGGTCATACCCAATAACAAACTATTCAAACACCAATTAGTATTTATTTGTTGACGAGATCATACAAATAAATACCAACACCAATTTAGAAAATGGGTTTTTCTAAAACGTTGCTTTTGTAAAAGAACAACATTATGTGGATAATTTGTCCATGCGAAATTGTTTGATTCATTATTTAACATGGTTAAATAATAACAAATAAAGTGTGTTATTGTTATTAAATTAAAAGAGGTTTTAATTTTACAAAAATGAAGGGTAAGAGTGTAACATTTTTATAAAAAACAAAATGGGGGGAAAACCAAACTTAGTGGCTTGGTTTCGGCCGCCCAAAGTGTTGTTTGGGACTCCGTTTTGTCTTGTGATTTGCAAGTCATTAACCACTAGAACACTATTCCATCATCTCACCTTTATCTCACACACACTTAAGCAAAGGCTCTCCACAAGGCTGCAGATTTTCGGATTTTTGAGCTCCAAGAAGGCTGAAATTTCGGTTTTGAAGGTCCCTTGGTGTGAAGCTTCCGAATTAGCTAGGTGTTTGAAGATCTTGTGGGTATTACAAGCTTGAGGTCTTCTACTTTGAAGGCTAGCAACTCAAGAACATCATCCCCTTCATCTTATACATCTTCAACAACTCATACAAGAAAGGTTGTTTCTTTGTACTCCTATGGTTGTTATTTTGTTTTGATAGCACACTATTTCACATATGTTTATATGATCCTTATTCTTGGGTTTTGTTTATGTTTTAAATGGTGAAAATTTTCAGATTACTAACTATATATCTGCTGCGTTTTCAACTTTAAATGGTTAAACTTAGTATTAAACATGTGACAAAACCCATCAATGGAATGTAGAGCCGGTTATGCGGAATATGTGCTTCAAAAGATCTTGAAAAATTAGTTTTCATGGACTTTTTCAACCCATTAGGGGCTGTTTTGTTTTGGTTGTATGAATCCCTTATATTTCAAGGTTTAATCTTGTATGCTTTGGTTTAAACCTTGAAATATTTTCATCAAATGGTTGATTGTGTTGTTTGGACAAACCTTAAAGTTTTAGTTTATATTGGCTGAAACTTTAGGGCTGAAGTAAGGGGTTCATTGTTGTTCTTGGATGTTGAATATGTTTCTCATTTTGGTGCATAACATAGCCTTGGCCTTATGTGATTGGTTTTGGTTGATTGTTGTATGTCATGTTGGTTTTGATCCTTGTAAGGGTTGTAATTTGTGTTTTGTATCTTGGGTTATAATTTATTTATTCATTTGGTTATGTAATAAATAGATTAGGTGCATTTCTTTTATTAGAAAAATTGTATTAGGATATGAATTTTGTAAAAGAAGATGCACAAGATGAAGACTCAAAGAAGGACATAAAAGATATGGACACTTGAAGCATTTGGATGTGGATTCAAGTGGGAGTTCATGGACACATTTTGATGTGTCATCTTCACCCTTAGGAAAGACCTTATGACAAAACTTGTGATGGAAAACAAGTGTGGTCAACTTAGTGGCTATGGTTATGCACCCATGGTAGTATGTTTGTGTTTGTTTGGATGTTTGTTGTTTGATTGTTTGGTTCATATTTGGATATGCATTACAAACTCATTAACAAACTTAACAAGCTGAAAATTTGATGGTTCTTTATCATTAAGTAGTTAATAAAAGGTTATTAAAGGATTAATGGTTTTAATAAAAGAAGTTTTATTAAAAGTGAACCATAGGGTACCTTGTATTTGAAAGCATGCAAATATAAGGTACATAGTGTTTTCTAAACTAAGATTATGAAAACTTTAAATTCCTTTTATAAAAAAGTTTAACACCATCCTTTTGCACAACACTTGAGTCATTTGGAAACTCTTAATGGGATAAAGGTCACCTAACCATTTTTGTGGGAACTTGTGACTTGAGGTGGGGATACCAATTTGTGGGATAAAGGTCACCTAACCACTTTTGTTGGAAAACTCACATGTGTGTGCAAGTAGGGTTATTTGATTTGCAAACCATGTTAAATGGATCACCCGCATTATGGTTTACAAAGGTGTTGATGGGATAAACATGCCGACTATACATATGATGTTTAAATTCGATCCGATACCCTAGAAGTTGCAAAGGGTTGCAATTGTCAAAACGTTGACTACCTTGTTGATTTAAATAATGGGATAAAGGTCACCTAACCACTATTTAAATGTAACGTTGGATTGTAGATTTTAATATTGTGTAAGACACTTAAAACGGGTTTTAATTATTAAAATATGAACGATATCGAAATTACTAACATTAAACTTTGTTATATTTTGTAAATGGCGACCAACAATAATGATAACAATGAAATCCCGACCGCTCACTCACTATCACTAAGGACCATTCTCCAAAAGGAGCATCTAAATCATAGTAACTTCATTGATTGGTTTTGAAACTTGATAATTGTTCTCAAGCAAGAGAAACGATCATATATATTAGACGATTCGATTCCCGATCAAACTAGTGAGGATGACGAGGAGGCCTATTATAATTGGGTGAAATACACTGAGGACTCGGTCCTAGTGTCTTGCCTTATGTTGGCAAGTATGACTCCAAATCTCCAAAAGGAGTATGAACATCATGGAGCGTACGACATGATAACCCGTTTGAAGGAAACGTTCCAACAACAAGCACGGGTTCAGCGCTTCGAAACGGTTCGAGCACTCCATGCATGTCATATGGACGACACCCAATATGTCTCATCTTATGTACTTAAGATAAGAAGGTACATCGACCGCTACGAAAGGCTGAATTGTCCATCTCGAAAGAATTGGCTACGGATTTGATCCTCAACTCTTTCTCAAAAAGGTTTGACAACTTTGTCATGAACTATAACATGAACGGATGGGGAAAGAACATAAGTGAGCTTCATTCAATGCTCAAAACTACCAAGGCGGCTATGAGTAAAAGGATTTTACCCGTTCTCACCATCAATGAAGGTGGGAACAACAAGAGGCCTCACCCCGCACCCAAGGCAAATATTGCCAAGGGTAAAGGGCACGTTAAGGGAAAGGGAAAGGGAGTGGTAAGAGCGCCACCAAAACCAGCGGAGAAGAAGCAAAAGGTTGCTTCAAATGACCTATGCTTTAAGTGTGGGGAGATTGGACATTGGGCAAGAAATTGCCCAGTCCATCTCAAAGAGTTGCAAGCAAAGAGGGATGCCGGACAAACCTCTGGTACAATTTTCATGATTCATATCGATCTTAATTTAATATCCTCTAACACATGGGTATTGGATACCGGATGTGGAACTCGTATTTTGAACTTATTACAGGGGTTCAAAAGAAGTAAGGACTTCAAGAAAAGGGATGTAAGCCTTTACATGGGGAATGGGGCAAAGGTTCAAGTTGAAGGCCCAGGGGACTACATCTTGAAGCTTCCAAATGGTTTGGAAGTAATTTTGAACAATATTTTGTATGCTCCTAGTTTGACTAGGAACATTATTTCTCTTGCTCAATTAAGACAATATGGTTATGTTTTGTCACTTATTGAGAATGAGATTCATGTTTCTTTAAATGGCACGTTTTATTTTAAAGCTATTCCCATTAATGGTATTCATGAATTGGTTTGTGTAAACACATTATATGATAGCTCATTATACCAAACCACCACTAAGAAACTCAAATTGGATTTGAGTGATACCTATCTTTGGCATTGCCGTGTTGGTCATATAAACAAGAAGCGCATACAAACACTTCAAAAGAACGACATTTTAAAAGCAAATGAATATGATTCATTCAATGTATGTGAATCTTGTTTACAAGGTAAAATGACTAAGGCACCTTTTAGTGGCAAGTCCAAAAGAGCAAAAGAGTTATTGGGCATCATACATTGGGATGTATGTGGTCCTTTTAAGCCAATGACCAGGTACCATGAAAGATACTCCATTACCTTTACCCATGACTATAGTTGATATGGTTATGTGTACTTGTTAAGACACAAATATGAAGCTTTTGAAATGTTCAAAATCTTCTAAAATTAAGTAGAAAATCAACTTAACAAGAAACTAAAAATTCTCCGCACCAATAGAGGAGGTGAATACCTGAGTGATGCCTTTAGAGATCATCTTAGAAGTTGTGGTATTGTCTCACAACTATCTCCACCTCGAACACCACAACATAATGGTGTGTCCGAGAGGAGAAATCAAACTCAATTAGATATGGTTCAATCTATGATGGCTAAAAGCTCACTGCCTCTATAATTTTGGGGTTTTGCTTTGCTCTCTACGACCCGTATTCTGAATACGGCCCCAACCAAGAAAGTGGAAACGATACCTTTTGAAATATGGCATGGAAGGGTTCCATTACTGTCATATTTAAAGGTATGGGGTTGTGAGGCTTATGTTAAGACTCCCACCTCAAACAAGCTAGAAAGCCATTCCACTAAGTGTATCTTCATTGGATATGCCAGAGATTCTATGGGATATTATTTCTATGATCCATTGGAACAAAAGAAGTTTGTTGCCAAGAAGGCTGAGTTCTTAGAAGCTAAGTTCCTTACGGAAGGAACTAGCAGTAGAACTATGGATCTTGAGGAGGATCAAGAACCGAAAACCATTACACGTTTGGTTGATACTAGCACTCAACTCGAGGATTTTGAGAATGATCAAGTGGTTGATTCAAGTACAAACATGGTTCGAAGATCTGGTAGAGTTAGTAATCCACCTGAAAGATATGGATTTTCATAGATGGATGCTGTGTGGTAGATTCCGATGAACCAACCACCTATCATGATGCAATGTCCAATTTGGATTGTGACAAATGCCTTGAAGCCATGAACATTGAGATGCAATCCATGTATGACAACCAAGTGTAGGACTTGGTTGAACCACCTCTTAACTACAAGATAGTTGGAAGTAAGTGGGTTTTCAAGAAGAAAACTGATACGCATGGAAACTTGGATACTTATAAAGCTAGATTGTTGCAAAAGGTTTCACTCAAACTCAAGGGGTTGATTATGATGAGACTTTCTCACCGGTTGCAATGCTAAAGTCTACTAGGATATTGTTTGTCATACCTGCTCATTATGATTATGAGATATGGCAAATGGATGTCAAAACCGCTTTTCTAAATGGATATCTTGAAGACGATGTGTATATGGTTCATCCTGAAGGTTTTGTCAACTCAAAACATCCTAACAAAGTATGCAAGTTAAAAAAATCAATCTATGGATTGAAGCAAGCATCAAGAAGTTGGAATCACCGTTTTGATGAAGAAGTAACCAAATTTGGGTTCATCAAAAATGTTGATGAAGCATGTGTATATAAGAAGGCTAGTGGGAGCATCACCATTTTCTTAGTATTGTATGTCGATGACATCCTACTATTTGGAAATGACATTCCAACCATGGAAGGTGTAAAAGCCTGGCTTGGAAACTGTTTCTCCATTAAGGATCTTGGTGAAGCCGCCTATATATTAGGAATAAAGATCTATAGGGATACATCAAGGTGGTTGATAGGTTTGAATCAAAGTGCGTACATTGATAAGATCTTGAGAAGGTTTAAGATGGAAAACTCTAAGAAAGGTACCGTACCTATTCAAAGATGAACGATGTCGAGTAAGACTCAATGTTCAAGCTCAAAGGATGAGCAAGACAAAATGAAGGGAATCCCGTATGCGACTGCTATAGGATCCATCATGTATGCAATGATATGCACTAGACCGGACGTGTCATGCGCCCTAAGCATGACAAGCCGATACCAACAAAATCCAAGAAGCAATCATTGGATGGTTGTTAAGAACATACTTAAGTACCTAAGGAGGACTAAAGATATGTTCCTAATCATTGGATCTCGGGAGGAGGAACTCGTAGAAAAGGGTTACATGGATGCAAGTTTCCAAACTGATCGGGATGATTCATGATCACAATCGGGGTACATTTTCATCTTGAATGGAGGGGCAATCTCTCGGAAGAGCTCTAAGCAAGATGTGGTGGCATTATCAACTACAGAGTGAGAATACATTGCCGCTTTATTAGCAGCTCAGGAAGCTGCATGGTTAAAGAAGTTCATTGCCGACCTACGGGTGGTCCCTTCCATTCAGGACCCCTTAGAAATTCTTTGTGATAACGAGGGTGAGATTGCTCAAATCAAGGAACCCCGTGCACATCAAAAGAGTAGGCACATTGAACGATGATTCAACTACATAAGGGATGAAGTTGAAAAGGGAAAGATATGTATTCGCAAAGTTCACATGGATCAAATCATTGCGGATCCACTCACAAAGCTTCTTGAAAAGGCAAAACATGAAAGTCATGCTTATACCATGGGGCTTCAATATTCAAGTGACTGGATTTGATCTTTAAATTTTGCAATGAGATATTGTAACCCTTTATTATTTGAATCAATTATTCAGTTATAATAATTCAACTAATATTCCTATTTTGCATGTTTAAGATCCATGAGTAAATTATTTATTCAAAATGTCCGTAGCTGTTCATGCTTATGGGAACAAGTATCAAGGTAAAGTTATTATGAACATGGATTGGTAGATATTCATATGGATGAATATAGGGCAAAAGGTTGCTGCCAAACTTCGTAGATATTTATGGGGTGCAAATACTGGATTGACCTGCATCTCAAATATTACTACATGAAATTTTCCTGATTGATCATAGGTAATTTTGAGTAAAGGCGAACATCATTTGGTATCCTCTCACCTAAGATACATATTGGGTCTTGATACTAACCGAATATTATATTTTGACTCAGCTCTTCGCTGTTCTGAAACAAGGTAGTACATAAGTCTGATTTCAGGTATGATATAAGGTAATTGTGAGAGACGTATGTTATCAAGATGGATTTGTTCCTCTTATTTGTTGAGAGTAAGATGTCTAAGGCTTGATAAAGTTAAATCAATGGAGAATGATCATTCTATGTCTCTAGGATTAACATGACATCTGCGACAAAAGGATGGATGATTGTTTCACCTACAACCTTTCATGTACGGTACTAGAAGAGGATGATGTTATTGAATGGCATTTAGTCATACGTATTAAGGGTAGTAAACCATTTTTAGGTGGTATTTACTGCTTGCATCAATCTTCTATGAATCTTGTGCAAGTGGGAGATTGTTGGACCTTATACGCCCAAGACACATACAAGATTGATGTGGTTAGTATGTTATGATCCAAGTCGGGTCATACCCAATAACAAGCTATACAAACACCAATTAGTATTTATTTGTTGATTAGATCATACAAATAAATACCAACACCAATTTAGAAAATGGGTTTTTCTAAAATGTTGCTTTTGTAAAAGAACAACATTATGTGGATAATTTGTGCATGCGAAATTGTTGTTTCATTATTTAACATGGTTAACTAATAACAAATAAAAGTGTGTTATTGTTATAAAATTAAAAGAGGTTATAATTTTATAAAAATGAAGACTAAGAGTGTAACATTTTTATAAAAAAACAAAATGGGGGGAAAACCAACTTAGTGGCTTGGTTTCGGCCGCCCAAAGTGTTGTTTGGGACTCCCTTTTGTCTTGTGATTTGCAAGTCATTAACCACTAGGACACTTTTCCATCATCTCACCTTTCTCTCACACACACTTAAGCAACAAAAGGCTCTCCACAAGGCTGCAGATTTTCGGAATTTTCATCTCCAAGAAGGCTGAAATTTCGGTTTTGAAGGTCCCTTGGTGTAGAACTTTGGTGTGAAGCTTCCTAACTGGCTAGGTTTTTGAAGAGCTTGTGGGTATTACAAGCTTGAGGTCTTCTCCTTTGAAGGCTAGCAACTCAAGAACATCATCCCCTTCATCTTATACATCATTAACAACTCATACAAGAAGATTGTTTCTTTGTACTCCCTATGGTTGTTATTTTGTTTTGATAGCACACTATTTCACATATGTTTATACGATCCTTATTCTTGGGTTTTGTTTATGTTTTAAATGGTGAAAATTTTCAGATTACTAACCATATCTTTAAACCATATATCCACTGCGTTTTCAAGTTTAAATGGTTAAACTTAGTATTATACATGTGACAAAACCCATCATTAACATATTTGTGGGATAAAGGTCACCTAACGACTTGTATGTGTAAACTCACACGTGTGTGTAAGTAGGACAACTTGAATTGGAAACCATGTGCATAGGGTCACCAAAGCATGGCGTATAATGGTGTTAATGGGATTTTGCATGCCAACTAAACATAAAATGTTTAACCGATCCCATAAGGCTAGAAGTTGAAATAGGTTGCAATTGTCAAATTTTGACTACCTTGTTAATTTAAATAATGGGATAAAGGTCACCTAACCATCATTTAAATTAACGTTGGATTCTAGATTTTAATTATTAATTTTCTATAAGACATGAAAAGGGTATTAATGATTAAAATCTATTTTTTTTAGAAATACTAATATGAACTTTGTAAATTTTGTGGAAATGGCCGCAAACAATAATGTTACCACCCCGATGGTCCATACCCTATCACTAAGAACCATCTTAGACGGGGGTCGTCTTAACCATAATAATTTAATGGACTAGTTTTGAAACTTTAGAATTGTTGTCAAGCAAGAGAAAAAGGCCTATGTCCTTGACGATCCCATTCCTGACCAACCCAACCGCGAGGATGTTGAGGCCTATAATGATTGGCTTAAGTATACTGAGGATTCCATGCAGGTTTCCTGCCTCATGTTGGAAACAATGATTCCCGAACTCCAAAAGGACTTGGAGCATCCTCGGACATATTACATGATAACCTAATTGGAAGAAATTTTCCTTCAACAAGCTAGGGTAGAGCACTTTGAAACGGTTTGAGCGCTTCATGCGTGTCGCATGGAAGAAACCCAATAGGTATCATCTTATGTTCTTAACATGAAAAGCCACATTGATCACCTCTAGAGGCTTAATTGCCTTGTATCAAAAGAGCTGGACATGGATTTGATCCTTAATGGCCTAACTAAAAGGTTTGAGACATTCCTAGTGAAATACAATATGAACGGGTGGGACTAGAGCATTGGTGAGCTTCACGCAATGCTCAAAACAGCCGAGGCAGGGATGGCTAGAAAGGTTCTACATGTTCTCTCGATCAATGAGGGAGGCAACAAGAAAATGCCATACCTCGATCCCAAAGCAAATGTTTGTAAAGGAAATGGAAGGGAAAGGCTAATGCGGAACCTCCAAAGCCTAAGCTTAAGAAGCCTAAGTTAATAGAGATCGATCCATTGCTTTGAGTGTGGTTAGATAGGACATTGGAAAAGGAATTGTCCAACCTATCTCAAAGAGTTAAGAAACAAGAGGGATGTTGGGCAAACCTCAGGTACAACGTTTATGATTCATATTGGTTTTAAAGTTATTTCTTCGAACACATGGTATTGGATATCGAATGTGGAACTCATATTTGCAATTTGTTATAGGAGTTCAAAAGAAATAAGCTCTTCAAGAAGGGAGACACAAGTCTCTACATGGGCGACGAAGCAAAAGTGGATGTCAAAGCCCTAGGAGAGAATATTTTTAATCTTTCAAATGGTTTGGAGGTTGTTCTTAAGAACATTTTGTATGACCCTAGTTTTTCTAGGAACATAATTTACGTTTCCCTTTTAAACAATGTGGTTATGTCTTAAAGTTTGTTAACAATGGTATTTATGATGTATTTTATTTCAAGGCTATGCCTTTAAAAGGTATCTATGAATTGATTCATGATGATTCATCCTATAATAACTCATTATACCAATCAAGCATGAAGAAACTTAAAATGGGTTTAAGTGATTCTTATCTCTGGCATTGTCGTCTTGGTCACATAAACAAGAACCAGATGCAAACACTTCAAAAGAATCATCTTTTGAAAACAAATGAAAATGATTCATTTGATAAGTGTGAATCTTGTTTACAAGGTAAGATGACCAAGTCGCCATTTAGTAGTACTAACAAGAGGGCAAAAGACTTATTGGGAATCCAACATTGTGATGTATGTGTTCCTTTTAACATAATGACAAGAAATTGCGAAAGATACTTCATCACTTATACTGACGATTACAGTCGCTATGGTTATGTGTAATTGATGACACGTAAATATGAAGCTTTTGAAATGTCCAAAATCTACAAGAATGAAGTAGAAAATCAACACACTAAATCTATCACTTAGTGAGGCTTTTCAGGATCATCTAAAAAGTGCTAGGATCGTCTCAACACTTAGTCCACCCGAAAGACCATAACATAATGGTGTGTCTGAAAGGAGAAACCGAACCCTATTGGATATGGTTCGATCTAGGATGGCTATAGGCTCACTACCTCTATCATTTTGGGGTTTCACATTGCTCTCTGTGGCTCGTATTTTGAATATGGCCTCGACCAAGAAAGTGGATTCGACACCTTTTGAAATATGGTATGGAAGAGTTCCATCGCTATCATATTTAAAAGTCTGGGGTTGTGAAGCTTATGTTAAGCTAAACACCCAAAACAAGTTGGAAAGTCCATCCACTAAGTGTATATTTGTTTGATATCTGAAAGACTATATAGGATACTACTTCTTTGATCCAATAGAGCAAAAGGTATTTATTGCTCAAAAGGCGGAGTTCTTGGAATCTAAGTTCCTTATGGAAGGAATGACGTGTAGAACAATGGAATTTGATGAGGATCAAGATCATGACTCCAATGAGGATAAACCGTTCCACCTGATAGATATGGATTTTTCATGAAAGGGTGCTATGTGGTCGACTCTGATGAGCCAACTACATACCATGATGCAATGTCAAATACGGATTGTGATAAATGGCTAGAAGCCATGAATGTAGAGATTCAATCCATGTATGACAACCAAGTTTGGGAATTAGTTGACCCTCCATTTAACTCCAAACTTGTTGGATGCAAGTGGGTTTTCAAGAAGAAAATGGGATACGCATGGAAACTTTGATACTTACAAAGCAAGACTTGTAGCAAAAGGTTCACTCAAACTTAAGGGGTTGACTGTGATGAAACCTTCTCGCCTGTGGCAATGCTAAAGTCATTAGGATATTATTTTCCATAGCTGCATATTATGACTATGAGATTCGACAAATGGATGTCAAAACTGCTTTTCTTAATGGACATCTCAAAGTGCCTATCCTTACTGTTCAACCTGATGGTTTTGTCGTTCCACAACATCATAATAAAGTATGCAAGTTAAAAAGATCCATCTATGGATTGAATCAAGTGTCGAGATGTTGGAATCAACATTTTGATGAAGTGATCAAGAAATTTGGTTTCCTCAAGATTGCTGACGAGGCTTGTGTATATAAGAAGGCTAGTGGGAGTATAATTACATTCTTAGTATTGTATGTTGATGAAATACTACTTTTTGTAAATGATATTCCAACCATGGAAGGTGTTAAAACCTGGCATGGAAGTTGGTTTTCCATCAAAGTTGTCGGTGAAGCTGCCAATATTTTAGGAATACAGATCTATAGGGACAGATCGAGGCAGTTGATAGGCTTAAACCAAAGTGCATATATTGATAAAGTCGTGAAAAGGTTCAAGATGTAAAACTCTAAGAAAGGTATGGTACCTATTCATAGAGGGACAATACTGAGTACATCTCAATGTTGAAGCTCAAAGGATGAGCAAGATCGAATGAAGGACATCCCATATGCGTCTGCTATAGGATCCATCATGTATACGATGATATGCACTAGACCGGACGTGTCATACACATTAAGCATGACAAGTAGATATCAGCAGAATCCAGGTAATAGCCATTGGATGGCTGTTAAAAGTATATTGAAATACCTTAGGAGGACTAAGGATATGTTTCTAATATATGGATCTCATTAAGAGGAACTCGATGTAAAGGGTTACACGGATGCGAGTTTCCAAACTGATCGAGATGATTCTCTATCAGAGTTGGGGTATGCCTTCATTATGAATAGAGGAGCAGTGTCCTGGAAGAGTTCAAAACAAGACGTGGTAGCATTGTCCACTACCGAATCTGAATATGTAGCCATCTCATTAGCAGCTCAAGAAGCTCGTGGATAAAGAAATTTATCGCCAATCTAGGGGTCGTCTCTACCATTCAAGACCCCCTTCAAATCTTTTGTGATAACGACGGTGGGATTGCAGAAGTCAAGGAACCCCGTGCACATCAACAGACTAGACACATTCAGTGGAGATTCAACTACATAAGCGATGAAGTTGAAAAGGGAAAGATACGTATTCGCAAAGTTCACACTGATCAAAACATTGAGGATCCACTCACGAAGCTCCTTGAAAGGGCAAAGCATGAAAGTCCTACTTGTGCCTTAGGACATCGATATTCTAGTGATTGGAATTGACCAATTAGTATTTAAAAGTTTGGAACAATGTAATATTTAACTCTTTCATAAATTTTTTATATTCTTAGTTGTGTTCTTTTTAGCATGTATACATCCATGAATATGTTCATTATTCTAAATGTCCGTAGTCAGTCATGTTTGTGGGAACAAATATGATCGTAAGACTATTATGAACATGGATTGATGGATATTCATAAGGCATGAATATAAAGCAATTGGTTGGTGGCAAACATGGATTGATGGATATTCATAAGGCATCTCAAATTTTACTACATGAAATCTTCTTGATTGATCATATGTAAATTTGAGTAAAGGCGAATATCATTTGGTATCCTCCCACCTGAGATACATAATGGGTTTTGATATTCACCAAAATGTTATACCTTGAGCTAGTTCTTCACTGGTCTAAAAATGGACAGTATACAAGGCTATGTTCAGGTGTGACACGAGGTGATTATGAGAAACGTATGTAGTCAAGATGGAATTTATTCCTCTTATTCGTTGAGAGCTAGATGTCTAAGGCCTGATTAAGTTAAACCAACAAGGAATGATCATTCTGTGACCTTGGACTTAACATGACATCTGTAAAAAAAGGATAAATGATTGATTCACCTAAATCATTTCAAGTTGGATACTTGAAGGGGATGATGTTATTGAATGGCTTTTAGTCATGCGTATTAATGGTAGTAAACCGTTGTTAGGCGGTATTTACTACTTGCATCAATCTTCTATGAATCTTGGGCAAGTGTAAGATTGTTGGATTCTTTATGCCCAAGACACATAGAACATTGATGTGGTTAGTACGTTATGATCCAAGCCGTGTCATACCCAACAACAAGTTTAGCAAACACCAATTAATGTTTAATTGATGATATGATCGTGCAATTAAATAATTACACCAATTCAGAAAAGTGGGTTTTCTAAACAAGTTGCATATGAGATATAACAACTTATAGGGATATTTTGTTCATGGGTATTGTTTGTAATGTTATTAAATTGGTTAAATAACATCAAGTAATAAAAGTGTGTACAAGTTATATAATTAAAAGGTTAATTACACAACTTATTATAATTACTAGTAAAAATAGTTGGTACATCAAATTGGGGGGAAACCCGAATTTGAACTGTGTTTTCGGCCACCCCTCTAGTGTGGTTGGTTCCTTTTGTTTCATTTGATGTATTGGAACAAGAAACTCTTAACTAGACACACACTCCACCTCTCTCTCTCTCTTATACATGCAAGAACCAAAAAGTGAAGAATTCACTCTATTTTGAAGAAAACTCATGGGTGGAATAGGGTTGCAACAACCCTAATGGTTCGTTTTGGTATAGAAATCCTAGCAACAAAGGTGCTTTCATTGATGCTTGTGTGTACGGAAACTTGAGGAACCTATCCTTGGTGTTTTGGCCGTTCAAGAACATCATCTTCTTCCACATATCTCACGTTTTTGGCAGCTCAACAAAGGTAGTATTATGGGTGTTGTTTTTGGTTGTTATCTCTTCTTGATAGCTAGTTGATTCACACATATTTCATCCTATGTTCTCGGGTTTGTGACAGGATCAGTGATCACAAGTTTGATGTATCAGAATATAAAGCAGCGGAATACAAACACGAATTAGACAAATTGTAGCAAGCAATCGATATTGTAAGCATTAAGACCGCATACGGTTATAGGGAGAGAATATGTATTTCTGATTTCTAGGAATGTTTATAGATGTAGATATTTCTAATCGAATCAATCATTCATTCCATTCAATTACTCATTTCACTCACTGATTACAATAGGTTGTCACTCCTTATATAGAGTGCAACAATCACTGCTGTTGTCACGGAAAGTGACAACTGGCAGATCCAATACAGAAATAACTAATCTTAACAAACTACTGAAATGTTCACAACTACTGAGAACATATCAGCAAGTTAAGTACAAAATATAAAACTACTGAAACTACAACGACTGAAGAACAAGCTCTTCAGTCGTTTTACAAAACTAGTGAAACATAAAAATATAAAACTACTGATATCACAACTACTGAAGAAGTACTCTTCAGCAGTTGTGACAAACTACTGAGGCTTCAGTACTTGATCTTTAGACTTTGACCTTCAGGTGTTGATCTTCAGCACTTGTGAACTCTTCAGCTGTTGTACTTCAGTACTTTGGTCTTTCAGCTTCAGCACTTGTGTTCTTCAGCTGTTGTACTTCAGCACTTTGGTTCTTCAGCTGTTAAGGTCTTCAGCACTTGATCTTCAGCTGTTGAAGTCTTCAGCACTTGTCAAACTACTGATGAGGCTTTCAGCAGTTGTTGTGATACCGTGTGGGACTAGAGGTTTTCTGATCTTGGCTCATTGGTTCTTTTGGTCCAACAAACTCCCCCTGAACCAATGCAGCCAAAACCTCTAACTTATTTATACTCCCACTTATTGATGGCAAAATGTTGGTCTTTTTCCTTCTTGATCAGTAGAGAAGATGACCTATGTAAGCTCCGGCCTGGGAAGAAATCTCAAATATTTGTTTGGCAGAGTATGAATGGGAACTCTGTTTTGGGGAACTGGACACAGAGTTGTTATCCCATTCATGAGATTTACTTCCCCATAATGAGTCTGTATGACTCACGAACATAGGCCTCAAGGAGAACAACTTGTTCCTCTTGAGAGAGTTCTTCTGCTCCTCCTTCGAAGAAGAACTCTGGACCGTAGTACTCTGATAAGTACTTCATGGTCCTGCCATTATTCAGCTCCACCGTAGTTACCTCCCTATATACAAATTCATCAGGATGGTTGCCTTCAAGGAGTAACTGGAGCTCATTCTTTTGGATGTCTTCAAGCCTTTTATATAACAACCCCTTCTTAATCATCTGTTTTCTAGTAAGGCTTGAGGTGTCTTCTTTGCTTGGTGAGCTTTCTTGAATTCATCAATGATTTCCCAAGGTGAGACTACAACTGCCCACATGATGGTAGATTATATGTTTTTCGTACCTGGCCGTTGTATCTGTGTGGGATAGTTTTATAGGATTCTAGAACTCACCCTGGGGTCTGGCCATACTCTCACTCTCTCCTTCTGATACTGAAAGGTGTGCCTGAGAGTGTACAGCCTTTGAGCATGCCCTTTCATGGCTTGAATAGATGATGACTGAGGAAATTCCTTGTCAACCATCTTCAACAGTTGCTCATCGTGCTGTTTCTGCTGTGTCTTCTTCTTCTATCTTGACTCTGACCATTTCCCTTTGAGAGTCAGGTGTGATCATGGGTTGACTTCGGGGTTTTGGTAGCTTCAGAACAGCAGAGAGTGGCAGACTATCATCTTCATCCTCTCTCTTCATCTTTTCTTCCATCCTCAGCACCCTTCTCCTCCTTCGGGGTACATCACAGGATGATGGTTGGGTTGGTGAAGGAATTGGTTTTGAAGAATGAGGATGTTTGGATTTTGGCTTAGAGGTTGGTTGGAGATTTGAGGGATAGGATCTGTTTGAGTGGGTGGAAGGAAGGTTGATCTAGCATCCTTGTGGTTAATTTCGCCTTTGTGAGTTTAGCCATCTCTAACCTTTTGCCAGCCCCAGCCTCATCAAGGGCTTCCACAATAATCCCTTTGTTAAATTGCTCAGACAGACAGATTCTGGTGGCTATAGCCAGAATGCTGTCCCTGGTCCATGCGCGGATCTCCATTAATGATCTTCCCAAGTATTTTGCAATAAAGTGGATCATTATTTCCAACCTCTCTTTCTCAAGAGCATCATACCCTGCCCATCGGGTTTGTATCTCTTGTACTTCTAACCTTCTGATCTCACTATCCAGTGTGGCTGTGTCAAACCCCTGCCTGAAGAGTTGTTCAATTATTTTATCCATGGAGCGGCTGTGTGTGGTGTCAGCTTCTTTGACCAGCTCCTCCAAGGATTTGTCTTCAGCAGTGTGATCATCAGCACTTCTCTTTCGCTTGTACGTGAGCAGAGGTTGCTTTTCTTTTTCCTCCTCTTGGACTTGCTTCTCTTCCTGTTCCTCGGATCTTTTCCTCTTCCTTTCTTTCACTGCAGTACTCTCCCCCTTTTTGGTTGCATTGGAGGAAGGGGTTTGTACCGCAGAAAGAGTCTTTGGACAGTAGCATCAACCAAGGGGCTGTAATGTTAAGGAAAGCCTCTCATCAAGGGCTTTGATCACTATATCAGTGATTATGGGGGTGATGAGAGGGAGGGAATTTTGGAGTACAGCACCTATTTGCTCAGGAGGGTTCTGTTCCTGAGAAGTAGGGCCTGAAGCAGAGGCAGGTGGTCGATTTTGGGGTGGCTCTGTGTTTGGGAAACCTTCAAGGGAAGGTGCCATCTGTGGGTGTATGATGGTGGCAGATGGACTTGCATCCTGAGACATCTTGGCCAGCAGCTCTTTGAGTCTGCTAACCTCATCCTCTAGAATGGTGTTTTGAGCAACTACATCATAGAAGAAGCTCAGGTCATCATCAGTTGATACTGAATCACCTGACCTCCTGCTTAGAGCAGGATTTACATGCACTGGGTGTAGACCAGTTGGTGCATGTGCCCCTTGTGCTTGGTACTGGGGACTTCCAGCCTCAGGACAATGTCCATCATCAGCTGTTGCCTCTAGGGAGGTCTTAGCAATGTTACCAGCCTCACTCTGGTCATGAGCTGAGTCAGAGGAGGGTGGCAGCCTCACTAGATATTCTAAGCTCCTTGTCTACACCAGGAGATAGAATTGGGAAACCCCTGTGCTGTGGGTGCTCAGGTGCACTGTGTTCCTCCCCCTCAATTGTAGAGGAATTCCCAGTAGTAAGTGGTTTCTGGGGAGGGGGTGAGGAGTGCATTGAGTCAGCACTTGTGCAACTATTAAAGTTGGGCTGTGAGGGGCGGTGTTTGGGGTAAGGGGTTAGAAGCAGTGTGCACTGGGGTGGATGGTGCTCTTCAATGGCAATCTCCTCAAGTGAGGAAGATCCCAGATAAGTAGGTGCCCCTTGGGTTGCTGCAGGCTCCTGTTGAGAGGAAGCCTGAGCGGCTGTGGCTGGAAGAGTCATTGTATCCACTAGGGGCTTTGGACTAGTGGATATATCCTGCGTTTGTGGTGCAGGAGCATCCTCAGGGGACTCAATTCCCTGAGTAGCCATTTTGGGTTTCTTTTTGGTGGGTTTGGCGGGGACATTGGATTTGGAGGTGGTGGCTGTGGGTTCCAGCTGCGTGGGTTTTCGCAGCTTGGCAGCCAGTTTGAGTGTCCGGTCAGAGTTGTGCCGGGAGTATACTTCTGGCAGAACAGCCGTAGCAGGGACTCCCAAGCCAACAAGTCCCTCAGCATTAAGTGGTCTATAATAATGGCCATTATGAACCGTGGATAGAGTATCCAACGGTTGGCAGTTAGTTTTTGAGCCATATCTTTGAGCTCTGAAAATATTAATTCTGAAAAGTTTAGTGGTTGTTGCTCAAGGATAGAATACATTACCTGCTGCCATTTGGTGGACATTTGATCCCAAGACGATGTTAGGGGCCAAACATACATTTACCATGTGAAAAATCAGGCGCTCAGCGTCATTAAAGTGTTCTTCATGATGGTGGTGGCACTGAGATCCCCTTGATATCCATGCTGAGCAAATGATAGATCTATGGTGCCCTTCGGATATCCAGCAGGAGAGGTAGCATCACTCAGTTGAAGAATTTACGGATTGTTGCAGGAGTAATGACTACTTCTTTGTTGTTGACGACTGACCGGAGGGATCGTGTGTTGCTCTCCTCAGTTGTAACAGTAACATTCATCCAAAATTGGTTCAAGGATTCGGCATGTAAGACGGGGTTCAGAAGGAATGCCTTGTTGTATTGGGACTGAACCATAAGATCGATAGCAGTATCGAACTTAGTCCAGATCGGCGATTTTGTGAGGTAGGCAACACAGTTGTGTCGCGGTTTAATTTGCATAGACGCCATGGAGAAGGAAGTTTTGGAGAGGAACGTTAGGTTTGAAGAAGATGAAGCATGGAGAGCTCAGGTTAGGGTATTTATAGGGTACGGGTGAGGAAACGACTGAAGGATGTGGTGTTAGTCATCAGTAGTTTTAAACGACCGTTGACATGGTATTATCCTTTCAGACGTTGAAACAGCTGAAGTCGTGGTGTTAGGCATCAGTAGTTTAGAAAACTACGGAAGACCGTGGTTTTGACTTCAGATGATTGAAACAACTGAGGACATGGGTTTGTCATCAGTAGTTATGAAACTACTGAAGACAGTGGTTTTTCATCAGCTGTTGTAACAACTGAAGACTTAGTATTAGTCATCAGTAGTTATAAAACTACTGAAGACGTGGTTTTGCTTCAGTTGTTTAAAATGAAACAGCAGTTGTACAAACGACTGAAGAGAAAGTTCTCTTCAGCTGTTTCGTCAATTCTTAGCTTTTCAGCTGTTTCAAACTGTCCTCAACACATTTATCAGTCTTTATGGCTGATTTCAGTTGTTTCATAGGACATCAGTACTTATCTGTTTTTACTGATTGCAGTAGTTATGACTGCATCAGCAGTTGTAACTACATCAGTAGTTTCGAACAGATGAAGTACTTCAGTACTTGTGAGACATTTAGCCTTCAGTAGTTATAAAACTACTGAGGTTAAGAGAGCTCATCAGTACTTATATGTGACATGGGTACTTATGATCATCAGTATGAATTCCTGAGATCATCAGTAGTGGTCACCTATTCTAGCTGCAGCATACCAAGCCTTAACACCAGGTTTTGGAAAGTTGAACTATCCAAAGGCTTAGTAAAAATGTCTGCAAGCTCATCAGCACTAGGCACAAACTTAGGATCAATCAGACCTTTTTCAAAAAATCCTTATAAAATGATGTCTGATCTCTATATGTTTGGTCCTAGAGTGCTGGACTGGATTTTTGACAATGCAAAGAGCTGAAGCACTATCCATTAACAATGGAGTCTTAGTCTCTGTAATGCCATAATCCAAAAGTTGGTTTTGAAGCCAGAGTACCTGAGATGTACAGCTTGCAGCCAATGTACTCTGCTTCCGCAGTGGATGTAGCAACTGAGGTCTGTTTCTTGCTCTGCCAAGAAATCAAGCAGTTGCCTAGGAATTGACATCCACCAGAAGTTGATTTCCTGGTCAACTTACACCCTGCATAGTCACTGTCAGAAAAAGCAACTAATTTACCAGAATGTCCGGTAGAATACCATAAACCTAGAGATGGAGTGCCTTGCAGATATCTAAAGATTCTCTTGACTGCAATCAGATGAGACTCTTTAGGTGCAGCCTGAAATCTAGCACAAACACATGTAGCAAACATAATATCTGGTCTAGAAGCTGTTAAATACATCAAGGACCCAATCATACATCTGTAAAGTGTTTCATCAACCACTTTACCTTTCTGATCTGAGTCCAGTTGTGTGGTGCTGCTCTGGGAGTAGAACAGGGCTTACAGTTTTGTAAATCAAACTTTTGCAAAAGATCTTTTGTATATTTGGATTGATGAATTAAAATTCCATCAGCCTTTTGTTTGATTTGCAACCCTAGAAAGAACTGTAATTCTCCCATGGCACTCATTTCAAACTTCTGTTGCATCAACTTTGTAAAGGCATCACACAACTTTGGATCAGAGGATGCAAAAATGATATCATCTACATAAATTTGAACAAGGAGATTTTGTGCTGCCCAGCTTTCTTAAGAATAAAGTCTTGTCTATGGAGCCTCTAGTGAAATTGTTTTCCAGAAGAAAGTTTGATAATGTCTCATACCAGGCTCTGGGAGCTTGTTTTAACCCATAAAGAGCTTTATCAAGCTTATACACCCAATTAGGATGTTTATTGTCCTCAAAGCCTGGAGGTTGACATACATAAACCTCTTCTTTAACTTTTCCATACAAAATGCACTTTTGACATCCATTTGAAAGACTTTAAGTTTTTGATAAGCAGCATAAGCTAAAAACAATCGAATTGCTTCCAGTCTGGCTACAGGGGCAAAGGTTTCATCATAATCAATACCTTCTTCTTGTGCAAACCCCTGAACCAGTCTGGCCTTGTTCTTAACAATAAGCCCATTTTCATCAGTTTTGTTCCTAAACACCCATTTAGTGCCTATTGCACACTTACCTGGAGGTAGAGGAACCAGTTCCCACACTTGCTGTTTCTTGAACTGAAGAAGCTCAAGCTGCATGGCATCAACCCATCCATTGTCCTTTAAAGCAATGTGATATTCTTTGGCTCTTGCTGACTGATGAAGAGAGCATAGAAGCAGAAATTTGACAATTGACTTCTTGTTGATACTCCAGCAGTGATATCACCAATGATTTGAGACATAGGGTGATTCTTCAGATCTTGATACACAATGAGATCTGTGCAAGTGTTTGTAGCCGGTTCAGCAGCAACAGATGGTGATGGTAAATCATTTCCTTGAAACCAATCAGTGGATGGTAATTCAAAGGAAGTTGAATTCGAAGAAATCTCATCAGCATTTGTTGTGGATGGTGCTACTGGCGCTACAGGAACATCAGGTCTAGTTGAGTCAGGCAGCTGATCACTAAACCTGAGAGGTGAGTACTGCAATCATCATCATCATCAGCAGTACCACCAGGTGGTGAACTGTTGACAGGAGCAACAGCAGGAGTTTGATAAGGAACATATTGCAGTATGTCCAAATCAAATAACTCCACAGGACTTTGTGGAATCTTGTCCTTTGGAGATTCATTAAACTAACATGTAGAGTTTCTTCAACCATCTTTGTTCTGCAGTTGAAGACTCTGTATGCCTTGCAAGTAGATGAATAACCAACAAAGTATCCTGCATCCACCTTAGGATCAAATTTGTGGAGTTGATCCTTTGTGTTGAGAATGAAAAGGGACACCCAAATGCTTTGAAAAATGAAATCAGAGGAGCCAAATGATGGAGAACTTCATATGGAGTCTTCATCACCTCTGATTTACTAAAACTCTATTTTGCACATAACAAGCTGTGTTGACAGCTCGGCCCAAAAAGTCAATGGCAAACCTGAGTCAGCCAGCATGGACCTTGCAGCTTCAATGAGGGTCCTGTTCTTTCTCTCACTACTCCATTTTGTTCTGGAGTCCTTGGAATGCTGAACTGCCTTTTGATTCCCTTTGAAAGATAGAAGTCATCAAGTGTATGATTTCTGAACTCAGTTCCATTATCACTCCTAATACACTTGACTGGAAGGGAATACTGCTTCTCAATGTACAGCACAAAGTGGATAATCTTCTGAGCAGCCTCATCCTTTGAATGTAGAAAGAAAGTCCATACAAATCTGGAGTAATCATCCACAATTACCAGACAGTATTTCTTCTTTGCCATGCTCATTACTCTCACAGGACCAAATAGATCCATATGCAGTAATTGCAAGCAGGCAGTGGACTTGGACACTTCAATAGGAGGAAATGAGACCTTGTGCTGTTTTCCTTTTAAACAAGCAGTGCATGTTTCATCACAGTGGAACTCCTTTATTGGTAAGCCTCTGACTAAACTATTGTGGCTAAGCTGATTCATGTTTTTGAGATTGACATGACCAAGCCTCCTGTGCCACAGTTTAGATTCTTGAAAAGAGGCTTTGGAAAATAGGCAAGGATTGCCTTTGAGATCTATCTTCTTAGAGAGATCTAAGGCATACACTCTTCCTGTCCTGTTGGCTTTCAGGAGAGTGTGATCATCCAACACCTTGTCAATCAAGTGCAAAACTTTGGATGACAGAATCCTACAGTTTTGACTTGTGAAAAGGGCAACATGGCCTTTATCACACATTTGACTGACACTCAAGAGGTTGTACTTGAGATTTTCCACATGATTAACATCATCAAATTTGATTTCTCCATTGGAGACAAAGCCCTTACCGATGATGTAACCCCTAGCATCATTGCCAAAAGAGACAAATCCCTTCTTTCCTTGAGAGTAGTCATGAAGAAGAGAGATGTTCCCAGTCATGTGCATAGATCCCCCACTGTCTACATACCAGATGCTACTTTGGCATGTTGAAGAACCCTGCAATAATAAACAATCAGTTAGTTTTAGAGACCCAAACCTTTTTGGTTTTGGGCCTGGTCTCATCAATAGATGGTAAACTAACATGTTTATTTGTAACAACAGCCTGAGAAGAAGAAGATGGTGTGTAGAAGAGGAGTCCTTTGGCTTAGACCTCCTTTTCTGTGGTTTCAACATAGGAGAATCTAGTTGGTTAACTCTACCCAACAGATGTTGTACCATCATCACCAGCTGTGTCTGATTTTGTGATAAAGCTTTCAGCTCATCAGACACATTGCTAGTGGAGTTAGATAAGGTCCTATGTTGCACCTTCTTCTTTTGAGCACCCTCAGCTGTCACCTGTTTAACTCCTTCCTTTTTGGATTGCTTTAAGGACTTAAGGGTTACAGGATTTGATGTTGCTGATACAAATGTGGTCTCAAACTCAGTTTTCATTTTTACCATTTTCTCATTAATTTCTTCTTTTTGTTTGAGTTTGGAACCTCTTTTGTACCAACAATCATCTGTAAGATGATTGAACAAACCACATATTTCACATGGTTCTTCTTCATCTTAGGTTGATCATCAACTAAAGATGGTGAAGCAACAGAAGACTTTTCTTCAATGCTTTGGAAGCATTGGTTGCTTCTTGACATCCTCTTTAGTAGCCTTCAAACTCTTTCTACTGCCAGTTTTCTTCTCTTCAGTGCTGACAGCAGTTGAAGTTTGAACTTCAGGTGTTAAATCCTGCTCTCCAGTCCTTTCAGGACCTTCAGGATTAACTCCTGTTGATCAACTTATTGATCATGTGAATGTCAGCATTTGGACCATCAACATCAGCTGATAGGTTCAAGGAGGACTTGATGCTGACTGCTACTTCTGATTGTGCTGTATCAGAAGGTAGATCACATGATTTGATGGATTGGTTATCACTCTCACCATCAGATTCTACCTCTGCTCTTGGGGTAAAATCTGTAGGTGGAGCAGTGTGATTGTAGCCAATGCCAAACTTCACATTTGAAGCAGATTGCTTACTAAGAAGCATTTCAAAACCTTTGCATGATTGTACCCATCTATCACACTCGACCTGGGTAACTGCAAGGGTTTCTTTGAGATCTTTGTACTTCTCTAGAAGTACATCTTCTCTAGCCTTATCATCAATTATTTTGCAATTCAGTTTATAAACCTCATCATTTTTATCTTTGAGCACAAACTCAAACTCAGCTTTGTTTTTGGAAATTATTTGTTCTAGCTCAATGTTCTTATTAATTAAAGCTACATTTGCTTCTCTAATGGAAGCAAATGCTGCTATGCATTGTTCAGAACATAATTTGGCTTTTGCCTCAGAGGATACCTGTGATACCTGAGGTGTAGAGGCATTGGAAGATGAAGTATCAGCAGACTCCAAAGCCATAAGAGCTAGATTCCCAAAGGGACTGTCACCACCATGTTGACCAGCACCTGAGAACAGTTGATCATGACCAGACAAGTCATCTGGTAAACTGCTCCAGTCAACAACTCCTGGGGTGAAGAAGCTGTGTTGTTGAGATGAAGGTTGTTGATGAGATAGGGAAGGCTGAGGTTCTGGTAATGCATGAGGTTGTGGTGTCATAGGAACTTGAACTTGATTTGACTGTGGCATGTAATAACCAGGGTACTGATATGGCATTTGACCTGAGGAACAAATATGCCGGAGATTGTTGTTGAGGATGATGACTAGATGTGACAGGATGTTGCCCTCTGTGTTGTTGACTATTGCCAGGAAAAGTCACAAAGGGTGCAGTAGAGTTAGATCCAGTTGATCTACACTCTCTTGCAAAGTGTCCAAGCCGTTGGCATTTGTGACACCTCAACTTGCTCTTGTCAAAACCAACTTTGGTTTTGCCAGAGAGTCCTGGGAATTTTCTTCCAGTTCTTTTGTAGAACTTCTGAGATCTGATATTTATCAAGGCCATTTGGCTCAAAATATCCATCTCTTCTAAGTCATCATCAGCAATCCCCTTGAGATCATCCATAATGAAACATAGATTGTCATTATTACACCCAGTGAACTGACCATCAACACTTACAAATGCAGAATTAGAAGTGCTTGAAGAGAAATTAATATGCTCATCATACTGGCATTCAGATGAAGCATATTCTGACTCATGACCCACCAAGGCAGTGTTGCCTTGTATAAAGTCTTCAGTGAGCTTTCCAGATGAAGACAGCTTTCTCTTCTGTTCTATCTCTCTCTCAAAAGTGAGCAATTTCCCATGGAGTTGGGTGAGAGATAGTTTGTCCAAACTTGCACTGGAGCGTAGGACAATAGTATATGTGTCCCATCTCTCAGGCAGTGATCTGAGAAATCTGTTATTCATCTGAATATTGGGTATTCAAGTTTGACCATTTTTAGTTCAGAGATCAAACAAGAAAACCGCTCATATTGTTGAGTCAGTGTCTCACCCTTTCTATGAGAGAATGTCTCATATTGTTGGGCAAGAATTTCTCTATTATTTGCCAAGACCTCATCTGTTCCTCCAAATTGTTCTTTCAAAGCAATCCAGAGGTCATGGGCAGTTTCATGATGCATTAGCCCAGAATAGATTTCATTGGGCAAAGCCATGGCCAGAATTCCATGGGCTTTTGCATCAATCTCAAGCAACTTTTATCCTCATCTGAGTATTGCTCCCTCCTCTTCGGAACCATTGATTGGTTTCCGGGTTATTCACCATAGGCTTGTGTGGACCATGTACCACTGATGTCCAACACCCTGCGCTGTTAACAGACAGGTGATGGAGCATACGTCTTTGCCATATGTTATACTCATTCCTAACCAGCATAGGAGGCTTGGTTGAGGAACCAGTATTGTGAGGATCATTGGAGGGAGTGGTCATTTTCAGTTCAAAAACAGTTTAGTTCAAGTTTTAAAAAGTTTTAGACAAACCACAACAAACTCAATGAGAACCAAGAAAAAGATCTCAGGATGAATGAGCAGAAATACAGAAAATTCAATCTCTATAACCGTTTCTTGCAAAAACAAAAGCTAATTCAATCAAACTTGGATCTTGAATAGCAGTTTCAATGATCAATTATTAGATCGATCAATGATTAACCTGCTCTGATACCATTTGACAGGATCAGTGATCACAAGTTTGATGTATCAGAATAAAAGCAGCGGAATACAAACACGAATTAGACAAATTGTAGCAAGCAATCGATATTTGTAAGCATTAGACGCATACGGTTATAGGGAGAGAATATGTATTTCTGATTTCTAGGAATGTTTATAGATGTAGAATATTTCTAATCGAATCAATCATTCATTCCATTCAATTACTCATTTCACTCACTGATTACAATAGGTTGTCACTCCTTATATAGAGTGCAACAATCACTGCTGTTATCACGGAAAGTGACAACTGGCAGATCCAATACAGAAATAACTAATTCTTAACAACTACTGAAATGTTCACAACTACTGAGAACATATCAGCAAGTTAAGTACAAAATATAAAACTACTGAAACTACAACGACTGAAGAACAAGCTCTTCAGTCGTTTTACAAAACTACTGAAAATAAAAAATAAAACTACTGATATCACAACTACTGAAGAAGTACTCTTCAGCAGTTGTGACAAAACTACTGAGGCTTCAGTACTTGATCTTCAGACTTTGACCTTCAGGTGTTGATCTTCAGCACTTGTGAACTCTTCAGCTGTTGTACTTCAGTACTTTGGTCTTTCAGCTTCAGCACTTGTGTTCTTCAGCTGTTGTACTTCAGCACTTTGGTTCTTCAGCTGTTAAGGTCTTCAGCACTTGATCTTCAGCTGTTGAAGTCTTCAGCACTTGTCAAACTACTGATGAGCTTTCAGCAGTTGTTGTGATACCGTGTGGGACTTAGAGTTTTCTGATCTTGGCTCATTGGTTCTTTTGGTCCAACAGTTTGTTATTGCTAGTATTAGCCTTACTTTTCTGTGTACAACAAAATATAAGCTTTCACTCGACTGCATTTTTCATATTGAACTAGTTAAACAAATTGGATAATGAGTCTAACAAAACTAACATGTTCATAACTTTGGATTGTCATGTGCCTATCATGCTGTCTTATCATTAATGAATATTTTGGGGTTAATAGTTGTGATACATATGTACCTAGATTTCTGATCTGAATGTAATATGTATTATTATCTTACACTATGTAATAGTTGGGTACTAATGAAATTAAATGTTGATTGTGTTTACAATGTTTAATATTTTATTAATGAAGTCATTAACACGTATTGACTAGATTAGATAGGTTTGTGATTGTTTGAATTGGTAACATAATGTTATAATAAGGAATACATTCAAACTTGGTTAAGTGAAGTTTTCATGCGGCGACTAGACCATGAGCCTAAACAGTGGTAATGCATCCGAATGGCCAGCGACTGGTGTCCATGCACTAAAAGTGGATAGCCTGACAACTTCATGCGTCGACTCAGTCGCACGACTGAACAATCCGTCATGCGAAGGATTAACGCATGGCTCAATCGCACGAATGAACCATGCTAATGGTTCAGTCAACCGAATGAGCTACCTAACCAATAAAACACCTAATTCGTGGAAAAAACGTAAGCATCATCCACTTCGACTCCAGACGTACCCTAGCCGTCCAGAAGCCTCTCAGTTCGTACTCCAAGTTCATAGAACGTTGTACATTGATTCCTAATTGATTCTTGACGTTAGATTCATACGTTATGTTTCTACGTGCGTTCTCACTGATTGGATCGCCAATCAAATAGGATTCTGCATTATTTGGTTGGTTTAACACGTTACAGTTGTATTTCGTTCAAATACCAGGTCCTAACAAGTGGTATCAGAGCTTTGGCTCTTGATTACGTGTTGATTCAATAGTTTTGATACAAAAATTGTGTTTTTTGCATCAAAAATGCATTCTTTTTGTGTCTAATGGAGTCTTAGACGTTTCCAGATCGAAAAGTTGAGTTTTTCCGGCATACGACTATTAGGGTTTGATGAAATTCAAGTTTTTACGGAAAAATCAAGTTAAATCGACGAATTATCAAACTTCAGCAAGTTCAGTCGCACGATTAGACCAATCGCACGACTGAGTTCATTCGCACTCTCCAACCGCACCATTAGACTCATTCGTAACTTCAATCCTACGACTGAGAACTTCATTCGGACTATTCAATCGCATTTTTTTTCATTCGGGCGACTGACTCGTTCGCATTTGTTTAGTCGCACAATTGAACCATCCGCATTATTCAATCGCACGAATAAGTTCAGTCGCATACCTTCTTTCGCATACATTAGTAGTTTGTTAAACAGTAAAGTTAAACCTAATGGAAGACTAGTTTTTAGCATACACAGCAAGTAGAGACACACATATTCAGATTTACTGCTGTTGGAGAACGAAGTGGGGATTCGCAATAAACCCCCAAAACTTGTTACGTTAGACGACTACCCACAATGGAAGCAACGTTTCGAAATCTACTTAAATGGTGTAGATTCAAATTTGTGGGAGGCCATCGAGTCGGGTTATAGCATGCCAGTAGGAGCTGATAGAGTCAAACTTACTCTAAGTGGCCTGTCGGATGCTCAGAAGGTAAAACACAATGCTGAGAATAAAGTCTATGCTTTGCTTACTCAGTCTATTCCGAAGGATATTTTCCATCAGTATTTCGAGTATACTAAAGCAAAGAAACTTTGGAAAGCGTTGGAAAAAGGTATGATGGAAATGCCTCTCTGAAGGCCATCAAGGCAAAAGCCTTAAAGAAGGAGTTTGACAACTTCTCTTCTATGGGAAAAGAAGGCCTTGACGATGTGATCGATAGATTCTACCACTTGATGAGTGAGATGCACACTCATGGAGTGGTTACATCAAATCTCAGACAGAATGGAATGCTCTCGAAGTTAGATATAAATGTCTTTATTCTGAAACTGAGAGAAAAGGAGCTTAGGATGAAGTATCGAGCCAAAAAGGCTAACTACGATGAGAATCCTACACTCTACAATGCTACTCCTTCGGTCAAGACATCTAGAGCGCCATTGCAAACCACCTTCATCTCAAGCGTAGCAGTTCCAGCACAACCCTCAACTTCAGGAACCGAAACTTCAGGGTTGTCTAGCACCCAATATGATACCTCAAGCTAACGCAGCAAAGCTCAAAACCGACAACTTCGGGAATGTAACTGTGCCAGAGAACATATGGACCTCTTAGCTGTGGTGGTTCAATCCTATGATGGATTAGTTGCTGGAAAGATAGGAAACTGCCACCTGGCAGTTGAAGATTATGAGCAGGTGGA
Source organism: Flaveria trinervia (assembly GCA_025506515.1). Taxonomy (NCBI): domain Eukaryota; kingdom Viridiplantae; phylum Streptophyta; class Magnoliopsida; order Asterales; family Asteraceae; genus Flaveria; species Flaveria trinervia. Next base: position 83,093,445 of record CM046444.1, on the reverse strand, counting down.
TGAGATGGAGTTGGAATGTATGGACATAATGTGGGCCCCGGCAAGTGCTATCCGACGAGCAAAAAAGTTTGTCAAAAAGTCCAGATAGAACTTGGTTGCCATAAAAGACACAACCTTTGGGTTCGACAAGTTAAATGTTACATGTTTCAACTGTGGTGAGAAGGGATACTTCAAGAGGGAGTATGTAAAACCAAAGAAAACGGGTAATGACAATCCCTTCTCATCCTTGAATCGTGAGGAAAAGGCCATATCTAGTAGTTCTACCTCATCTAGTAAGGACCCAAAAGCCTTAACTGCTAACGAGGATGAAGAACAGGACTGGAGCTTTCAGTTCGTGTCACCAGGAGAGTCCAATATAGCTAGTGTGGAGGATATTGATGACGATTATGCAAGTGAGGGAGATATAACAGTAGAGCTCGCGATGTCAAATTCTGAAGACACTGCAAATGTGGTCAACCACCTGCCTGAAGAAGAAAAATCTGCATCATCATCTGAATCACCAGAACCAGAGACAACCGAGTCTGCACACATGGCTGATTCCTCTTCAACATCTCAAGTAAGTACTACCGACCAACTGTTTAATAATCATGCTTGCTTAGAATGTAATAATTCAGAGAAAGTATAGATTCAAAATTGCTAGGTTATTAGATCATAATGATAGCTTAGTAAAGTACCTGGAACTACGCACGGAGGCAAATAGAGTGTTAAAACAAAATGAGCACAGTTACAAGGAAAAGATAGACCGATTGAATAAACAGCTTAGGGAAACTGAGGTAGTTGCTTTTAACCAAGCAAATGACATTAGGTACTATTGAAACTCCCTAGAGGGCACTAAGAAGCAAAAAACAGTTTTAGAAGTAGAAGTCAACTCGTTAAACAAAAACTACATACTTGGACAAGCTCATCACACATTGTCCAACACTTAGTGAGAAAGCGAAATAATGGGGAGGGACTGGGATACAAATTGGTTCCACCACCACTTGAGACCTTGATGAACACCAAAAGTAAACCAATTAACAATAACCCCATCAAGGATCACGTGGTGTCCACTCCTCTTGTTAATGATCCAGATTCCATAAGAAAATCAAGTGAATCCGACTCTAAACAGAAGGAGGCCACTTCAAAGGCAATAGGAAAGATGCCTTGTGTTAACCTGGAAAAAGAATTTGAAAAGGTTAGTTTAAAGTCAGTGTCAAACAAAGTCAAACAAGAACCTAAAAAGACTATAAAACCTAATGTATCACGTGCATCGTGTCACAGTCAAGGTAACAAGAGATCAAAGATGTAAAATCTGGTAAAGCAATTAAATTTGTAAAACCAATTTATACATCTAACAAAGAAATGTCTCAATCCAAACAAAATAAGGTCAACGGTGTGACATCTGCCTCTCCACCAAAAAATATAAACAATCAAGTTAAAAGCAGATCCTACTATAACTGTGGAGAGTATGGTCACATAGCATCTCATTGTCCTTATTCCTAGCCACCGAGGAGGAAGGTTGACCTTTGTGCAACTACAACTAGCTCTTCTAAGAGGAACTCAATGACGCCTCTAAAAAGGGCTAGTGAACCCAAAGTTCAATCCATCAACCAGTCGGCTGTTTATCACAAACAGGCCTTACACAAATATGGATTATGGAAAGAAAGGAACTCCTCAGTGCCTGAAATGAGAACAAACAGAAATCTGAGCAACCCTTAACCTCAAAGGGTCAATGGGTTGAGTTTATGATGTGTGATGCGTAAGGGAAACCCACGCCAGTTAAGGCTTGAGTTCCTAACATGAACTAATGTTTTCATTGATTGTGCAGGGTGTTCGCTATAGTACTGAGACTAACACGTGGATTGTAGATAACGGAGAATCCAGACACAAGACAGGGAACCGAGCTCTCTTATCAATTGACAGACAAATGAAAGGAGGGCATGTTTCATTTACTAGAAACAAAGGTGGGTACATCACAACCCAAGGAGAAGTGGAAATGAGAAGGTTAAGTTTGATAAGGTACACTATGTATAAAAATTACAAAATAACTTGCTTTCAGTCTCTCAAATCTATGATAAAGGATTCACGGTAGTTTTTGACAACAAGAAATGTTACGTTCTAAAGAAGGACTACGTGATCCCGGAGGACCAGATCCTAATGTCAGCTTCAAGATATAATGATCTTTATGTCTTGGATCTCTCAAAGGCCTCCATAACGGATCGTGAAGTCCAACGCTTCTTGTCCAAAGCTACTGAGAAGGACTCCATCCCCTTGCATAGGAGAATGGGACACATAAATCTGAGAAAAATGAATCACTTGATCGAGAATGATCTTGTGAGAGGAGTAAATGTCAAAAACTTTAAACTTCCAGATTTCTGTGTTGCATGCAAAAAAGGCAAATAGACGAAGAAATCTCATAAGGAAAAGAAAGTTCATTCTATAGAACTTCCTCTTGAGATTCTTCACATGGATCTATTTGGTCCAATCAGTACTAGAAGCATCGCTGGTGACTTGTATTGCTAAGTACTTACCAATGACTACTCAAGGTTCTCTTGGGTAATGTTTCTGAAATCCAAATCAGAAACATTTGAATCCTTCAAGGAATTGGTAACGACACTGGAATCCCTATACAAGCTGAAGGTACGACAGGTGCGCTCAGAAAATGGAACCGAGTTTAATAATCAGAGGATGGAGGCCTATTGCAAGGAAAAGGGAATTGTGCATCAATTTACCTCGGCTTATACCCCTCAGATGAACGGTGTTGCGGAATGGAAGAACCACAACTTGATAGAGACGGCACGTACTATACTAGCAGACTCGAAACTTCCTATCCAATTTTGGAATGAAGAAGTGGCAAATTCATGTTATACACTTAATTGAGTTTTGGTAGTAAAACGGCATGGAAAAACGTGCTATGAGTTATTACAGTGACGTAAACCTAACGTGGAATATCTCGAGCCGTTTGGCGCTCTGTGCACCCTGTTGAAGAAGACTCAGGAGGGGAAATTCAGTGAGAAGATTGATGAAGGTATCTTTCTAGGATACAACATACCAAATAAAAGAGTTTACAACAACTCAATAGGCCAAGTAGAGGTGTGGTGTAATGTTGATGTTCAGAGATATATCACACCGCCTGCTGGAAAAAGGCCTGCCTACTTTTTCGACTATGATGGATTCTTCAAGTCCTTCAACATACCTCTTTCCTCTTCAGAAGACGAGTTGGCAAACATGATGATGTATGATGTCTTGAACACACCGTCTCAAGATTCAACAAGTCATGACACTACCAACTCAGGGGGAGCAGTTGATGTGAGTGATTCTTCTCTGCTGAAGAAAATGAAGATAATGATGAGATCAACCAGGATGTATAGGTTCCAACTACCACAAGTTCACAAGAATCGGCTAGTGATGCTTCTAAACCATCAGAACCTAGACTCTGACTGCCCCAGATCTAGAACCAAATGTTTATAATCTTGACTCTAAGGTGGTTGTTCAGATAACTCCTGGCTCATGTCTAAACGTCTATCATCCATTGGATAATTTTATATGAGATGTGAGATCAGGGGTTCAGACTAGAAATCAGCTATACTGAGCTGATTATGCCTCCGTGATGGAAAAAGGATAAACCACGTTTTTGACAAACCACGTTTTCTATATCTGTTAGAAGTCAATGGCGTTAAAAAGAAAAAGGGAGGTCATTCCTGAAGATGACCATGTATAGTCCGATGCGTCGCGTCGAGTTTCTTTTAATTTTTAAATTTTAGTGTTATTTTAGTTTGTTCTTTTGTGTTTGTTTAACTAGTTTAATTACAATTAGTGCCTTTCCTTGCCCATTAAAATCCTAAAATACAAATCCTTAGAGGTTTTAGTATTTTAGGGGGAGAATAGGTATGAAAAATAATAATAATAAAAAAATAAAATAAAATAAAAAATAGAAAATAAAAATAAATAGAAAACGAGAGAAAAGGAGAGGCAAGCTAAAAATAAATAAAATCGTATGTGTGATACCCATTCAATGTTTGGAATATGATAGTACGCACGTACAAACCATTTGGGACTTTAAAACTCAAATTGAAAAAGATGCAAACTTCAAGTATAAATCTATGTAGTCTGAGCAGTATAAAAGGAAATATGATAGATAAGCAATCAACAAGATTCCAATAAGGGGTGACGAGCAAAATAAATGCCACCAAAGTGTGCGTAAGACCAAAGCATGAGCATAAGGAAAAAAAATGCAAATACAATCAAACTGATAACCTAGGTTGTTGGTGAGTTCTGTGCAAAAAGAAGAAAAATTGCTCAAACAAGAAGATAGGTTATGTGCCTCTCTGCTGTGCGATGGCACTGACCTGAGGATAAGCATAACCTATATATTCTAGAACTCATTGTTGTTTGCCGCCTCTCTGCTGTGCGATGGCAGTGACCTGAGGATTGGCTTCTCTTTGAAAGTTCTAAGAATAGTTTCTTCTTGAATATTATCCTAAGTCCGCTCAAAAATCTCCTAAGAAATGTTGATTACCCTATAAGTGTGGGATACACATATGCTTGTTGAAATAACAAACTTTAAAACGATCACCCAACTATTTTGAAAGTCTCTGTATGGATTTAAGAGGACACATATACAGACAATCACTGTGGCTACAATTCTTGAAAGTTCAAATCAGTGTGGGGACCTAATGGTACTAGTATGATTTCCTAAATTTGCTAAATGACTCTAGATGAAAAACAAGAATAGAGCATCAAAGGTTTTAGCTAACTTCTCTCAAATGATTTGAATATCCGGTATGATTCGAGCTTGAATTGGTCGATTTATGGTTTAAAAGATTGAGGTTGCCCTCTCAGAAGAATTATTCCTTAGAGTTACATCTTAGGAATTAACCCTCACAAAACACAAAAACATGTCTTAGTGTAATTTTCAGTGTTAATTCTTTTTATGTAAGTACAACGTTAGTCTATTTCGGTTTTGGGTAGTATCGGACTATGTCATGGAAGTTGATAAGGGAACTTGTCATCTAAAAGGGCACGTCTGAGGTGACCACACATGCTTTCAATTAAAAATTGGTTATATCTGAGGTGACAAAATGTCTTAAAAGGATCACGTCTGAGGTGATCAAAAGTTTTTAAGTTAAAATGATCATGTCTGAGATGATCAAATGTTCATAACGTTAAATCAACAGTTTAAAAGGGTCTAAATGTCAAATGGTCATAAAGTCAGAAAAATTTCAAAGGTATGACCCATTCGCATGACTGGACCATGAGTATGGACCAATCATGCGAATGGAGCATACTTATGCATTAAACAACCGAATGGGCATGAGTATGAACCATTCACCCGAATGGCTTATGAGAATGAGCCATTCGATAGAATGGGAGTGTGCGAATGAGTCAGTCGACCGACTGAGTTTCAGTCGGCCGACTGAAGGTGATTGACTGAGTCAATCACCCGACTGAGTTTCATTCACCCGAATGAACTAAGCGAATGAGTCCAGTCGGCCTATTGAACTCAGCTTCAGTATATAAAGGTCCACAGTCCATCGCATTATTCTCACCACTCCCAATCGCCCTTAAAATCACACATCATACTATTACTCTACCCAAATTTCTTTAGACCTCGATTATACATTTCTATTGATCTTCTAGCGTGTGCTTGCATTTATACACGTATAATACTATGATATCTCACAAAAATCAGGAGAAATGGTGCCCTAATTTGTGATGTTCCATTGAAACAAGAACCAAATCTTTAAATGACCTAATAATCTACTCAAACTATGTAAAATGTTAGAACTAAGTTTAATAGGTCATTAGGTAAGAGGTTGCGAGTCTAAATAACCATTAAACCACGGTTAATTTCATGATTTGGTCAAGATTCGAACCTCAGTCGATCGAACAGTGGGTCATGCGACTGGTCTTCTCGATGAAATCCAATCGCACGATTGAGCCGGCGAATGTGTCAATCGGCCGAATGTATCATGCGAATGAGCTTAGTCAGCCGGCTGAACCAATCACAGGATCAGCCAACCGATTGAGCTCAGCCGCCTGTTCAATCCCCCGAATGAGTCCAGTCGCATGATCGGATAACCGACTGACCACAGTCGCATGATTCATTTGCATGAATGAATGATAATGAACTCAAACACGATACTTAAAACTAATTTGTGGTATGTCATTATCTAATGTTTATATGTATTGTGTTTGAGATAGATGGCCGATAGATGGTCTATCAACCCCAAGCACAATCTATGTGCTCATCTAGACCATACTACTCGGAATGGTGCCGAGTTTCCAGAGATCATCGCTTTTCTCAGGCGATCAAGGATCTACAAGGCCATCTCTACTCCATGCACTCCCTACAGGTCTTTACACCAGGCCTTCTGGGAAAATGCTTGTGTTGATCGATTACGTGAGCGGTATAGCATATGGAGTTCTATCTGTGGTATGGATATTGAATATTACTGCTGCTGATATGCAGAGTGTACTTGAGCTGGGGAACGATACTGATCACCCCACTAGACTTCACCCACATACGGTAAGACGATGTTTTCTGAGGCTGAAGTACACTGGGGACATCAACTCAGGTGTGCTCAACAAGAGCAACCTATGTCCCTAGTACAAGTACTTGGCACATGTCATTCTGAAGTGCACTGCTTCCAGAAGGGGTGGGTTTGATGATCTTTCAGACCAGGTTCAGAATGCCTATATGGCACTGGTGCTGAACTACCCCTTCAGCTTCTCGAGCATGATCTTCTCTTATCTCGTGGAGAATCTGGAGGCAAAGGGAAAGGAGGGATTTTGTATGTACGCCAGATTCTTGCAGCTGATCTTCAATGAGAAGCTGCCATCACTTCCAAAGGAGCGCCACGATGCTGTGGCTCTAGAGATCATGGACGATACGACCCTGGGTCGTATGAGAGTTTACCAGGGTAAGCAGGTAAAGCCCCAGGTACAGAGACTGATAGGCCATCTGGCCAATGAGAGTTACGTGGTGCCAGGCAGACATAAGTGGCGTCACGCAGAAAACAACTCTGATGATGAGTAGCTACAGCTCCCAGAGCATGACTCTCATGATGATGATAGCAGAAATGCAGGAGATACATTGCCCACTCGACCAAGGGGCCCACTACTGATAGTGCATCTCCTGTATCTGTCCCCACTGGAGATATAGCAGAGTCCGTTGGCTTCCACCAGGAATTTATACCTGGTGAGGAGGAAGAGGAGTCAGATGAGGAGCCACTAACCCGGACTGTGGGAGGTAAAGTTGTTCCCACAGACCAGGGGCTCCAGGCGGTTGGTGGACGCCCCGATGGATCGGGAGAGACTACTGCTGACCCTACATATACTTCCGATCTATCAGGTAGTGTTCTAGGGGAGCATCCTCCTCGACAGGATCGAGGAAGAAGAGGATGGCTCAGCCCCACGGCTTGAAAAAGAAGAAGCGCAGAATCACCTTCATCACCACCACAACCACCACCACAGCCACCACCACAGCCACCACCACTACTCCACCTACCACGTCTACAACCACACCATCTTTCACCAAATCTTCCACACCCACACCAGTACCACCTTCATCTATATTACCCCCAATCTTCACCGTAGTCACCACCACCACTAGCCATCTTGTAGCACCATATTCTTCCACCCCATATTCATTAGGATCATCTCTGCCTCCCAGTGGGGTAGAGGAACAACTCTCACCACTCAAACGTATGGTGCTGAGGCTGTTAGCTACAGATGAGGAGAAGAGCACTCAGATACGATAGCTTATAGTCCTATTGGACCAAAAGAACCAGTGAGCCAGATCAGAAAAACCTTTAAGTCCCACAGACATCAAAACAACTGAAACGGTCTACAACTGTTGAAGACAAAGTTTGAAGACAAAGTCTGAAGATAAAGTCTGAAGACAAAGTCTGAAGACACAACTGAAGACAAAGTATGAAGACAAAGTCTGAAGATAAAGTCTGAAGACAAAGTCTGAAGACAAAGTCTGAAGACACAGCTGAAGACAAAGTCTGAAGACAAAGTTGAAGACAAAGTCTGAAGATAAAGTCTGAAGACAAAGTCTGAAGACAACAACTGAAGACAAAGTATGAAGACAAAGTCTGAAGATAAAGTCTGAAGACAAAGTCTGAAGACAAAGTCTGAAGACAACAGCTGAAGACAAAGTCTGAAGACAAAGTTTGAAGACAAAGTCTGAAGACAAAGTCTGAAGACAAAGTCTGAAGACAAAGTCTGAAGACAAAGTCTGAAGACAAAGTCTGAAGACAAAGTCTGAAGACAAAGTCCGAAGACAAAGTCTGAAGACAAAGTTCTCAGAAGTTGTCACAACAGCTGAAGCAGTTCTCTTCAGTAGTTGTGAAGGTTTACTTTTCAGTAGTTTGTAATCAGTAGTTTTATATTATGTAAAACATCTGAAGTTCTTACACTTCAGATGTTATAACTTCAGTAGTTGTAATGTTAGCTTATACTTGGCTTTTAGGGAAGATGTCCTTGGTTGTTGTGGACATCTTTAGTAGTTGAGTTTACTTTCAGTTGTTTGTATAAATTAGTTAGCTATCACTATCAAGTGACGTCAGCTAATGTCACATTCCTTTATAAAAGGAATGTTGACCTAATTTCCTTGGAGGTGAAGCATGTGCGTGAATGAAAACATTCTTTTTGCAGAAAACTTTCTCTCTCTATAACCATTACTGTTTGATTGAATATTCATATTATTCTTGCTAAAATTTCGTCTAATTCGTGTCCTATTCCGCTGCAAATCTTAATCTAATTGATCAAACTAGATCCTGATCCCTTTCCAATGGTATCAGAGCTGGTTAATTATTGATGGATTTAACAATTGATCATTGAAACTACTCTTTTGATATCTAAGTTTGATCGAATTAACAAATTTGCAAGAATTGGTTATAGAGTTTGATTTTATGTTGCTTCCGGTGAATTAATTTGAGATTTGTCTTGTTTTAAACTGTGTTGTTGAGTTTTTGAGCTAGATCTGTTAAAATCTCATTGAACCTGTTTGAATTGGTGAAAATGGCTACATCAATCAATGATCCTCGTAATACTGGCTCCTCAACAAAGCCTCTGATGCTTGTTAGGAGTGAGTATAACATATTGCAACGCCGAATGCTCCATCACCTGTCTGTCAACAGTTCAGGTTGTTGGAAATTTGTGGTTCATGGACCATATAAGCTATGGTGAGTAATCCAGAAACCAATGAGATGGTTCCGAAGAAGAAAGAGCAGTACTCAGATGAAGATCTGAAACTGTTTGAAATTGACGCTAAAACCCATCGAATTCTGGTCATAGCACTGCCTAATGAAATATATTCTGGACTTATGCATCATGAAACCGCTCATGACCTCTGGGTTGCTCTGAAAGAACAATTTGGAGGAACTGATGACGTCTTGGCAAACAATAGAGAGATCCTTGCCTAGCAATATGAGACATTCTCTCATAGAAAGGGTGAGTCACTCACTCAATAGTTTGAGCGATTTTCCTATTTGATATCTGAGCTGAAAATGGTTAAACAGGAATATACAAACAGTCAAATGAACAACTAATTCCTCAGATCCCTGCCCAAGAGATGGGACACATATACTATTGTCCAACGCTCCAGTGCAAATCTGGACAATCTATCTCTCACCCAACTTCATGGAAACTGTTAACATTTGAAAGAGAGATAGAACAGAAAGGAAGCTGGCTTTATCTAGGAAGCTCACAGATGATTTTGTACCAGGGAATACTGCTCTGGTTGGTCATGAATCAGAATATGCTGCATCAAAAAGTTCTTATGATGAGCATATAGATTTCTCTTCAAACAGTGGAGATCCATCTTTTGTTGGTGTTGATAATAATTCAGGGTGTAGTAGTGATAATTTGTCTTTTTTGATGGATGATTTGAAAGGAATTGTTGATGATGATCTGGAAAAGATGGATATTTTGAGCCAAATGGCATTAGTAAATATCAGATCTCAAAAATTTTACAAAAGGACAGGTACAAAGTTTCCTGGTCTCTCTGGAAAAACCAAAGTTGGTTTTGACAAGGGCAAGTTGAGGTGTCACTAGTGCCAAAGACTTGGACATTTTGCAAGAGAGTGTAGATCATCTGGATCTAACTCTTCTGCACCCTTTGTGACCTTTCCAGGCAATAGTTCATAAAACAAAGGGCAACATTCTACTAGTTTTGGTCATCATTCATAAATTCAATCATCTTCTGCATATTTTGTTCCTCAAGGTCAACTGCCATATCCTTATCCTGTTTTTACATGCCTCAGTCTAATCAGGTTCCAGTACCCATAGCTCAACAACCACATGCCCTACCTGAGCCTCAACCATCTCAATCAAATCAACAATCTCAATCTCAATCACATCAAAGCTTTTTCACTCCTGGTGTTGTTGACTAGAGTAGCTTACCAGATGATCTTTCTAGTTATTCTGAACAAGTGTTTTTGGTGCTGGTCAACACAGTGGTGAAAATCCTTTTGGAAATCTTGCTCTTATGGCCTTGGAGTCTACTGATGGTTCATGCTCAAATGCTTCATCATCACACGTACCACAAGTATCTTCTGAGGCTAAGGCCAAGTTGTGTTCTGAGTCATGCAAAGTTGCTTTTGCCTCAATTAGAGAAGCAAATGTAGCTTTAATTAATCAAAATATACCTAGAGAAAGTGATTTCCAAAAGAAAAACTGAGTTTGAGTCTGTTTTAAATGAAAAAGATGATAAGATTTACAAATTAAAATGCCAAATCACTCATGAAAAGGCAATGGTAGAGGTCATTTTAGAAAATCATAAGAATCTCAAAGAAACACTTGCAGCTACTCAGGTAGAGTGTGAACGCTGGGTAATATCTTGCAAGGGGTTTGAAATGTTTCTCAGTAAGCAAACAGCTTCAAATGTGAAGTTTGGGATTGGGTATAATCACACTGTACCTCCTACAGATTTTTCTCCCAAGACAGAAGTAAAATCTGAAGGTGAAATCAATTCCCAAACCACATCATCATGTGTCTCATCCTCAAGTGATAATGTAAAATCAGAGGATGATGTTAGTAATAGTACCTCAGCTAATCAATCTGCTGATGGTCTTACTACTGATAAACACATGATCAAAGAAAAGCTGAGCACTTCAGGTGTTGTCTCACAAAGTATTCAAAGTACTAAAGGGCAAGTAACAACATCTGAAGAACATTTCAAACCAAATGAAAACAAACATGGTTTGACAACTGCTAAAGAGTTTATCACGAATCCAAATGTACTGATAGAAAACTTCTAAAGAACAAGTCTTCAGTTGTTACAAATCCTTCAGTAGTTCACATAAGTACTGAGAGGAAGAAAGTACTGAAGAACACACCTTCAGTAGTTTCATCTTCTTCAGCAGTTGAACAACAGAAGACGAAGAAAAAGCCATGTGAAATATGTGGTCTATTCAATCATCTCACTGATGAATGTTGGTACAAAAAGGGTTCCAAATTTAACAAAGATAAAATCATTAAAAAGAAAATTAATAAAATGAAAGATGAATTTGAAACCAAGTTTGTGCCACAAACATCTCAAACTGATAACCCAAAGTTTTCACAAAAATCTAAAAAGAAGGAAGGGGTTTATCATAAAACAGCTGAAAATATTCCTCAAGAAGTATCAAAACACGAGACTAAGTCTGTGTCTTTCAAAAAGGAGGACATGGTGAGTCACAGGAACCAATCAAAAACAAGTACTGATGTGTCTACTCAACTGAAGGCTTTAACAACCAATCAAACACAACTTGTTATGATGGTTCAACATCTGTTGGGGAGAGTTAATCAAATAGATGTACGTGTGATTAAACCACTGAAAAGGAAAACTAAGCCAAAATCAAAGGAATCCTTTTGAGCACCATCTCCACTTTCAAAGGTTGTTAATCATGACAAATCAGTTAGTATAAAATCTATTGATAAGAACAGACCCAAAACCAAAATGGTTTGGGTCTCAAATGCAGGGTTCTTCAGCATGCCATAGAAGCATCTGGTATGTGGATAGTGGAGGATCTATGCGTATGACAGGGAGCAGTTCTCTTCTTCATGACTCCTCTCAAGGAAACAAGGGATTTGTATCTTTTGGTAATGATGCTAAGGGTTACATCATTGGCAAAGGCTTTGTGTCAAATGGTGAGATAAGATTTGATGATATTAACCATGTGGAGAATCTCAAGTACAACTTTTTGAGTGTCAGTCAAATGTGCGATAAGGGGCATGCTGCACTTTTCACTAGCCAGAACTGTCGGATTCTGTCTTCCAATGTTGTAAGAATGATTGACAAGATATTGGATGACTATACTCTCTTGAAGGCCAACAGGATTGGAAGAGTATATGCCTTAGACTTATCAAAGAAAATTGATCTAAAAGGCCATCCATGTCTGTTCTCCAAGGCCTCTCCTCAGGAATCTGAACTATGGCATAGAAGGCTTGGTCATGTGAATCTTAAAAACATGAACCAGCTGATCCATCATGGTTTAGTGAGAGGTCTGCCATTAAAGGAGTTCATATGTGATGACAACCGCTCTGCTTGTTTAAAAGGAAAGAAACATAAAGTATCATTCCCTCCAATAGAAGAACCAAAGTCCAATGCCTGCTTGCAATTACTGCATATGGATCTTTTTGATCCAGTAAGAGTGATGAGTATGGCCGAGAAAAAATATTGTATGGTAATTTTGGATGATTATTCCAGATTTGTATGGACCTTCTTCTTACATTCAAAAGATGAGGCTGGTCAAATCATCATCTACTTTGTGTTGCATGTGGAAAAGTAGTACTCCCTTTCTGTCAAGTTTGTGAGGAGTGATAATGGCATAGAATTTAAAAATCACACACTTGATGAATTCTATTTCTCTAAGGGAATCAAGAGGCAATATAGAATTCCAAGAACTCTTGAACAAAATGGAGTGGTGGAGAGAAAGACATGACCCTTATTGAAGCTGTAAGGTCAATGTTGGCTGATTCTAGTTTGCCACTAACCTTTTGGGCTGAAGCTGTTAACACAACTTGCTATGTGCAAAATTGAGTGTTAGTAAATCAGAGGTTGATGAAGACTCCTTATGAAGTGTTACATTATTTGGCTCCTCTGATTTCCTTTTTTAGAGCATTTGGGTGTCCTTGTTATATTCTTAACACAAAGGATCCACTTCAGAAGTTTGAATCAAAGGTGGATGCAGAGTACTTTGTTGGGTATTCATCTACTTGCAAGGCATACAGAGTTTTTAATTGCAGAACAAAGATAGTTGAAGAAACCTTGAATGTAAAGTTTAATGAATCTCCAAAGGAGAAAATCCCACAAAACCCTGTGGAGTTATTTGATTTGGACATACTACAATATGTTCCTTATCAGTCTCCAGCTATTGCAGATTCTGTGAATCCATCATCTCCTGCCACTTGTTATTCATCAGTTGGTATAAATGCAAGTTTTAGTGATCAACATCCTAAGTCTACTAACCTTGATGTTCCTGTAGCTTGAGCAATTCCATCCATAACAAATGCTGATGAGATCTGTGAATCCTCTACTTCATTTGAATTGCCATCTCATTCTAGGTTTCAAGAGTCTAGATCACCATCTGTTGCCGTTCAATCACCTACAAACACTTGCACAGATCTTATTGAGTATCATAAACTGAAGAATCACCCGATGTCTCAGATCATTGGTGACATCAATGTTGGTGTTTCAACTAGAAGTCAATTGTCCAATTTCTGCTTTTATGCTCTCTTCATCAGTCAGCAAGAGCCAAAGAACTATCATATTGCATTAAGAGACAATGGATGGGTTGAAGCTATGCAACTTGAGCTTCTTCAGTTTCAAAAGCAGCAAGTGTGGGAACTAGTTCCTCTACCCAAGGTAAATGTGCAATAGGCACTAAATGGGTGTTCAGGAATAAAATTGATGAAAAAGGTCAAATTGTCAAGAACAAGGCCAGACTAGTTGTACAGGGGTTTTCATAAGAAGAAGGTATTGATTATGATGAAACCTTTGCCACTGTAGCCAGACTGGAGGCAATGAGATTGTTCTTAGCTTATGCTGCTTTCCATAATCTTAAAGTTTTTCAAATGGATGTCAAAGGTGCATTCTTATATGGTAAAATAAAAGAAGAAGTTTATGTGTGTCAACCACCAGGTTTTGAAGATCATAAACATCCAGATTGGGTGTATAAGCTTCATAAAGCTCTTTATGGGCTAAAACAAGATCCCAGAGCCTGGTATGAAACACTGTCTAACTTTCTTCTTCAAAATAATTTCACTAGAGGCTCCATAGATAAAACATTGTTCATTAAGAAAGTAGGCATGCATAAGCTTCTTGTTCAAATTTATGAAGATGATATTATTTTTGCATCCTCTAATCCATAGTTGTGTGATGCCTTTACTGAGTTGATGCAACAAAAGTTTGAAATGAGTGCCATGGGAGAATTACAGTTCTTTCTGGGGTTGCAAATCAAATAAATGGCTGATGGAACATTCATTCATCAGTCAAAATATACAAAGGATTTATTGAAAAAGTTTGATTTACAAAACTGTAAGCCCTGTTCTACTCCCATGCGCAGCACCATACAACTGGATGCTGATCAGAAAGGTAAAGCAGTTGATGAAACTCTTTACAGATGTATGATTGGTTCCTTGATGTACCTTACAGCTTCTAGACCAGACATTATGTTTGCAACTTGAGTCTGTGCTAGATTTCAGGCTGCACCTAAAGTATCCCATATGATTGCAGTCAAACGGATCTTTAGATATTTGCAAGGAACTCAATCTCTAGGACTTTGGTATTCCACTGGGCACTCTTGCAAATTAGTTGCTTTCTCTAATAGTGATTATGCAGGGTGTAAATTAACCAGAAAATCAACCTCTGGTGGATGCCAATTTCTAGGAAATTGTTTAGTTTCTTGGCAGTGTAAGAAACAAACTTCAGTTGCTACATCCACTGCTGAAGCAGAGTACATTGCTACTGCAAGTTGTACATCTCAGGTACTCTGGCTTCAGAATCAATTACTGGATTATGACATTATAGAGACTAAGACTCCTTTACTGATGGACAGTGCTTTAGCTCTTTGTATTGTTAAGAATCCTGTCCAGCATTCTAGGACCAAACATATTGAGATCGGACATCATTTTATCAGGGATTGTTATGAAAAAGGTCTGATTGATCCAAAGTTTGTTCCTAGTGCTGATGAGCTTGCAGATATATTTACTAAGCCTTTGGATAGTGCAACTTTCCAAAATCTAGTGCTAAGGCTTGGTATGCTGCAGCTTGAATGATTTGACAACTACTGATGATCTTAGCTCACAAGTACTGATGAGCATTAGTATACAACTATCAAAAATAAGTACTGATAAGTTATTTTATCTTTAGCAGATTTCATAACTACTGAAGACTAAATTACTTAAAAGTACTGAAGTACTTTATTTGTTGCAAAGTACTGATGTGGTTACAACCACTGATGTCTGTTCTAACACATAAGTACTAATGACCAATGAAACATCTGAAAATTAGATAATATGTTTAGTAAGTGTTAAGGTCAAATGAAACGAGTGAGATATGTGAATTGATGACAACAACTCATAAGTAATTTTATTCTTCAATTGTTTCAAACAACTGCCGGTTCATTTCAAAACAACTGAAGCCAAAACCAAGTCTTCAGTAGTTTCCAACTATTGATGACAAATACCAAGTCTTTAGTTGTTTACAACATCTGAAAGTTAAAACCATGTCTTCAGTCGTTCTCTAACAACTGATTACTAACACCAAACCTTTCAGTTGTTTTCTTTCAGCCGTTTCATAACCTATAAATACCTAACCCTAACTTCAAACATTTCATAATGGCGACCATGCTAATCAAACAACGACACAACTGTGTTTCCTACTTCACAAAATCGGCCTTTTGGACTAAGTTTGATGCTGCCATTGATCTGATGGTTGATTCACCGTATCAAACTGCTATTCTTCTAAATCCAACCATCTATCCCGATACCCTTCGCCAATTCTAGACAAATGTCACTATCCATACTGGTGAGAATGATGTCGCGATCACTCTCCAGTCATGTGTAAACCAGAAGAAGGTGGTGTCACTCCTGCTATCATTCGCCAAACACTAGATCTGAATGATGCCACTTTTGTCACCAAATACCCGAAGGGCACCATTGCTCTATCATTCATCAACCATGGATATGCGGGCGACCTAAGTGCTATAACCATTCTGAAGAAGCACTTCCATCATGCTGAACGCCTAATCTTCCACATGATCAATGTCTGCCTTGCCCCCAAATACTCTTCATGGGATCAAATCTCATCCAGGTGGCAGGAGGTATTGTATTCTATCCTTGAAGGCCAAAGCTTAAATTTTTCTGAAATTATATTTTTTGAATTCAAAGATCTGGCAATGAAACATGTGGCTAATAGATGGCTATTATATCCAAGGTTTCTTATGGCCATAATCATGAATCAGTTAAAATCTGATGGCCCTGTTGGCCTTGGAGTCCCTCCTGTGGTAGTTTTGCCAGAGGTATACTCCAGGCACAACTCTACCCACACCTCAAAGAGGCTGCCAAACTGCTAAAACCCAAGCAGAAGGAACCCACAGCCTCATCCTCCAGATTCAAAGTCCCCTCCAAACCAAATTCCAAACAAACCAAAAAGGCTACTTAGGGAGTTGAGTCCCCTGATTATGCCCCTGCAACACAAAGGCAGGATGAAACTATGTGTAGTAATCCCCCTGTAGTTTCCAAGACTCTACCAGCTGAAACCGCTCAGGTATCCTCTCAACAGGATCCTGATGCAACCAAAAGTGGGGAAACCACATTACTGGAATCACTGATAACCCACAGCACAGGGATTACAGATTTCAATCTTCGTGTGTAGAGGAGGAGATTCGAACATCTTGTGAGGCTACCTCTTCTCCTGTTTCAGCACATGACCAGGATGAAGATGGTATCATTTCTAAGTCCTCACCAGAGGGAACTGCCAATGAAGGACATAATCCTGAGGCAGGAAGTCCCCAGTTCCAAGAAATAGGGGCACATGTAAACACTGATCTACACTCAGCACATGTTCATCCTGATTTCATCAGGATGTTAGATGATTCAGCAAAGACTGATAATGACGAGGGCTTTTTCTTTGATGTTCTAGCCCACAACAGCATTCTTGAGACTGAGGTATGCAGACTACAAGACTGCTTGCCAAAATGTCACAAGAATCAAGTCCATCTGCCCACATTCACCCACAGATGGTTGCTGCTCCCAACAACTTTGCCACCAGCTTCTGATTCAGGCACTATTTCTTAGGGACAGAACCCCTCTGAGCAAATGGTTGCTGCCTTTTGATTATCCTTACCTCTCATCACTTCCATAATCACAAACATTGTGCATCAAGTCATTGATGAGAGGCTTTCCTCAAATCTTCAATCCTTAGTTGATGTTGCTGTTTCTAAGAGACTTTCTGACATTCACACCCTTGAATCCAATGCAACCAAAAACGGGGAGTCTAAGTCAGTGAAAGTAGACAAATGAAAGACAGTTGAAGAGGAAGAAAAAAAAGAGAAGAAAGAAAAGGAAATGATCACCTACAAGAGAAAGAAAAGCTCTGAACAGACTGAAGGTGAGAAAAAGTTAGAAGAGCTGATCAAAGAAGTTGATGAGCAACATAGCAGATCTATGGATAAGATTATTGATCAACTCCTCAGACAAGGTTTTGACACAGCCAAACTTGACTCTGAAATCAGAAGGCTAGAGATTCAAGAGATTGAACATAGATGGGCAAGTTGGAGTGAGAAAGAAAGGGAAAGGCTGGAAGCTATGACAAGATTCATATCAAAACATCTGGGAAGATCAATCATTGAAGTAAAGTCATGGTCCAAAGATAGTATTTTGGAGATAACCACCAGAATCTGTTCTTCTGAAATATTCAACAAAGGATTGATCATAGAAGCTCTTGATGAAGCTGGTGCTGGGAAAAGGTCTGATATGGCAAAGTTATCCAAAGCTTCACTCACAACCAAGATGCTAGAGCAGCCTGTACAATCTCCCAATCCAAAACAACCAACTTCACAACCCTCAAAACCAACTCCTTTACCCAAGAAACCTACTCAACCCACTACCAATGATGCACCCAAGAGGAAGAGAAGGGTGTTGAGGATGGAAGAAGAAGAAGATGATGATGATGAGGATGATAGTCTGCCAATCTCTGCTGTCTTAAAATACAGATGCCGGAGCCCAGGAGTAAACCAACAACAATCACACCTGACTTCCAAAGGCAAATGGTAAAAGTCAAACTTGAAGAAGAAGAACAACACAAACAACATGATGAGCAGCTGTTAAGGATGATTGATAAAGAGTTTACTAAGTCTTCATCCATACAAGCTATGAAGAAACATGCTCAGAGGTTGTATGCTCTCAGATTTGGCCTGACCTTAGAGTAAGTGACAGAATTCATATAAAGAAGATTCCAAGTAGATACAATGGCCAAGTAAAGAAGATTGTAGATGTTGTGATAATGCTGGCCATTGTAGTCTCACCCTGGGAAATCCTTGATGACTTCAAGAGAGCTTACAAGTCTACGATGACTCCACAAACTTTAGTAGAAAACAAAATGGTAAGGAAGGGGTTGATCTACAAGAAGCTTGAAGAAATAAGAAGAATTGAGCTCCAGTTGTTGGTTAAAGGCACTCATCCTAATGACTTTGCATATAGAGAAATAACTACTGTGGAGCTGAAGAATGGAAAGCATGTTAAGTACTTATCAGAGTACTATGGGCCGGAGTTCTTCTTTGAAAGTGAAGCTGAAGAACTCACAATCGAAGAACAAGTTGTTTTCCTTGAGGCCTATGTCAGAGAGTCTTACAGACTTATCATTGGGAAGTAGGTCTCATGGATGGGTTAACAGCTCTGTGTCCAATTCCCCAAGACAGAGTTCCCATTCATCCTTTGCCAATCAAACCTTCTGAAAACTCTTCCCTGGGCTGAGCTTAATTTGAAGATTTCTGAGCTGATCCAGATAATGTTTCTGCCAAAAAGTGGGACTTCAATAATCTTAAAGGTTTTGGCTGCATTGGTTCAGGGGGAGTTTGTTGGACCAAAAGAAATAATGAGCCAGATCAGAAAAACCTTTAAGTCCCACACACATCAAAACAACTGAAGTGGTCTACAACTGCTGAAGACAAAGTCTGAAGACAAAGACTGAGGATAAAGTCCGAAGACAAAGTCTGAAGACAACAGCTAAAGACAAAGTCTGAAGACGAAGTCTGAAGACGAAGTCTGAAGACAACAGCTGAACACAAAGTCTGAAGACAAAGTTTGAAGACAAAGTCTGAAGATAAAGTCTGTAGACAAAGTCTGAAGACAAAGTTCTCAGAAGTTGTCACAACAGCTGAAGTAGTTCTCTTCAGTAGTTGTGATGGTTTACTTTTCAGTAGTTTGTAATCAGTAGTTTTATATTATGTAAAACATCTGAAGTTGTTACACTTCACATGTTATAACTTCAGTAGTTGTAATGTTAGCTTATACTTGGCTTTTAGTGAAGGTGTCCTCAGTTGTTGTGTACATCTTCAGTAGTTTAGTTTACTTTCAGTTGTTTGTATAAATGAGTTAGCTGTCACTATCAAGTGACATTAGCTGATGTCACATTCCTTTATAAGACCTTGTCATATTATTCTTTATACAAACAACTAAAAGTAAACTAAACTACTAAAGATGTCCACAATAACTGAGGACACCTTCACTAAAAGCCAAGTATAAGCTAACATTACAACTACTGAAGTTATAACATCTGAAGTGTAAGAATTTCAGATGTTTTACATAATATAAAACTACTGATTACAAACTACTAAAAAGTAAACCATCACAACTACTGAAGAGAACTACTTCAGCTATTGTGACAACTTCTCAGAACTTTGTCTTGAGACTTTGTCTTCAGACTTTATCCTAAGACTTTGTCTTCAGACTTTGTCTTCAGACTTTGTCTTCAGACTTTGTCTTCAGACTTTGTCTTCAGACTTTGTCTTCAGACTTTGTCTTCAGACTTTGTCTTCAGACTTTGTCTTCAGACTTTGTCTTCAGACTTTGTCTTCAGACTTTGTCTTCAGCTGTTGTCTTCAGACTTCGTCTTCAGACTTTGTCTTCAGACTTCGTCTTCAGACTTTGTCTTCAGACTTTGTCTTCAGACTTTGTCTTCAGACTTTGTCTTCAGACTTTGTCTTCAGACTTTGTCTTCAGACTTTGTCTTGAGACTTTGTCTTCAGCTGTTGTCTTCAGCTGTTGTCTTCAGACATTGTCTTCAGACTTTATCTTCAGACTTTGTCTTTAGACTTTGTCTTCAGCAGTTGTAGACTACTTCAGTTGTTTTGATGTCTGTGGGACTTAAAGGTTTTTTTGATCTGGCTCATTGGTTCTTTTGGTCCAACAAGTCCTGACCACTGCTCAATCTCAGTAGCTGTCGCATCAGGCTCGATTGATCGATAGATGTCTCAGCTCCAGGAGCAACACAACAAGAAGATTGATGAGTTAGAGGTAGCAAACAAGTCCATCCTGCTAAATCTCAAAGGATCCAAAGACGAGCCCTTAAAGAACGGAGAAGGGGATGGAGAAGAAGATAATGATAATGATGAGAGTGATGATGATGATGATGGTGACGATCACCTTGGTGATACAGATGTTGATGATGATGACGATGACTCTTCAGCTGTGGGTGCTACATCAGCAAGCGAAAGGAGGACCAAACGTACTCAAGATCCAAGTGCCTCCACTTCCAACTCGGCAGCAGAAGAGCCGATGATCCAAATCAAGAGTAATGCTTAGATGTTTTATTGTTATTTAAAATCTTTTGTATTTGGATCATGTATAAAATTAATGACATGCATGTTTATATGTAATTTAAATAGTTATGACTTGATTATTATGGTTATGTCTTGATTATTAACTAATGATTGATATATTGCATGTTTAAATCGAGTAGATCCAAATTATCAAAGGGATGAACACGATATTGCTCCCCTCTAACAGATCAAGACTCAACAAACCATGATTCTTGATCTGCAAGGGATTATGAGAAGATCAGTGAGTTACACCCTAAAGAAGGGGAAATAATTCATGATCTTACTGATGAGCAACTGTCAGAAATGTTCAAGCTCAATCCTGATGAGATTGTAAAAGACGCTCAAAATGTTGAAGGAGACAGTGATGACGACCTGAAAGACATCGATGAGATAGAGATCGAGGATGTCAGGGCAACTCACTATCTAGAGTATGCTAACAAAGAGGGAAATATGGTCCCCAATCTGGGTGATTCCCTAGTCAGTGATACATTTGATATATTGGATCAGATGGAACAAGAGACTGAGAAAGTTGAAGAACAATCCCAAGCCTCAAACGCCGATGTCGATATCAGAAAGGCGGAATGGGCTGCATGTTGTGAGGAGATTCAAGCACAACGCTCTGCTCCTAAACCGAATGTCTACACCAAGCTCTACAAAGTCAAGAAACATCACAAGGTGTCAAGCAAGATTATCACGTGGGCTCATTTTGATGATCTTAATGTATACGCGGTAAAGAGAGAGATGGGTATCGAGTGCTTTAGATTCCCGCACGATCTAAAGTCTCTACCTGGTTTTGAGCTGAACCAGCTGGCTAAACTGAAGCTACTATATGCTGACCCGAGGAAGATGTCAGGCTGGTTTGAGGCTGCCCTCAAGAAAGAGTACCAAACCAGGTGGGTCAACTTCAAACCTCAACAACCAACAAGGTATATCAGACGTTCTGAAGTTGATCCCATAATTGGAAAGCCCAAGATAGAGCTGAAGTGGAGTCCCCCAAGAACAATGTCAAGAATCCCTCTCAGGGAAATGCCACAAGACTTCACTCCACACTTTAAATAGTGGTACTATGATTGGAGAACAGGGGAGGCGGTCATAGTTCTGAACAAAGAGGGAAAAATGGATTACTATCAGGGTATTTGACCCAATGTGGCTTAAAAACTTGTCTGTTGATGATGTATACACATGATACAAGTGGCCACTATTCTATGACACGCAGGATATTGTACAAGCCCTCCAATTCCAAAATGTGATACGACTCTGCTTTGCATTTGAGATACACGCAGGAGTCACAAGAGAGGAGAAGTACGAAGAGGTTATGAAGAAGGTAAGACATTAGATGAATATAGGTCCAAGGGGGAGTTTGTTGATACATATGTACCAAGATTCTGATCTAAATGTAATATGTCTGTATTGTCTTACAGTTATCTAATAGTTGGGTACTTAATGAAAAATAAATGTTTGGTTGTGTTTATAATATTTAATATTTCATTAATGAGTTGTTTAACGTGTATTTACTAGATTATATAGGTTTGTGATTGTTTGAATTGGTATACACAATGTTATAATAAGGAATACATTCAAACTTGGTTAAGTGAAGTTTCTCATGCATCCAACTGGACCATGTGCCTCAACAGTGGTCATGCATCCGAATGGCCATGCAATTGAGTGTCCATGCGCCTAAATAGTTCATACGCCTGAACAACTTCATGCGTCTGACTCAGTCACACGACTGAACACCCAGTCGTGCGAATGGATCAACCGCATGGCTCAATCGCACGAATGAACCATGCTAACGGTTCAGTCGCCCGAATGAGCTACCCGAACCTATAAATACTACCTAATTCGTGGAAAAACGTAAGAATTCAATCCACTTCAACTCCAGACGTACCCTAGCCGTCCAGAAGCCTATCAGTTCGTACTCCAAGTTCATAGAACGCTGTAAATCGATTCCTAATTGATTATTGACGTTAGATTCAATACGTTATTCTTTCTACGTGCGTTCTTACTGATTGGATCACCAATCAAATAGTATTCCGCACTATTTGGTTTGGTTTAACACGTTAATGAGTTGGTATTTCGTTCAAATACCAGGTCCTAACAGTAGTCAATGCATGAAAACATAAAATTTGAATTTTCAAAACAAAATCAAATGAAGGAATTCGAGCATGAGCACTAACTTGGCTGCAAGATACATCAAGTTTTTCAACATATAAATCTTCTTCTTGTGCACAAATTGTCATGAAAACAAAGTCAAAAAGCTCCGATAGCAATAAATGGTGGTATTAGTTGATAAGGACCATACCATCAATGAAGTTTCAAAAAATGCATTCTAAGCATGAGCAGAAGTGATAGTGCATTTTTAGCATCAAGAGAAGCTATGGTGCAAGTTCGACATCAGAAAAGCTATGGTGCAAGTTTGACATCAGCAGAAGATACAATGTGAAACTTAAGCAAGTAAAATATGACCATCTGTAGAATTGGTAAACTACGGATGTCTTAGTAGTTTAAAAATATAATCTATTTTAATAGATTGGTAATCTATGGCAAATCAAGTTATACTTTAATGAAGAAATAGTGGGAAATACCAAGGTAAAGATATGCTAATGTTTACCCATGTGGTGGATGCCAATACCAACATCTCACAATAACTGGTGTGGGAAGACTAGCAAGAGAGTTCATCTACTGAAGCTGAAGAAGCCACCCCCCCTCAATCTCCCATACACCACCATCAACAATCTCCATAAATTCATTCTTTATCTAGTCAAAACACCCTACCCATCTTAGCTATTCAACATGAACCATCCCCACAACCTCAATCACCAGTGAGTGAAAACACATTGCCCATCCCTCCAATTCAACCTTAATCACCCATTCAACAAATACCTCCAACACCACAAAATCAATCTCCTGACAGTGCTCGTAGAGAAACCATCTCTGCTACTTAATCTTAAAACTCAGTATACACCAGTGAGATTGAGTTAGTATCTCAAGCAAGTACCTTAACACTCTCAATTACCAACTCACAAACCTTATGCTATCTAATCACACTGAACTAACATCTCCAATCATTGAGTCTCAACAAGAGTAGGCAGATCCATTGTTGAGTCCAACTCAAGCTCAACAAGTGTAGCCCCTGCTGATATTAATCCCAATGAGATCGTCATTGAACATCAAGAAGGGGAATAAGAAGCCAACTTTGTTGATATAATTGCTTATCGCGAAGATTATCTAGTTGAAGAAGACATCCCCTTAAAGAAAAGTTATTTGGTGGCTGAGTATAACAAACTTGTAATCAAATCTAACAAAAGAAGGAAAGAATACAAAATTTGAAGGGTATGATAAAGGAAAAGAATGAGCAAATGATGAAGCAAGAAACATTACTAAAAAGTTTGAGAGAAGATGCTCTAACTAACAATGAAGTAATTGATGCATTACATGAACATGTGGAAGAGCTCAAGGAGTCCTTGAAACAAGAAACTCCTTAAAGAGAGAAACTTGTCTTGGAGAAAAATAAAGCTAAGAAGACTCTCAGTGATCAATCATCTCAATTGGAAAAGAAAATTGTAGAGATTGATGAACTTAAAACGAAGATAATTGACTTTGAAGCAAGTACTCCTATATCAAAACAATCAATAGAATATATTGGGACATCAAAGCAAATCATTTAGTACTTAAGAAAAAGGAAATATTCTGAGATAGAGGTGATAGAAGTCAAAGATTCCCCAAAAAGATCAAAACATGTGTCACGAGAACATACTCCTTCTATATAATTATCAACTTCGAAGCCTATCTCACATGCTAAAGTAGAGGGTGATGAGGAATGGGATGCATTGACCAAGGTTGACACATTAAAAGAATAAGAAAAGGATAAGGAAGATCAACTCATGACAACAAAATACATTCCGGAAGAAAGACCTAAATTAGTTGTGTTTCTCTATGACACGGTTGAGAGAAAAAACATGACATAATTAAAAGAAGCACTTATAGAATTTGAGTTTGCAAGATTCATGATTCCAAACTGTGATTTTTAAACATTTACTACATTTCAAGCTATTCACAAGATCAAGAAATATTTAGGTCATTATGATATAGATAAACTCAGTAAATAGAATATGACTTGTTGGTTACAATGTCACAATTATAAGATGAATGATTTGAATGGGAGGTAAGTGGGAGTACTAAAAAGAATGATGGAATATGTCATGAAGGTGGAGCTTGAGAACTAGAGTAAGATTCAGGACTAAAGCCCCTAATCCCACTTATGAACATCAAATGAAGACCCTTGCTGATCTAGTGATAGGTGAAAGCCAGGATCAACACAAAAGAAAAGATAACTCATCAGAGAACCCAGAGAGGTAATTCATAGAAAGGTATGGCCATTGAGCACAACTGTGAGTGACATTAAAAAAGAAAAGTCTTCTCTAATTCATTTGTTTAATCATATTACTACTCCAACCTCTGTTAAGTAAAACATGATTATTGCATGGAAATTTGATTCAAAGAGGGATTGTGCACTAACCAAGAGAGTGTGTGGATGAGTTGAATAGTTCCATTTACTTGAATCAATTTTACTGCTTCCTATGATGGTGATATTCATGATCTTTAGAGTTTAATCATCTCAAACTATCCAATAAGCCGAAGAAGAAGAGACTTATTTGTATCTGTTAGGAACTTAAAAACAAAATTTATGGATGATACGCTGACAGAAGCAAGGAGAGAAAATGATGAGCACAAGAAAAGAAGCCAAAGAAGATCAAAACCCAACCCCTCTATATTGGTTGATGATGAATTTTTTAGGAGGGTTGGATATTCAAACAGAAAAACAACAACAATCAAGATCATAGAAGGTAATCAATATACATTACCAATAACTGAATGGGGATCTGTTAGCAGAACTAAAGAGCTAATGTTGTTATGGAATGATGAAAAGAAGAAAGCTCAAAGTATTAGACTTTTTGATCCAGTGGAACTCAGGCTACTCCATCCAAGCTATACTTCATATCTTCGTGACAAGTTATTTCATAAGATTTCTGATGAAAAAGCTCCAAATCACTTATGTCTGTATGTACATTGATTCAAGTGATTAATAAAATGCATGCAAAGGCTTGCAATAGAAGAAGATATGAGGCAGGTCTTTTGAGAGGATCAACCATCAAAGAAGTATCTGAATTAAGGATCTCAGAGCAAGATGACTTGGAGATAGTTCATAACATCAATGTGTTGGAAACTCTTACAACTGAAAAAGGTGTTTCAGTCTATGTTTTGAAATTTTACAAAAGATCAGCAAGTTGAAGATCAACTACAAGCATGATAATGAGAAGACTATTGTGTCTTACTTCTATAACAAAATAATAGCAAGAGTGAAGGAGCGTTTAGTGTTGTAGACCTTATTACAAGTGTCTAAGCCTAAGGGGGACCATTATTAGATCAAGTAACAATAGATCTACATAATTTTGTATAGGCTTAGAACTTTAATCAATACTTGTAATGAATATTTGTAAGTCATTATTTTGATGCATGCATTATGATATAGTTTAACCTATGTGTGGTGATTATGTGTATAAATCCACGTACAAACATTATACTGGTCAATTTCTGTAATTGACTAAGTGTAAGGACATCTATGGATGAACAGTTTTGTTCTTCCATAGATATCTTTCTACAAGACATCCATCCAAGAACATCTATAGATGAACATGGGTGCAGATCAGAGTACAAGACCAAAGATTCACCGATGAATAACCAGCTCAAAAGTTAAGTGAAGACTCCTATGAAAGAGCAAATCTTGTGGAAGAGCAAACTCCTGCGGAAGATAACATAGCTGCAGAGACTAAACACTTGTAGTTAAATGATTCAAGTGATTAATAAAATGCATGCAAAGGCTTGCAATAGAAGAGATATGAGGCAGGTCTTTTGAGAGGATCAACCATCAAAGAAGTATCTGAATTAAGGATCTCAGAGCAAGATGACTTGGAGATAGTTCATAACATCAATGTGTTGGAAACTCTTACAACTGAAAAAGGTGTTTCAGTCTATGTTTTGAAATTTACAAAAGATCAGCAAGTTGAAGATCAACTACAAGCATGATAATGAGAAGACTATTGTGTCTTACTTCTATAACAATAATAGCAAGAGTGAAGGAGCGTTTAGTGTTGTAGACCTTATTACAAGTGTCTAAGCCTAAGGGGGACCATTATTAGATCAAGTAACAATAGATCTACATAATTTGTTATAGGCTTAGAACTTTAATCAATACTTGTAATGAATATTTGTAAGTCATTATTTTGATGCATGCATTATGATATAGTTTAACCCATATGTGTGGTGATTTATGTGTATAAATCCACGTACAAACATTATACTTGGTCAATTTCTGTAATTGACTAAGTGTAAGGAACATCTATGGATGAACAGTTTTGTTCTTCCATAGATATCTTTCTTACAAGACATCCATCCAAAGAACATCTATAGATGAACATGGGTGCAGATCAGAGTACAAGACCAAAGATTCACCGATGAATAACCAGCTCAAAAGTTTAAGTGAAGACTCCTATGAAAGAGCAAACTCTTGTGGAAGAGCAAACTCCTGCGGAAGATAACATAGCTGCAGAGACTAAACACTTGTAGTTAAATGATTCAAGTGATTCAAGTCAACAAGTCAATCACAAATCCTAAGAGATTCGATGTTTTTTTTATCACAAACATAAATGCCTGTAAATACAAGTCCTATGTTACACATCAAAGAGGACGGACGACTAGTGCGACTATGGCAACAAGACGGCGAACACCAAACATCACATGGATTCACACAATCATTCAACCATAAACCCTAGAAGACATCACATCAATAAATCATGTTCGAAGCAATCATTGTTCATTGTTCATAGCATTTATTAATGTATTCATTTGTAATCATTAAGAAGCTTTAATGAAATACTTTTGAATAAAATATCGTTAATTTATACATTGTGTTGATATCATTTTGTTCTCATAATTAATATTTATTCCATTTGATATTAGAAATCAAACAATTAAACAACAGTTAATGATTATTCCGCAATCATTAACTTGATTCCAATCTAACACTAATTGTTTTGATGCGAGGAAAACTAGGGCCTATATATGTGCCAAATCAAAATTACTTTCTCACTTTCGCAAATAGCATTCGTGCACTATAATTACAGTAGTCACTTCAATCTTATCCTTTGTTGAGTTTTGGTGTATTTGACTATTAAATAGTGTCAAGTGAATATTTCGAACCAAGTACTTTACATTAATTTCATTGGTAACCACTACATTGTGGTTTTAAATTATGATTGTTCATTGGCTGTTTTGTTGACTCATTTAGTGAAACTACATATGCTTGCTGTGAAACTGAATGAAAGTTCATCAGTCCCAAGCGAAACTGTCTTCTATCGATGTCCATGTTCTTGTGTCGCTATTGCATCGCTACGACACATGTCTTATGTCCAAGTCTGAGCCAAACTATACTTTCGATGCTGCGAAACTATAGTTTCGGTGGTAGCAAAACTATCAAAATTTCAAATTTTTATTATATAAAAAACGTAATCCACTTCCATGTATTTTTTTGTTTATATGACCAACTTGATCTTTGGTAAGAGAAACAACATCACAGCTATTCTGGATAATGGTTATCCAAAAGCTACGGGTTTTAGAGACTGTATTAAATGGTTGAAGGAATCTCCAATATCTTATTCCATATCACACTTGCCTATGATCATTGATCTACACATTAGAGACTTCTAGAGAGCTACGGAGTATGACCTTGGGTCTGATCCTCAAAAGATAGTTGCTAGAGTGCTTGAGAATGATATAGTCATTACAAGTAATACTATAGTCAGGGTGCTGAGACTAGAAAACAAATGTGGAGAGAAGTTGGGCTATCTCATACACAAGATTTGGATGATTTTAGAAGCATTGGATATGAAAGACCTCCCTTCAAGACAAGGAATGAAATCCAGAAGTCATTTCTCTCTAAAGAATAGAGATATATTGCCCATGTGTTCATTATGTTGGGTATGTTGGACCAAATCAAAGAAGTTTAACCATTTAAACTGGAAAACGCAGCGGATTAAAACCTCAATAACATTATTTGAAATCTGAAAATTAAGGCTCATATCATAATAACAATAAACCCAAGAACATAAGGATCATTATATGTGTATGAACTAGTTATCAACAAGAAATAACAACCCAAAAAACAAACCACGGAACTACCTTCCAAAAGCTGCTGAAAAAGGGATTATGATGAAGAAAATGATGTTGTTGAATAGCCAAAACACCGAGGAAAGATGTACTCAAGCATCCATACGCACAAGCATCAAGCAAACACCATTCTTGCTAGGATTTGTGCACCAAAACAGATCAAGAAAGCTGCTGGAATCTCATTCCAGCCGTGAACATGAACTATTTTTCAAAAAAAAGGGTTTGGTTCTTGTGACCCTTTTGCATAAGAGAGAGAGAGAGCTAGATAGAGTGTGTGTGTTCCAAAAAGGGTTTCTTTGTTCCAAGACATCCAAAAGAAAGCAAAAGAGGTGCCACTCCCTATGGGGCAGCCGAAACCAAAATAAAAATGGGTTTTCCCCCCAAAACACCCTTTTATTATTACTAAACTAATTGTTTAATATAGATATATAATTAAGCTTTTAATTATATAACATACACACACTTTTATTATTTCATGTTATTTTAGGTACTAACCACGTCAATGTTCTATGTGTCTTGGGCACAAAGAATCCAACAATCTCCCACTTGCACAAGATTCATAGAAGATTGATGCAAGCAGTAAATACCGCCTAACAACAGTTTACAACCCTTAATACGCATGACTTAATGCCATTCAATAACATCATCCCCTTCAAGTATCCAACTTGAAATGATTTAGGTGAATCAATCATTTATCCTTTTGTTACAGATGTCATGTTAAATCTAAGGACATAGAATAATCATTCCTTGTTGATTTAACTTAATCAGGCCTTAGACATCTTCCTCTTAACGAATAAGAGGAACAAATTCCATCTTGACTACATACGTTTTTCACAATCACCTCACGTCACACCTGAACATAGCCTTATGTACTGCCCATTATTTCAGAGCAGTGAAGAACTAGCTCAAAGTATAACATTCGGTGAATATTAGAACCCAATATGTATCTTAGGTCGGAGGATACCAAATGATATTCGCCTTTACTTAAATTTACTTATGATCAATCTAGAAGATTCCATGTAGTAAAATTGATATGCGGGTTAGTCCAATATTTGTATCCCTAAATATCTATGAACCTTGGCAACAACCAATTGCTCTATATTCATTCCATATGAATATCCACAAATCCATGTTCATAATAGTCTTATGTTCATATTTCTTCCCACAAACATGACCGACTACGGATATTTAGAATAATAAACATATTCATGGATGTGCACATGCTAAAATGAATATAACTCAAAATATCACAAGTATATAAAGAGTTAAATATTACATTGTTTCAAAATTTTAATACGAAATAGATCAATTCCAGTCACTAGAATATGGAAGTCCTAAGGCACAAGTATGACTTTCATGCTTTGCCCTTTCGAGGAGCTTCGTGAGTGGATGCGCAATGTATTGATCGGTGTGAACTTTACGAAGACATATTCTTCCCTTTTCAACTTCATCCCTTATGTAGCTGAATTTCCGCTCAATGTGCCTAGCCTTTCGAAGAGGACATGGAACCTAGATTTATGCCATCGTACCCTCGTTATCATAAAAGGGTTTATAGGGGTCTTGAATGGTAGAGACCACCCAAGGTAGGCGATAAATTTCTTTATCCATGAAGCTTCCTGAGCTACTAATGATGTAGCTATGTATTCGGATTTTGTAGTGGACAATGCTACTCCATTCCTAATGAAGACATACCCCGATTGGTGATCGAGAATCATCTCAAACGGTTTGGAAACTCGCATGTGTGTAACCCTTTACAACGAGTTCCTCTTCATGAGATCTATATATTAGAAAGATTTCCTTAGTCCTCCTAAGGTATCTCAATATACTTTTAACAACCATCCAATGGCAATTACCTGGATTCTACTGATATCTGCTTGTCATGATTTACGCGCATGACATGTCCGATCTAGTGCATATCATCTCATACATGATGGATCCAATAGCAGATGCATATGGGATGTCCTTCATTCGATCTTGCTCATCCTTTGAGCTTGGACATCGAGATGTACTCAATATTGTCCCTCTTTGAATAGGTACCATACCTTTCTCATAGTTTTTCAATCTTGAACCTTTTCAAGACTTTATTAACATATGCACTTTGATTTAAACCTATCAACCGCCTCGATCTATCCCTATAGATCTGTATTCCCAAAATATAGGCGGCTTCATAGAGATATTATGGAAAAACAACTTCCAAGCCAGGTTTTGACACCTTCCATAGTCGGAATATCATTTCCCAAAGGTAGTATGTCATCAATCATACAATACTAAGAATGTTATTATGTTCCCACTATCCTTCTCATATACACGAGTCTCGTTAGCATTCTTGATGAAACCAAATTTCTTGATCTCTTTATCAAAACATTGATTTCAACTTCTTGATGCTAGTTTCAATCCATAAATTGACTTCTTTAACTTGCATATTTTTTAGGATGTTGTGGACCGACAAAACCATAAAGCTGAACCATGTGGACAATTTCTTCGAGATGTCCATTAAGAACAGTGGTTTTGTCATCCATTTGCCAAATCTCATTGTCATAATATGCAGCTATGGCAAATAATATCCTAAATGATTTTAGCATTGCCACAGGCGAGAAGGTTTCATCATAATCAACCTTTTGAGTTTGATTGAAACCTTTTGCTACAAGTCTTGCTTTGTAAGTATCCAAGTTTCCATGTATATCCATTTTCTTCTTTGAAACCCACTTGCATCCAACCGGTTTGGAGTTAAGTAGAAGGTCAACCAATTCCCAAACATGATTGTCATACATGGATTTCATCTCAACGTTCATGGCATCCAGCCATTTGTCACAATTCGAATTGGACATTGCTTCATGGTATGTAGGTGGCTCATCAGAGTCAACCACATAGCATCCATTCATGAAAAATACATATCTTTCAGGTGGAATGCTAACTCTACTAGATCTATGAACGTTTTGTGTGTATTGATCAACCTCTTGATCATCATCAATAACCTCTTGTTGATTGCTAGTGTCAAACAAACGTGTATCAGCTTGTGGATCTTGATCCACTTCCAATTCCACTATTCTATACATTATTCTTCCATAAGGAACTTAGTTTCCAAGAACTCAGCCTTTCGAGCAATAATTACTGTTGCTCTTTTGGATCAAAGAAGTAGTATCCTATACAATCTTTGTGATATCCAACAAATATACACTTAGTGAGTCGACTATCTTGGTCAGGGCCATATTCAAAATACGATCCCAGAGAGCATTGCAAAACCCCAAAATGATGAGGTAGTGAGCTTATAGCCATCATAGATTGAACCATGTCTAATAGGGTTCGATTTCTCCTTTTAGACACAACATTATGTTGTGGTGTTCCAGTTGAGTAAGTTGTGAGACGATCCCACAACTTCTTAGATGGTACTGAAAAGCATCACTAAGGTATTCACCTCCTCTATCTGAACGAAGAACTTTGATTGTTTTATTGAGTTGATTTTCTACTTCATTAAGGTTTTGAACATTTCAAAAGCTTCATGTTTGTGTGTCATCATGTACACATAACCATAGTGACTATAATCGTCGGTAAAGGTAATAAAGTATCTTTCACCATTTCTAGTCATTGTCATTAAAGGGCGGGCCACATACATCCGAATGTATAATACCCAATAATACTTTTGCCCTCTCGTTAGTGTCACTAAAGGGCGACTGGTCATCTAGCTTATAAACAAGATTCACACTTATAGAATGAAACATTTTCACTTGTTTTTCAAAAGACCATTCTTTTGAGGTGTTTGAATCTCATTCTTGTTTATGTGGCCAAGATGACAATGCCAAAGATAAGAATCACTTAAACCCATTTTAAGTTTCTTGGTGCTTGTTTGGTATAATGAGCTATTATAGGATGAATCATTATGAACCAATTCATAGATTTCATTAAAAGGCATAGCCTTGAAATAAAATACATCATCCTTACAAACATAAATACCATTATTAACAAACTTTAATTCATAACCATTTTGTTTTAAAAGGGAAATCAAATTTATGTTCTTACAAACATATGTGAGTTTCACATCCGGTATCCAATACCCATGTGTTTGAAGAAATAACATTTAAACCTTCTAGTTAGGCCATTAAGGATCAAATCCGTGGCTAGCTCTCTCAAGACGGGACAATTAAGCCTCTTGAGGTGATCAACGTGGCTTTTCGTGTTAAGTACATAAGATGATACTGATTGGGTTTCTTCCATGTGACACGTATCAATCGCTAGAACCGTTTCGAAGCGCTCTACCCTAGCTTGTTGTAGGAACATTTCCCTCAACTCCGTCATTATGTCATATGCCCCAAGATGCTCCAAATCCTTTTGCAGTCCGGGAATCATAGTTCCCAACATGAGGCAGGAAACCTGCATGGAATCCTTAGTGTATTGAAGCCAATTGTCATAGGCCTCAACATCCCCAGGGTCGGGTTGGTCAGGAATAGGATCGTCAAGGTGATAGGCCCTTTTCTCTTGCTTGAGAACAATTCTCAAGTTTTGATACCAGTCCATAAAGTTATTACGGTTAAGACGATCCCTTTCTAGGATGGTTCTCAATGATAGGGTAGGGATGTTCGGGGTGGTAGCATTATTGTTTGTGGCCATTTCTACAAAATTACAAAGTTCATTTTAGTATTTATGAAAAAATGCATTTTAATTATTAATACCCTTTACATGTCTCATAGACATTAATAATTAAAATCTAGAATCCAACGTTACATTTAAATCATGGTTAGGTGACCTTTATCCTATTATTTAAATTAACAAGGTAATCAACATTTGACAATTGCAACCTATTGTAAATTCTAGCTTTATGGGATCGGTTAAACATCTTATGTTTAGTCGGCATGTAAAATCCCAACAACACCATTGAACACCGTGCTTCGGTGACCCTATGCAAATGGTTTCCAATTCAAGTCATCCTACTTACACACACGTGTGAGTTTACACATACAAGTGGTTAGGTGACCTTTATCCACAAGTATGTTAAGCTCACCCCAAACACACAAGTTCCCTAAAAGTGGTTAGGTGATCTTTATCCCACAAGTAGTTCTCAAGTGATTCGAGTGTCGTGTAAAAGGATGGTGTTTAACTTGTTTCCAAAGGGATTTAAGTTTCCATTAATTCTAGTTATGAAAACACTATGTACCTTGTATTCACATGCTTTCAAATACATGGTAACCTATGGTTCTCTTTTAATAAAACCTCTTTTATTTTGAATCATTAATCCTTGTAATAACCTTTTATTAGCCACTTAATGATTAGGAACCAAAAAATTCAGCTTGTTATGATAATTTATTTAGATTGTTAAGCATATCCGTATATCAAACAATCAACATAAAATGAACAATCAAACAAGCATATATCAAACAACCACATGTGCATACCATAGCCACTATGTTGACAACACTTGTTTGCCATCACAAGTGTTGTCATTTGGTGTTTCCTAAGGGTTGAACACAACACAAAAGATGAGATCTCCAAAGACCCCCACTTGAACTTGCATCCAAATGCTTCAAGTCCTTCTCTTTGTGTCTTCCTTTTGTGCTTCCATCTTGTGCATCTTCTTTTACAAAATTTATATCCTAATACAAATTTTCTAATAAAATAAAGCACACTTAATCTATATATTACATTGCCATTGAATGAATAAATAAATTACATCCAAATACAAACACAAAAGAATAATATTACAACCTATTATGAATGAAATCAACCAACACAAACATCCATTCAAAACCAAATCAACACAAGGTCAATGCTAGGTTATGCACTAATATGAATCATCATATACAACATTCAAGAACCAAATAAATCCCCATATGACCCCAAATTTTCAGCCAACATAAACCAAGAATTAGGGTGTTTTTGTCCAAACAAAACACAATCAACCATTTGATAACTTTCTTTCAAGGTTTAATCACAAGCATGTTAGATATAACCTTGAAGGTTGGGGATTTATAATATCATCACAAAATAGCCACTAAAAGACTGTTAAAGCCCCATAAAACCAATTTTACAAAGACAAATGAAACTAGTCATCCACATATCCGGCTCTAGATGCCAATGTTGGTTTGTTGGACCAAATCAAAGAAGTTTAACCATTTAAACTTGAAAACACAGGACCAAAACCTCAATAATATCATTTGTAATCTGAAAATTAAGGCTCATATCATAATAACAACAAACCCAAGAACATAAGGATCATTTATATGTGTATGAACTAGTTATCAATAACAAATAACACCCAAAAAACAAACCATGGAACTACCTTCCAAAAGCTGCT
This sequence comes from Flaveria trinervia, assembly GCA_025506515.1. Taxonomy (NCBI): domain Eukaryota; kingdom Viridiplantae; phylum Streptophyta; class Magnoliopsida; order Asterales; family Asteraceae; genus Flaveria; species Flaveria trinervia. Next base: position 83,058,138 of record CM046444.1, on the reverse strand, counting down.
GAAAAACGGGGTTATGATGAAGAAAATGATGTTGTTGAACAGCCAAAACACCAAGGAAAGATGTCTTCAAGCATCCATATCCACAAGCATCAAGCAAACACCATTCTTGCTAGGATTTGTGCACGAATATGGATCAAGAAAGCTGCTGGAATCTCATTCCAGCTGTGAACATGAACTCTTTCTTCCCAAAAAAAGGTTTTGTTCTTGTGACCCTTTTGCATAAGAGAGAGAGAGAGCTAGATGGAGTGTGTGTGTTCCAAAAAAGGGAGAAAAGATCCAAAAAGAGGGCAGATTAGGGAGAGCCTGCAATGTGACTAAGAGGAGATCTAAGAATAAGCAACAGGATTTTTCTACAACTCAAGAAAGAACAGATGCCAAATCTGAATTTGATCAAGATGTGATTAGAAATCTGAATATATCTTTGGTGAATGAGTAGGAATGATAAAGACCAAATTAATTAACCAAAATATACAACTCATTAACAACCCATTCAGGACTAACGTCAATAACTATGATATTAATTTTCTTCACAAATCGCTTACCCGACGTGTTAAACCATTTACAACGAAAGAGAACCGTGTAACCATTTACATAGTTCAACTCTATAATATCCTCCAGTTGCCCATTAAATGTAGTACCGTCTTCTCCTATTGTAATGACACCATTGTTTTGAGTAGTTCGCCACATATCAACATTTTGTACCACTAATCTAACGCCATTGACAATGCTTGCCATGTAAGAACATGCAATGAATGGACCATGTGCTTAGGCCATTAATTGATTGGTGTAGTCTAGCAACACAACAACAAATAAGTATTATCTTTATACCTAATTGTAACACCTCGCTATTTTTTTGAAGACAAACAAAAGAATAAAGTGAAGGAAAAGAAATAAATGCAATTTTACCCAAGCTAAGGGGTAAAAAGTGTCCAAGAAGGACAAAAGTTTAAAATTTGGTGAATAAAGGCGGTATGGCCGCCCATATGTCGCACCCTTCACTTGTCATCGGATTTTTAAAGAGAGAGGAGGAAAAAGGTAGAAAGCTTTCGGATTTTTGGAGAAATATGAAGAAAAGTTCAAATTCAAGGTAAGAATTCATGGTTTTAAGATGTTCTTAACTGGTCTTAGTCTCGGTTAAATGCTTATGTGTGTTTATGTGTTCGGTTGTGTGAGTTTTGGGGGGTTTCTAGGCGGTTGAACTCATATGCAAATGGGTTTTGAATTAGCCACACCTAAGACGCTACCAAGGTTAGGTCTAGGACCCCCTTTTTACTTGTTTTAACTGTTTTTGGGCTGTAAATGCATGTACGAACGTTTTTATAAAGTTGGTTTTTGTACCCGTATGTGTGTATGTATGTATGTTGCAGGTGGGGTTTGATTTTGGGATATGTATGTGTTTGATGTTGTTATGGTTGTGTTCCTAGGGCTTAAAATGTATGATTTAAGCTTAGAACTTGATAAATGATGATTGGGGACCGAATTATGATGTTAAGTGTGATATAGACTGCTCATGCGCCTAAATAGTAGCCCATGCGCCCAACATAAATAACTGCCTAAGTGTCCCACGGGCCCAAACCTCATGCGCCCAAGTAGTACTCATACGCCTACAATTAAGCTGAAATTGACAAAGTGTTTATGTGCCCAGATAGCTCATGCACCCCAATAGTGCAATGTGCCTGAAAGTTTCCCTTGCGCCTAAGTGTTCCCCATGCACCTGAAAGGCCATACGCCGGCATAGTGCTCATGCGCTTGCATAGTGTTCATGCACCTAAAGACTTAGAAATATTTTCAGATTTTAGGGAAAATTGTAAAAGTAGGCTTTGACTTAGGAGGTTCCCTAGGGCTATGTAAGTTGATTTTTTGAAGACATAGATAATGTGATGGGCGATGTATGATGATGTATGATTGATGTTTATGCATGTTGGGATGTTGCATGCTTGTTATGTCATGTGTGATGGTGCCTTGTGTGGTGATGTTTTGTATAATTATGTTATGTCCATGCTATGTACGTTTATCTTTTCCATGGCTTTACGTGTTATAGTTGTGAAAGAAATGATAAAGTATTATGTCACGTAAACTAAAAGATATTGAAAAGTGGAACATAATGACAGAGTGCATGCATTAATGAAGGAGAATGTAAAGAAAGGCTTGCAAGCAAAATCTACGGAGGTGCACGACTCTAAATTGTCGTAAGGTCAACTATGTGTTGTTTAGCTAACCCTTAAGGATACACACAGGGGTTAAGTCTGTGTGACCGACTAGTAATATAGTACATGGTTTATAGTGATTACTCACCCTGGTGCTGGTTCCACGCTATGTGCGTTATGGAAGTTATTTATGATCTTTGGCCCAGTACCCGCTTTGTGCATACGTTGGGGTGTAGTGTACAGTGGGATCATTGCCGCTTGCCCCGGTGTTGGTGCCAGGCTATATGCGTTATCAAAGTCATTTATGACCTTCGGCCCAGTACCCGCTTTGTGTATATGTTTGGGGTATAGCTGATGACACTCATCAAGAAAGAGATAAAGAGATAAAGAAAGAAAGTGATAAATAGTAAAGGAAGATAAGAAATTTATTATCTATGTGTACGTATGATGTGTGATCATGTACGAAAGTATTGTATGATTTGAAAGAAAGTAAAGAATTGTTTTGAATTAAGGTAAAGTATGTTTTATTTTAAAATTAGAACTCACTCAGCGACGCTGAGTTTTATATGTTTCCAGTTGGCAGGTAGAGGTTGCTGAGGATGGCACAAGGCGGCTACTTGGCTCTTTTTGGACGGCATCCATTTTAATAATGCTTTTGTGATGTAAAACAACAAGTATTTTGTAATTGATAACGATGTATTATTTTGCAAAAGCTTTTATAATGAAATGTAGTGTTTGTTTTAATGTTTTTGCTGCAATGTTTTATTTAAGTTAATGAAAATATACGTTTTATGTGCAATTATGACCAATTGTGAGCGTCTCGTGAACGGGGCCTTAAAAGTTGGTATCACAGCCAAAGTTTAAGTGAAATGGGTAAATTTTCAAAAGAAACCTAAACTTAAAATGAAAATGGGACGGAAAGGGAAGGTATGCCAGTTCGAGTAGCTGCGTGCCATGAGGTATCTTCTTTAATGTTAACTGGCATTATGTGCGCATGTTATGTAGTTTATGTGTTGTTAGTAGATTTAGGTACTCATGTAGTTAGGATAGGAAATGATTCGGGTTTGAAGAGTAAAGTGAGTGGCTAATCACAACTGGCCACTGTAATTTGAGACTTACTATACTTGACATAAACTAAGTTGTTCCCTTGAATGACCGTGTTAGTGTTTGAATCTTATAGTGTATTTGAGGATGGCCGGTGGTAGATCATCGAAAGCTTCATGTGGTGGAGGTCGTGTTGGATGTGGTGCTGAACCACGGGTCACGATAGGAAGGCCTAGATTAGAAAAAGTGGTTCATGAAGAAGTCGAGACTCCTCATCCAAATGGCGGGGATGAGAGTGCTAACTTAAAAGCCTCAGTGAAGGAGGCTATTGTGAAGGAAATGCATCAGGTCATGCAGACGATGTTACCCTCTGTGGTGACTGAAGTGATTAAGGTTGTAAGAGAAGGAGAAAGGAGGGAGAGGAATAGGTCCCTGGGAGAATGGGAATGACCGGAGACTGAGACAGTTTTTCCGAAGATGAAGAAGAGGAAGAAGAGCCTGCACCGGAGCAAGCACGAGGCTTCAACTACGGGGTATTTCAGAGATGCAAGCCCCAAACCTTCGGTGGTAATGGTACCATTGTTGCTGCTCACCGATAGTGAGAGAGATGGAGGTGGTACTGGATATCAGCGAGTGCTGGGAAGATCAGAAGGTGAAGTTTGTTGGCCACTCGTTTGTGGACTCGGCATTGTGTTGGTGGGACAATATTGTCCAAGCCGACGGTAGTTGGGTGATTAGAAGAATGAGGTGGTCTGATCTAAAGAAGTTGGTGATTGAGGAGTTCTGTCATCATAAGGAGATGGAAAAATATGAAAGAGAGTTCCTGCAGCTGGAGGTAAAAACAATGACATATCAGCAGTACACCACCAAGTTCAATGAGATGGCACGACTGCTGCGGATCAAGTGACACCCTTGTCATGAAAAATTAAGAGGTATATACAGGGTTTGCCAGCAGATATCCGTAGGCACATGATCGCTGCACAGCCAAGCACGTTTAGGTCAGCGGTTGATTTGGCCGGGAGGTTGTATGATGAAAAGACTGTGGTGGTGGTTAAAGGCAGCAACAAAGATGGTGATGATTATAATTGGAATAGGAAGTGACTTGGACATGGCAGAGCCGCTCCAAACAACAAAGGAGCACACGTGGATGACCGACGTGTGGTCACATCTGGTGCGGTGTCGTGGAGGTGTGTTAAATGTGGACGAGAGCACACTAGCGAATGTAGAGTGGGATCCAATGTCTGTTTATGTTGTCGGAGGACTAAACATGTGGCAAAGAACTTAGAGGTAACGAGGTGTTATACTTTTGGCGAGGAGGGCCACATGAGCGGGGACTGCAAGATGCCTAGGGCTAAAAGTTCTAGTGCAGGAAAGAAGAAGATCGGGGCGGAAGGGCAGATGGCGAGTGCCAGAGCGTTCACGATGACACAGGAGGAGGCTAGGACAGACCCCCGATGTTGTGTCAGGTACGTTTCTAGTAAATGAAACTTTAGCCTCTATGTTATTTTATTCTGGTGCTAGGAAGTGTTTTATTTCTGCTGATTTCTATGCTAAATTGTCGGTTAGTAGTAAGAATACAGATACACCCTTTGACGTAGAAGCTGCCATAGGTACGTCTGCATTTCAAAGATGATAGAAGGATGTGACATAGAACTAGAAGGTCACAAATTTCCTGTTAGACCATTTGTGATGACCTTAGGCGGGTTCGATGTAGTCCTTGGAATGGATTGGTTGTCAGACCACGAGACGAATATTGTGTGTTACAAGAAGATGATTCGATTGACAGCGCTAGATGGGAGTTTGGTGACGGTTTATGGTGATCGAGTCATGACGATCCCGAAAGTGATTTCAATGGCGGTAGCGGGAAAGTGCATGAGGCGTGGATGTAGTGCCTACTTGGCCTACGTGAAGGATATGAATACGCCAACACCATAACTGACTGACATACCGATGGTGTGTCAATTTCCAGACATGTTTCCTTTAGACTTACCAGGAGTGCCACCAGACCACGAGAACAAGTTCTAGATTGACTTGATACCGGGTGCCCAACCTATCGCTAAGGCACCGTATCGGTTGGCTCCGACTAAGATGAAAGAGTTGATGGAGAAATTACAAGAGTTGCTTGATAAGGGGTTCACTAGACATAGTATCTCTCCTTTGGGTGCTTCGGTCTTATACGTAAAAAAGAAAGACGGTGGTATGAGGATGTGTATTGACTACCGGGAGTTGAACAAGTTAACGGTGAAGAATTGGTACCCGTTAACGAGAATCGATGATTTTTTTAATCAGCTCTAGGTTACTAGTTGGTTTTCAAGGATAGACTATCAATCTGGTTACCATTAGTTGAAAGTAAAGGAGCAGGATATTCCTAAAACAGCTTTTGCACGCGTTATAGACAGTACGCATTTCTCGTTATGTCATTCGGGTTAACCAACGCGCTTGCTGCTTTTATGGATTTGATGAATCGAGTGTGTCGGCCGATGTTGGATAAATTAGTGATTGTGTGTATCGATGATATTCTGATTTATTCAAAGAGCGAGGAAGAGCATGCCGGACACATTCGGGAGGTGCTAGAGACCTTGAGAAGGGAGAAGTTGTACGCCAACTTCTCCAAGCGTGTGTTCTAGGGGGCGAAGCCTAGTTCTTGGGTCACTTAGTGAATCCTAAAGGGATTATGGTGGACCCGGCAAAGGTGGAGGCGGTGACGTAATGGAAGTCTACAAAGACGCCATCCGAGATTCGTAGTTTCTTAGGTTTGGCGGGCTATTACAGAAGATTCATTTAAGACATCTCTAAGATAGCATCTCAGTTGACGAAGTTGACCCAAAAAGATGTAAAGTTTGTATGGGGTCAAGCTCAAGAGAAAGCGTTTGAGGAGTTAATGGCGAGGTTGACTCAAGCTCCTCTCTTATCGTTACCTAATGGAAGAGAAGATTTGGTGGTTTATTCAAATGTTTCCTACTTGGGGTTGGGATGTGTGTTAATGTAATGAGGAAAGGGTATAGCCTATGCATCCCGACAGTTGTAGGTTCCTGAGGTTAGTTATCCTACTCATGACTTGGAGCTAGCAGCCGTGGTCTTTGCATTAAAGATATGGAGGCGCTACCTCTACAGGACGAACCGCACCATATTCACTAACCAAAAGAGCTTGAAGTACTTCTTCGAGCAGAAATACTTAAACATGAGGCAAAGTAGATGGTTGGAGCTCATAAAGGATTATGATCACGCGATCCATTACCATCCAGGCAAAGCCAACGTGGTGGCGGATGACCTTAGCCGAAAGGAGAGACCCAAGCCGATTTTGGTGAAGGCTTACCACTTGATCATGACCTCTGCTATGATAAAGCAAGTCAAGGAACTTCAAGATCAGGCATTGAATGAAGATCATCTTAACTCTGAAAGAATGAGAGGTCTAGTCGCAGAGTTGGGTGAAAACATACTCGGTGTTAGGACCCGATTTGGACGGATGTGGATTCCATGTTTTGGGGGTCTACGTGTGAAGATTATGGATGAAGCTCATAAGACTCGATACTCTATTCATCCTGGTGCTACGAAGATGTACCAAGACATGAAGAAAGATTATGGTGGCCAGGTATGAAGCGTGATGTTATGGAGTATGTGAGTAAGTGCCTTACTTATTTACAAGTGAAGGCGGAGCATCAGAAGCGGTATGGGAAGATCCAACCTTTGGTATACTTGAGTGGAAGTGGGAACACATCACCATGGACTTTATAACAAAGGTACCATGTATCACACGACGGTACTATGCCATATGGGTGATAGTGGACTGTTTGACAAAGAGTACTCACTTCCTACTGATTCATGAGACATATTCATCCAAGTGGTTGGCGGATTAGTTCATTAAATAAATTGTAACTCATCATTGTGTGTCGTTGTCTATTGTGTCTAATCGTGACACCCATTTTACATCCAAATTCTGAAAAATGTTCCACGATGCTATGGGGATAGGGTTGCATATTAGCATGGCTTATCATCCTCAGATAGATGATCAGTCACAGAGGACCATTCAGACGTTGGAAGACATGCTTCGGGCATGTGCCATTGTTTTTGGAGGAAATGGGCATGACCACTTACCGTTAGCTAAGTTCTCATATAACAACAGTTATCATGCGAGCATTGGTATGCCCTCATATAAGATTCTATATGGGAGGAGAAGTAGAAAACCCGTGTGTTAGGGTGATATTGGCCATAAAGAGTTAGGGAGGGTCGAGGTGGTCGAAGCTACGACTGAGAAACTGGAAAGGATCAAAGCCTTTATGAAGGTAGCTAAAGATACGCAAAAGTCATATGCTGATAAGAGATGTTGACCGATTGAGTTTAAGGTGGGTGATAGAGTTATGTTAAAAGTCTCACCTTGAAAAGGTATCATTCGGTTCAGAAAGCGGGTCAAGTTGAGCCCGAGATACATAGGGCCTTTTCGAATCATTGCTCGAGTAGGGGAGATGGCCTATAGACTAGAGTTACCTGATGAGTTCAGTGGAATTCACCCAACATTCCATGTATCTCATGTGAGAAAATGTTTAGTAGACGAGGATATGATTGTACCACTGGAGGATATCAAGTAAGATGAACGGCTCAATTATGTGGAGCAACCGGTGGTGATCATTAATCGCAAGGAGAGGAGGTTATGGAATAAAGTGGTTCCTCTTGTGCATGAATAGTGGAAGCATAGGAAGGGATCTGAGTCTACGTGGGAGACGAAAGAAGAGATCAGACAGTGTTACCCATGATTGTTTGATGAATAACAATTTTTGGGGACAAAACCTATATAAGGGGGTGGACTTGTAACACCCGTTATATTTTTGAAGAGAAACTAAAGAATAAAGTGAAGGAAGAGAAAGAAATGCAAATTTACCCAAACTAAGGGGTACAAAGTGTCCAAAAAGTACAAAAGTTTAAATGTTTGTAAATAAAGGCGGTATGGCCACCCATATGTAAGAATTCATGGTTTAAGATAGAGAAGGAAAAAGGCAGAAAGCTTTCGGGTTTTTGAAGAAACAAGAAGAAATTTTTGAGCTCAAGATAAGAATTCATGGTTTTAAGATGTTTTAGCTGGCCTTAGCCTCGGTTAAATGCCTATGTGTGTTTATGTGTTCGGTTGTGTGTGTTTTGGTGGGTTACTAGGCAGTTGAACTCAATTGCAAATGGGTTTCGAAGAAGCCACGCCTAAGAGGCAGCAAAGGTGAGTTCAAGAACCCCCTTTTTACTTTTTATAAACTGTTTTGGGGCTGCAAATGCATGTGTAAACGTTTTAATAAAATTGGGTTTTATACCCGTATGTGTTTATGTGTGTATGTTGCAGGTGGGGTTTGATTTTGGGCTATGTATGTGTTTGATGTTGTTATGGTTGTGTTCCTAAGGCTTAGAATGTATGATTTAAGCTTGGAACTTGATGGATGATGATTGGGGACCGCATTATGATGTTAAGTGTGATATAGACTGCTCATGCGCCCAAACAATAGCCATGAGCCCAATAGAATTAACTACCTAAGTGTCCCATGGGTCCAAACCTCATGCGCCCAAATAGTACTCATGCGCCTAGAATAAGGCTGAAATTGACTAAGTGTTCATGTGCGCATATAGCTCATGCGCCCTAATAGTGCCAATGCACCTTAAACTTGCCCATGCACCTAAGTGTTCCCCATGCGCCTGCATAGTGCTCATGCGCCTGCATAGTGTTCATGCGCCTAAAGACTTAGAAATATTTTCTGATTTTGGGGAAATTTTGAAAAGTTGGCTTTGACTTGGGAGGTTCCCGGGGCTATGTAAGTTGACTTTTTGAAGTCACAGATGATGTGATGGGCGATGTATGATTGATGCTTATGGATGTTGGTATGTTGCATGATTGTTATGTCATGTGTGATGGTGCCTTCTATGGCGATGTTTTGTATGATTATGTTATGTTCCATCCTATGTATGTTTATCTATCCCATGGATTTACGTGTTACATTTGTGAAAGAAATGATAAAGTATTATTAATGTAAAGTGATAGATAAAGAAAAGTGGAACATAATGATAGAATGTATGCATTAATGAAAGAGAAAGTAAAGAAAGGCTTGCAAGCAAAATGTGCGAAGGTCCAAGACTCTAAAATGTCATAAGCTTAACTGTGTGTGGTTTTAGCTAACCCTTAAGGATACATGCAGGGGTTAAGTCTTTGTGACTGATCACTGATATAGTACATGGTTTATAGTGATTATTCACCCCGGTGCTGCTGCCAGGCTATGTGCGTTATGGAAGTCATTTATGATCTTCGGCCTAGTACATGCTTTGTGCATACGTTTCGGGTGTAGTATACAGTGCGGATCTTTGTCGCTTTCCCTAGTGCTACTGCCAGGCTATGTGCGTTATGGAAGTCATTTATGATCTTCGGCCACTACCCGCTTTGTGCATACATTTGCGGTATAGCGAATGACACTAATCCCAAAAGAGATAAAGAGATAAAGAAAGAAAGTGATGAACATTAAAGGAAGAGAATAATGTTATTATCTATGTGTACGTACGATGTGTGATCATGTACGAAACTACAGTATGATTTGAAAGAAAATAAAGAACGGTTTTGAATGAAAGTAATGTATGTTTTATTTTAAAACCAGAACTCACTTAGCGACGTTGACTTTTATGTGTTCCCAGTTGGCAGGTAGGTTGCTGAGGATGGCACGGGGCGGCTACTTGGCTCTTTTTGGATGGCATCATTTTTATAATGTTTTTGTGATGTAATGTAATAAGTATTTTGAAATTTGATAACGATGTATTATTTTGCAAAAGCTTTTATAATGAAATGAAATGTTTGTTTTAATGTTTCCGAACTGTAGGATTCTATGTGCCCAAGACACTTAGAATATTGATGTGGTTAGTACGTTATGATCCAAGTCGGGTTATACCCAATTACAAGCTTAGCAAACACCAATTGATATTTAATTGATGATATCATCATACAATTAAATATTTACACCAAATTTAGGAAATGGGTTTTCTAAATAAATTGCATGAGAGATGGAACAAATTATAAGGATAATTTGTTGATGAATTTATTGTTATTCTTGTCATTTAAAAGGGGTTTAAATAACAATAATAATATATGAGTGTACCTTAATTAAATTGTTTTATTAAAAGGGACATATGTCACATTTAATCATATGTCTAAATTGTGACATTTCAATGCATGTTACATGGCTAATTCTAATATATTGTGTTAGTAGTTTTAAGGAGGGAAAATGATTTTGAATCTCCATATTTTATTTTGGCCGCCCCCTTTGATTCTATTGGACATTTTTATGTCTTGAAAACACACAAATATTAACAAGCTACACACTCTTTCCTTCTCTTCAATCCATACATGCAAGATTGACAAAAAGGCTCCTCTCTCTCTCCCTCAAGAGTTTCGGATTTTTCCAGCAGGAAGAAAGAGTTCTTGGAGCTTCTTTGTGGTGTAATTTCTCCCTAACAAGAAGGGTTCTTGCAACAAGCTTTGGGTATACAAGTTTGAGGACCTCTACTTTGAGCTCTTGGCCGATTTCAAGCATCCAATACCTCCTTTCTTTGTTGTTTTTCTTGCTGGAGAAAGGTAGTTTGGCAGCCCCTTTTGTGGCTGCCATATCATGTACGTTTATGTATGCATAGCTAGTATTACTTACATACTAAAGGTCCTCTTGTTTGTGGTTTTGTTTACAACTTATAACATCAAAATAAAACCTGAAATTTCATACTATAAAATGTTATAATGATTATCTTCCGCTGCGTTTCACAGTTTAAATGGTTAAACAAGCTGAAATATTGTGTAATAAACCACAACAATGGCATCTAGAGCCGGTTATGTAGGTAGCTAGCTTGCTTTGATTCTTATGATTTCGTTTTATGGACTTTAAAACCCCTTTTAGGGGCTGCTAAGTTCATATAATATGAACCCCAATCTTTCAAAGTCATATCACACATGCTTGTGATTAAACTTTGAAAGATATACATGTTTATTATTTGTTTTGTTTGGACAAAATAAAACCTGAAATTTCAGTTTATGTTGGCTGAAATTTCGTGGTTTTAAGTGGGGTTTTCATCATTCTTTTGGATGATATGATCATATGTTGTTTATGTGCATAACCTAGCATTTGGCCTTGTTTTTTTTTGGATGAATGCATTGGTTGTTTTGGCTTATTCAATGGGTTGTATATTATTTTATTTGTGCTTAGTATAAAAGGTGTAATTTATTTATTATTGGATGTAATAAATAGACTAGGTGAATTTTTCATTTTACTAGATATCATGTATTAGGACTTTATATCTTGTAATATGAAGACATGTGCCTTGGAAGCACAAAGGAAGACACAAAAGAAACATGGAGCATTTTGGATGCGGTTTCAAGTGGGTTTTTTTGGATGCCTTCTATATGTTCTCTTGTTGTAACCTTAGAAAAGACCTAATGACAACACTTGTGATGGCAAACAAGTGTTGTCAATTTAAGGGCTATGGTTATGCACATATGGTTGTTCATATTTATGCTTGGTTGTATGTTTGTTGTTTGTATGTATGGTTGATATTTTGACATGTGCTACAAACTAATTTACCCTTAACAAGCTAATAATGATGGTTTTAGTCATTAAAAGTTAATAAAACGTTATTAAAATGATTTAATGGTTTTAAGGATTAAAATAGTTTTAATCAAAGGACCATAGAGTACCTTGTATTTGAAAGCATGCAAATACAAGTACATAGAGCTTTCTAACAAGAATTGTAAAATTGTTAACCCTTTTGAAAATAAGTTAAACACCATCCTTTTACACAACACTTAAGTTACTTGAAAACTCTTAGTGGGATAAAGGTCACCTAACCACTTTGAGGGAACTTGTAACTTGAGGTGAGAATACTATGTTTGTGGGATAAAGGTCACCTAACCACTTATGTAGTAAATTCATATGTGTGTGTAAGTAGGACAACTTGATTTATAAAATATATTGAATGGATCACCTAAAATATGTTTTATAAAAGGTGTTGATGGGATAAACATGCCGTTGATTAACATAAGATGCTCAAACGATCCCATACCACTAGAAGTTGCAATAGGTTGCAATTGTCATTCACGACTGCCTTGTTTATTTAAATAATGGGATAAAGGTCACCTAACCAATATTTAAATATAACATTGAATTCTAGAATTTTATTTATTATAGTCTATGCGACATAAAGGGTGTTAATAAATGAAATAAATTTTATCACAATTACTAAAATGGAACTTTGTAATATCTTGTAGATGGCCGACAACAACACTAATAACGATGTAGCAAACCAAAACAACCAATCTCTGAAGGCGATCCTTCAAGGGATCGTCTAACACCTAACAACTTCATGGATTGGTACCGCAACTTGAGAATCGTTCTCAAACAAGAAAAGCGGGCCTACATCCTTGATGATCCCATCCCCGATGAACCTAACGAGGAGGATGTGGAGGCCTATAATGATTGGGTTAAATATGTGGAAGACTCCATCCAAGTCTCTTGCCTAATGTTAGCACGTATGACACCTGACCTCCAAAAGGAGTATGACTCCATGGAGCTTATGACACGATCACTCAGTTGCGGGAAACATTCCAGCAACAAGCTAGGGTGGAACGCTTCGAAACGGTTCGAGCGCTTCATGCATGTAAGATGGAGGAATCCCAATCGGTTTCATCTTATGTTCTTAAGATGAAAAGCCACATCGACCGCCTTCAAAGGCTAAATTGTCCTGTCTCAAAGGAGTTGGCCACGGATTTGATCCTTAATGGCCTAACTAAAAGGTTTGAGGCGTTCGTTATAAATTACAACATGAACGGATGGGACAAAAGCATAAATGAACTTCATTCAATGCTCAAAACAGCCGAGGCGGGAATGGGTAAAAGGGTTTTACCGTTCTCACCATTAATGAAGGTGGGAGAGAGAGAAGGTCTCTACCCCCTCCTAAGGCAATTGTTGCAAAAGGAAAGGGGCAAGTTAGGGGAAAGGGGAAGATGGTTGTTAGGACGGAACCTCTGAAGCCCAAAGAGAAGAAGCAAAAGGTTGCTGTAAACGACCCATGCTTCAAGTGTGGTGAGATAGGGCATTGGATGAGAAACTGTCCAGTCTATCTCAAAGAGTTGAGAGAAAAGAGGGATGCGGGGCAAACCTCAGGTATAATTTATATGATATATGTTGAGCTAAATGTTATTTCTTCTAACACATGGGTATTAGATACCGGATGTGGAACTCACATTTGCAATTTGTTGCAGGGGTTCAAAAGAAATGAGCATTATGAGAAAGGGGAAATAAGTCTTTTCATGGGCAATGGTGCAAAGGTTCACGTGGAAGCCCAAGGAGACTACATTTTGAAGCTTCCAAGTGGTTTGGAAGTCATTTTACATAATGTATTATATGCTCCTAGTTTGACTAGGAACATTATCTCTGTTTCCCGTTTAAGACAATATGATTATGATTTCAAGTTTGTTGACAATGAAATTCATGTTTCTTTAAATCATATGTTTTATTTTAAGGCTATACCTTGTAATGGTATTTATGAATTGGTTCATGAAAACACAACATATGATAGCTCAATATACCAAGCAACCACCAAAAGACTCAAATTAGATTTAAGTGATACCTACCTTTGGCATTGTCGTCTTGGTCATATAAATAAGAAACGTATACAAACACTTCAAAAGAATGGTCTTTTAAAAACAAATGAATGTGATTCATTTGATGTATGTGAATCTTGTTTACAAGGAAAAATGACTAAGGCACCCTTTAGTGGAACTAACGAAAGGGCAAAAGATTTATTAGATATCATACATTCGGATGTATGTGGTCCTTTTAAGCCAATGACTAGGAATGGTGAAAAATACTTCATTACCTTTACCGACGATTATAGTCGCTATGGGTATGTGTACTTATTAAGGCATAAAGATGAAGCTTTTGAAATGTTCAAAATCTTCAAAAATGAAGTAGAAAATCAACTCAACAAGTCAATTAAAATTCTCCGCACAGATAGAGGTGGTGAATACCGAAGGGATGAGTTTCAAGATCATCTTAGAAGTTGTGGGATTGTCTCACAACTCACTCCACCTGGAACACCACAACATAATGGTGTGTCTGAGAGGAGGAATCGAACCTTATTAGATATGGTTCGATCTATGATGGCTAGAAGCACATTGCCTCTATCATTCTGGGGTTTCGCTTTGCTCTCCGCGGCCCGTATTCTTAATATAGCCCCAACCAAAAAGGTGGAAAAGACACCTTTTGAGATATGGCATAGAAGAGTTCCATCCCTATCATACTTGAGGGTTTGGGGTTGTGAGGCTTATGTTAAGACTCTCACCACAAACAAATTGGAAGTCCGATCCAGCAAGTGTATCTTCATTGGATATCCTAGAGATTCTATGGGATATTATTTCTATGATCCACTGGAACAAAAGGTGTTTGTTGCCAGAAAGGGTGAGTTCTTAGAAACAAAGTTCCTTATGAAGGAACTAGTAGTAGAACAGTGGATCTTGAGGAAGATCAAGAACCACAGCCTGATGCACATCTGGTTGAAACTAGCACTCAACATGAGGATGTTGAGCATGATCAAGTGGTTGATCAATACACACAAAACGTTCGCAGAAGTGGTAGAATTAGTAATCCACCTGAAAGATACGGATTTTTCATGGATGGATGCTATGTGGTAGATTCAGATGAACCAACCACATATCATGATGCAGTGTCCAATTTGGATTGTGACAAATGGCTTGAAGCCATGAGCATTGAGATGCAATCCATGTATGACAATCAAGTTTGGGAACTTGTTGTACCACCTCTTAATTCCAAGGTAGTTGGAAGTAAATGGGTTTTCAAGAAGAAAACCGATATGCATGGAAACTTGGATACTTATAAAGCTAGACTTGTAGCAAAGGTTTCACTCAAACTCAAGGGGTTGATTATGATGAAACTTTCTCTCCTGTAGCGATGCTAAAGTCTATAAGGATATTGTTTGCCATAGCTGCTCATTATGATTATGAGATTTGGCAATTGGATGTCAAAACCGCTTTCCTAAATGGATATCTTCAGGAAGATGTCTATATGGTTCAACCTGAAGGTTTTGTCGATCCAAACATCCTAATAAAGTATGCAAATTGAAGAAATCAATCTACGGATTGAAACAAGCATCGAGAAGCTGGAATCACCGTTTTGATGAGGAAGTAAAAAATTGCGGCTTCATCAAAAACGTTGATGAGGCTTGTGTGTATAAGAAGGCTAGTGGGAGCATAATAACCTTCCTAGTATTATATGTTGATGACATACTACTGTTTGGAAATGACATTCCAACCATGGAATGTGTAAAAACCTGGCTTGGAAGTTGTTTTTCCATCAAAGATCTTGGTGAAGCCGCCTATATTCTAGGAATAAAGATCTATAGGGATAGATCAAGGCGGCTAATTGGTTTGAATCAAAGTGCATACATTGACAAAATCTTGAAAAGGTTCAAGATGGAAAACTCTAAGAAAGGTATTGTACCTATTCAAAGAGGGACAATATTGAGTACGACTCAATGTCCAAGCTCAAAGGAGGAACATAATAGAATGAAGGCAATCCCATATGCATCTGCTATAGGATCCATCATGTATGCAATGAGGGACAATATTGAGTACGACTCAATGTCCAACTACAACCATGGTATAATTCGGTAATAAGCTCCTTAAATAATGCATCAATTCTAAGTCTAAACCAGCTCCATCTTCGTCTATATTTATGTCATATGTATTATGTTCTGCCATTACGTCATCAAGTGCATGAAACACTTCATTATTTGTTGTTGGATTACGTACGTTTGAGGCCCAAGGTCTTCAATATCTAAAGCATTAGGATATTTCACACCATGATAACCCATGTCATGTATGTTCAAAGAAACCCACACACATATATGTGTCATAAATCATAGGTAAATTCTCAAGTGACCAGTTTGAATTGGCACAACATATACACGGGCAACATGTTTTTGCCTTCACTATTGAGATGGTGTTTCAAAATCTCCATAATGTTTTGTAGTCCATATAAAAAATCAGGAGATTTCAATTTCCCAAGTAAAACCACTCTTATCAATTGTCATCACTATTTCATTATTAATAATTAAATTGGGATATATACACAAAAACATACATATATACATCTAAAACATAGACACTCGATTACGTATTACAATTGTAAAATAACAATCATATTTTTAATTACATTAATTTTATATAAATTAAAGACATACACTTACACAACACATACTTAGATGCATATATACATAAATAAAAGTTTGCAAGTGAAAACACGTACCTTATCGATCAAATAGATATATGAAGGAAATCGCACTACTCAACCACAACAAGATCTTGTATATTAAAAATAAAATAAAATAATTTAAATGATCATATTCTTTCAAGTAATTGATAATTCATAACATTATATATATATATATATATATATACACACACACACACACATACATACATCTACATACATATATATATATATACATACACTATATACATAGACATAAATAAATACACACATACACATACATATACACGTACACATACACACATATTTACATACACATACACAATATTTACATACGTTTACAACTACACATACATATACATACAGAAACTAACACAGATATCCATAAACACAATAATTGCTAGAGATACATGTACATATATATATATGTATACATACACCAACTACAACCTAAGAAACACACAATTTCATTAAAAATTGAAACTTAAATTGTTTAGCTTCAAGAATATTCAATGTAGGGATAAAAGTGGGTAAAAATGATTACATGTGGCCGATGGCAGGGTACAAGGGTCACACGAGAGAGGTAGTTGGAGGTTTTGTCTGGTTTGAGTCGAAAATTTCCTGATTTGAGATTGAGAATTAACTTAGGTTTTTGTGGCTAAAGTGGTGTGAATGTGAGCCATAGATCCCTTTTGCCCTAGAGTACTGGATAAAAAAAATAAAAATAAACAAATAAAACTTAAAGCGACGACTTGTCGTCGCTAATAAATTTTCATCAGGGTGTATGTCCCTCCACCGCACCAAACTCTATTGTGACGACAATTGACGGAAAAAATAAAATTTGGAATAAAAGATGTTGGACCAAAAGAACCAATGAGCCAAGATCAGAAAACCTCTAAGTCCCACATGATATCACAACACTGCTGAAGGCTTCATCAGCAGTTCGACAAGTGCTGAAAACTCCAACAGCTCAGATCAAGTGCTGCAGACTTCAACAGCTGAAGATTAAAGTGCTGAAGTTCAACAGCTGAAGAACACAAGTGCTGAAGCTGAACAACTGAAGAACCCAAGTGCTGAAGCTGAACAGCTGAAGAACACAAGTGCTGAAGCTGATGTCCAAAGTATTGAAGTACAACAGCTGAAGAGTCTACAAGTACTGAAGATCAACAACTGGTGTACAAAGTCTGAAGACAAAGACTGAAGACATCAGCTGATGATATCTACTGAAGTCATCAGCTGATGAAACGTCTGAAGTTCAAGTCTGAAGATCAAGTACTGAAGTTTCAGTAGTTTGTCACAACAGCTGAAGAGTACTTCTTCAGTAGTTGGGATATCAGTAGTTTTATGTTTTTACTTTCAGTAGTTTTGTAAAACGACTGAAGAGCTTGTTCTTCAGTCGTTGTAGTTTCAGTAGTTTTATGTTTTTCAGTAGTTATAATAACTGATAACACTTAGTATTTTGTAAGGAGATGTCAGCTGTTTTGACATCTTCAGTAGTTGTGTTTCAGTTGGAATAATTTTGTTAGATGTCACTATCAAGTGACATCAGCAGACGTCACATCACTTATATAAGAGGTGTCGACCTAATTGTAATTGTGACACTACCACGAAAGCGAATATTGAATGAAATATATTTGCAGAATTCTCTCTTTCTATAACCGTTTTTGTTCTTTATTGGATATCGTTTTGTTCTTGTGAATTGGCTAATTCATTGTTAGAATTCCGCCGCTATACTCTCTAATCAATCAAACGTAGATCACTGATCCTAACAAGTGGTATCAGAGCAGGTTAATCATTGATCGATCTAACAATTGATCATTGAAACTGCTAATTGAGATCTGTGTTTGATTGAATTAGCATATTCGCAAGAACTGTTTATAGATTATTGAATTTCTGTCGCTTTCGTTCATTTATTTTGAGATCTCTCCTGGTTCAATTGGTTGTTGTGTTTTGTTCTGAATCTGTTTTAGCTTAATTGAATTTGATTGAATCTGAGATGACTACTCCTTCTAATGATCCTCACAATACCGGTTCCTCAACCAAGCCTCTGATGCTGGTTAGGACCGAGTATAACATATGACAACGAAGAATGCTTCATCACCTGTCTGTTAACAGTTCAGGTTGTTGGACATCTGTGGTACATGGACCACATAAGCCTATGGTGAACAATCCGGAAACCAATCAAATGGTTCCGAAGAAGAATGAACAATACTCTGATGAAGATCGGAAACTGTTTGAGATTGATGCTAAAGCCCATGGACTTCTGGCCATGACACTGCCTAATGAAATCTATTCAGGGCTTATGCATCATGAAACTGCTCAAGATCTCTGGAATGCCCTGAAGGAACAATTCGATGGCACAGATGAGGTCTTAGCAAACAACAGAGAAATTCTTGCCCAACAATATGAGACATTCTCTCATAGAAAGGGTGAGACACTGACTCAACAGTTTGAGCATTTTTCCTGCTTGATCTCTGAGCTGAAAATGGTGAAACAGGAATACACCAATAGCCAGATGAATAACAGGTTCCTCAGATCACTGCCTGAGAGATGGGACACATACACTATTCTACTACGCTCAAGTGCAAATCTGGATGGCCTATCTCTCACCCAACTTCATGGGAAACTGCTTACATTCGAAAGAGAGATAGAGCAGAAGAGGAAACTGTCCTCATCAGGAAAGCTCACTAATGACTTTATACCAGGGAATACTGCCTTGGTTGGTCATGAGTCAGAATATGCTGCATCTGAAGGCAATTATGATGAGCATATTGATTTCTCTTCAAATAGTTCTAATCATGCATTTGTTGGTATTGAGAGTCATTCTGGCAGTAATAGTGACAATCTATGCTTCATTATGGATGATCTAAAAGGAATAGCTGATGATGATCTAGAAGAGATGGATATTCTGAGCCAAATGGCATTGATTAATATCAGATCTCAGAAGTGCTATAAGAGAACTGGCAGGAAATTTCCTGGACTCTCTGGCAAAACCAAAGTTGGTTTTGACAAGAGTAAGTTGAGGTTTCACAAATGCCAAAGGCTGGGACACTTTGCAAGAGAGTGTAGATCAAGGATCTAATCTTCTGCACCCTTTGTGACATTTCCTAGTACTAGTCCACAAAACAGAGGGCAACATCCTGCTGGTTCTGGTCATCATTCACATCCTAGATCTCCTGCATACTTGTTCCTAGGGTCAAATGTCATATCCTTATCCCTGCTATTATATGCCTCAACCAAATCCTGTTCAAGCTCCAATTTCACAACAACCACAAGCTTTGCCTGAACCACAACCTTCCCAATCTCATCAACAAACTCAATCTCAACAACACAGCTTCTTCACCCCAGGAGTTGTTGACTGGAGCAGTTTACCAGATGACTTGTCTGGTCATGAACAACTGTTCTCAGGTGCTGGTCAACATGTGGTGAAAGTCCCTTTGGAAATCTAGCTCTTATGGCTTTGGATTCTGCTGATACTTCATCCACTAATGCCTCTACACCAAAGGTATCACTGGTATCCTCTGAGGCAAAAGCCAATTATGTTCTGAAACATGCATAGCAGCATTTGCATCTATTAGAGAAGCAAATATAGCTTTAATCAACAAGAACATTGAGCTAGAACAAATAATTTCCAAAAGCACAGCTGAATTTGAGTCTGTGCTTAATGATAAAAATGATGAGATTTACAAACTGAAATGCCAAATAACTGATGATAAGGCTAGGGAAGAGATACTTCTAGAGAAGTATAAAGATCTCAAAGAAACCTTGCAGTCACCCAGGTAGAGTGTGATAGATGGGTACAATCATGCAAAGGTTTTGAAATGCTTCTTAGTAAGCAATCTGCTTCAAATGTGAAGTTTGGCATTGGTTACAATCACACTGCTCCACCTACAGATTTTACTCCCAGAGCAGAGGTAGAATCTGATGGTGAGAGTAGTAACCAATCCATCTCATCATGTGATCTACTTTCTGATACAGCACAATCAGAAGTAGAAGTCAGCACCAAGCCCTCTCAGAACCTATCAGCTGATGTTGATGGTTCCACTGCTGACACTCACATGATCAATGAGTTGATCAACTCAGGAGTTAATTCTAAAAGTCCTGAAAGGACTAGAGAGCAGGATTTAACACCTGAAGTTCAAACTCCAACTCTGCCAGTACTGAAAAGAAGAAAACTGTCAGTAGAAAGAGTTTGAAGACTACTAAAGAGGTAGTCAAGAAAGAAAACAATGCTTCCAAAGTACTGAAGAGCAAGTCTTCAGTTGCTTCATCCTCTTTAGTTGATGATCAATCTAAGATGAAGAAGAAACCATGTGAAGTATGTGGTTTGTTCAATCATCTTACAGATGATTGCTGGTACAAAAGAGTTTCCAAACTCAAACATAAAGAAGAAATTAAAGAGAAAATGGTAAAATGAAAACTGAGTTTTAGACCACATTTGTATCAGCAACATCAAATCCTGTAACCCTTAAGTCCTCAAAGAAATCCAAAAAGGAAGGGGTTAATAGGTGACAGCTGAGAGTTGCTCAGAAGAAGAAGGTGCAACATAGGAACTTATCAAACTCCACTGGCAATGTGTCTGATGAGCTGAAAGCTTTATCACAAAATCAGACACAGCTGGTTATGATGGTTCAACATCTATTGGGAAGAGTTAACCAATTAGATGCTCCTATGTTGAAACCACAGAAAGGAGGTCCAAGCCAAAGGATTCCTCTTCTACACCATCTTCTTCCTCTCAGGCTGTTGTTTCCAATAACCTGTTAGTTTACCATCTATTGATGAGACCAGGCCAAAACCAAAAAGGTTTGGGTCTCCAAACTAACTGATTGTTTATTATTGCAGGGTTCTCCAACATGCCAAAGTAGCATCTGGTATGTAGACAGTGGGGGATCTATGCACATGACTGGAACAACTTTCTTCTTCATGACTACTCTCAAGGAAAGAAGGGCTTGTTTCTTTGGCAATGATGCTAGGGGTTACATCATTGGAAATGGCTTTGTCTCCAATGGAGAAATAAAGTTTGATGATGTTAATCATGTGGAAAATCTCAAGTACAATCTCTTGAGTGTCAGTCAAATGTGTGATAAAGGCCATGTTGCTCTTTTCACCAGTCAGAACTGTAGGATTCTCTCGTCCAAAGTTCTGCATTTGATTGATAAGGTGTTGGATGATCACACTCTCCTAAGAGCCAACAGGACAGGAAGAGTGTATGCCTTAGATCTTTCCAAGAAAATAGATCTCAGAGGCAATCCTTGCCTATTTTCCAAAGCCTCTTCTCAAGAATCTAAACTGTGGCACAGAAGGCTGGGTCATGTTAATTTCAAAAACATAAATCAGCTTATCCACAATAGTTTAGTTAGAGGCTTACCAATAAGGAGTTCCACTGTGATGAAACCTGCACTGCTTGTTTAAAAGGAAAACAGTACAAAGTCTCATTCCCTCCTATTGAAGAGCCTAAGTCCACTGCCTGCTTGCAATTACTGCATATGGATCTATTTGGTCCTGTGAGAGTAATGAGCATGGCAAAGAAGAAATATTGTCTAGTAGTTGTACATGATTACTCCAGATTTGTATGGACTTTCTTTCTACATTCAAAGGATGAGGTTGCTCAGAAGATTATTCACTTTATGTTGTATATTGAGAAGCAGTATTCCCTTCCAGTCAAGTGTATTAGGAGTGACAATGGAACTGAATTCAGAAACCATACACTTGATGACTTCTATCTTTCAAAGGGAATCAAAAGGCAGTTTAGCATCCCAAGGACTCCAGAACAAAATGGAGTAGTGGAGAGAAAGAACAGGACCCTAATTGAAGCTGCAAGGTCCATGCTGGCTGACTCTGGTTTGCCACTGACCTTTTGGGCTGAAGCTGTTGACACAGCTTGCTATGTGCATAATAGAGTCTTAGTAAACCAGAGGTTGATAAAGACTCCATATGAAGTTCTCCATCACTTGGCTCCTCTAATTTCATTTTTCAAAGCATTTGGGTGTCCCTGTTTTATTCTCAACACAAAGGATCAACTCCATAAATTTGATCCTAAGGTGGATGCAGGGTATTTTGTTGGTTATTCATCTACTTGCAAGGCATACAGAGTGTTCAACTGCAGAACAAAGATAGTTGAAGAGACTTTGCATGTGAAGTTTAATGAATCTCCTTTGGACAAGATTCCACAAAACCCTATGGAGTTGTTTGATTTGGACATACTGCAATATGTTCCTTATCAACCTCCAGCTGTTACAAATCATGTGGATAAATCATCTTCTGTAGCATGTCTTCCACCTGGTGGTATTGATGATGATGATGATAATATCAATACTCACCTATTCAATTTAGCGACCAACTGCCTGTGTCTGCTAAATTTGATGTTCCTGTAGCTTCAGCAGTTCCATCCACAACAAATGCTCATGAGATCTCTGTTTCCTCTACATCTTTTGAGTTACCATTTAATTCTTGGTTTCAAGAGTCTGCATCAACATCTGCTGCTGCTGAAGGTCCTACAAACACTTGCACAGATCTCATTGTTTATCAAGAACTGAAGAATCACCCCATGTCTCAGATTATTGGTGATATCAATGCTGGTGTTTCAACAAGAAGTCAATTGTCTAACTTCTGCTTCTATGCTCTCTTCATCAGTCAGCTAGAGCCAAAGAACTACCATGTTGCTTTGAGAGACAATGGATGGGTTGAAGCTATGCAGCTTGAACTACTTCAATTCAAGAAACAGCAAGTGTGGGAACTGGTTCCTCTTCCCCCAGGTAAGTGTGCAATAGGCACTAAATGGGTGTTTAGGAATAAAACTGATGAAAATGGGCTTATTGTTAAGAACAAGGCTAGACTGGTTGTACAGGGGTTTTCACCAGAAGAAGGTATTGACTATGATGAAACCTTTGCCCCTGTAGCCAGACTAGAGGCAATCAGATTGTTTTTAGCCTATGCTGCATTCCACAATCTTAAAGTTTTTCAAATGGATGTCAAAAGTGCCTTTTTATATGGTAAAATAAAGGAAGAAGTTTATGTGTGTCAACCACCAGGTTTTGAGGATAATAAACATCCTGAATGGGTGTATAAACTTGATAAAGATCTTTATGGGTTGAAACAAGCTCCTAGAGCCTGGTATGAGACACTTTCTACTTTTCTTCTTAAGAATAATTTCACTAGAGGCTCCATTGACAAAACTTTGTTTATTAAAAAGGTGGATCAGCATAAGCTACTTGTTCAGATTTATGTTGATGATATCATTTTTGCATCCTCTAATCCCTATTTGTGTGATGATTTTACAACATTAATGAAAAAGAGGTTTGAAATGAGTGCAATGGGAGAATTACAGTTCTTTCTAGGCTTGCAAATTAAACAAAAGGCTGATGGAACCTTTATTCATCAGTCAAAATATACAAAAGATCTTTTGAATAGTTTGATTTACAAAACTGTAAGCCCTGTTCTACTCCCATGTGCAACACCACACAACTGGATGCTCATCAGAAAGGTAAAGCTGTTGATGAAACACTTTACAGATGTATAATTGGGTCCTTGATGTATTTAACAGCTTCTAGATCGGATATTATGTTTGCTACATGTGTTTGTGCTAGATTTCAGGCTGCTCCTAAAGAGTCTCATTTGATTGCAGTCAAGAGAATCTTTAGATATTTGCAAGGTACACAATCTCTGGGTTTATGGTATTCCACTGGACACTCTTGCAAATTAGTTGCTTTTTCAGATAGTGACTATGCAGGGTGCAAGTTAACTAGAAAGTCAACTTCTGGTGGTTGTCAATTCCTAGGCAACTGTTTGGTTTCTTGGCAGAGTAAGAAACAAACATCTGTTGCTACATCAACTGCTGAAGCCGAGTACATTGCTGCTGCAAGTTGCACCTCTCAGGTACTCTGGCTTCAGAACCAACTTCTGGATTATGGCATTACAGAGACTAAGACTCCATTATTAATGGATAGTGCTTCAGCTCTGTGTATTGTTAAAAATCCAGTCCAGCACTCTAGGACCAAACATATAGAGATTAGACATCACTTTATTCGGGATTGCTTTGAAAAAGGTCTGATTGATCCTAAGTTTGTGCCTAGTGCTGATGAGCTTGTAGATATTTTTACTAAGCCTTTGGATAGTTCTACTTTCCAAAACCTTGTGTTAAGGCTTGGTATGCTGCAGCTAGAGTAAGTGACAACTACTGATGATTTCAGTAATAATTACTGGTGATCATGGTAACCATGTCACATATAAGTACCGATGAGTCCTTTCTCCTTCAGTAGTTTTATAACTACTGATGGTTAAATGCCTCACAAGTACTGAAGTACTTTATCTGTTCCAAACTACTGATGTAATTACAACTACTAATGTAGTTACAACTACTGAAATCACTACAAACAGATAAGTACTGACGTCCTATGAAACACCTGAAAAGCAGATGCAAAGTCTGATGAGTAAGTGTTGAGGACAGTATGAAACAGCTGCAAGGCTATGAATTGACGAAAACTACTGAAGAGAACTTTCTCTTCAGTTGTTTCTACAACTGCTGTTTCATTCTAAACAACTGAAGCAAAACCATGTCTTCAGTAGTTTTATAACTACTGATGACTAATACCAAGTCTTCAGCTGTTTACAACAACTGATGACAAAACCACTGTCTTAGTAGTTTTCACAACTACTGATGACAAACACCAAGTCCTCAGTTGTTTCATCATCTGAAGTCAAAACCATGGTCTTCAGTAGTTTTCTAACTGCTGATACCTAAAACCACGACTGCAGCTGTTTCAACGTCTGAAAGGGTAATACCATGTCAACAGTCGGTTTAAAACTACTGATGACTAACACCACACCCTTCAGTCATTTTCACCCCTACCCTATAAATACCTGTCCTCTTCTCTAATGTTTCATTAGCCGTTATTTTCTGAACATCTCTCTCTCAAACATGGCGACCATGAGTCTGAAATCACGACACAACTGCGTTGCTTACCTTACAAAGTCGGCTCTTAGAACAATATGATAATGCCATTGACTTAATGGTGGATTCCCCATATCGCACAGCTTTTCTCTTGAATCCAACCATTTACCCTGAATCCCTCAGTCAATTCTGGTCAAATGCTTCTGTTCATACTGATGTGTCTACCGGTCAGATCTCTGTTCGGTCCCTTATCAACCAGAAACCGGTGGTCGTTACAGCCGACATCATTCATCAGGCATTACATCTACACGATTCCACTGCTGTGATGCATACCCAAAGGGCACAACCGATATGTCCTTTATCAATCATGGGTATGAAGGTGATCTTCGAGCCACAACCGTTCTAAAGAAACATTTCCATGACGCTGAGAAACTCATTTTTCACATAGTAAATGTCTGCTTAGCCTCCAAGACATCTTCTAGGGATCAAATGTCATCCCAATGGCAACAGGTATTGTATTCTATTCTAGAACACCAACCGTTAAATTTTTCTGAAATTGTGTTCCAAGAAATAAAGAACTTGGCTCAGAAAACTGGGCAAACCGATGGCCATTATATCCCAGGTTTATGATGGCCATTATTTTGGATGAACTAAAATCTGATGGCCTTGTTGGCCTTGGAGTCCCTGCACCAGCTATTTTGGTGAGGTATACTCCAGGCACAACTCAGACCCTACACTCAAAGAAGCTGCCCGAATGCTAATGCCCAAGCACAGGGAACCCACAGCTTCCTCCATCAGAACCAAAGTCCCCACTAAACCAAAACCAAAACAACCCAAAACAGCTATTCAGGGAGATGAGTCCCCTGAAGATGCTCCTGCACCACCAACGCAGGCTATACTTGCTGGCTTAAACCCCCCAGCAGTATCAGAGACTCTACCAGCCATAGCCGCTTAGGATTCCTCTCAAAAGGAGCCTGCAGCCACCACACAAGGGGTACCCACACATTGGGATCTTCTTCACTTGAGGAGATTGCCATTGAAGAGCACCTTCCTCCCCAGGTGCACACTGCTTCTACCCCATCACCCCATGCAATTGCCCCTCAAAGTCCAAAAATAATTATTGCAAATGTGCTGACTCAGTTGCATGCCTCTCCTCCGCCCCAAATACCACCACCAAAGGGGAGAACCACAGACTTTGAGGAAGAGGATCAACATGTTTCTGACAACCCACAGCATCAGGGTTTACAAATTCTATCTCATGGTGTAGATAGGGAGATTAGAATATCTAGTGAGGCTGCCACCTCTTCTGCATTAGCACATGATCAGAATGAGGCTGGTAACATTGCTAAGACCTCACTAGAGGCAATAGCTGATGAAGGACATAGTCCTGAGGCTGGAAGTCCCCAGTTCCAAGACAAAGGGGCACATGCTACAACTGGTCTACACCAGTGCATGTTATCCTGCTACAAGCAGGAGGTCAGATGATTCAGCTTCTACTGATGATGACCTGGGCTTTTTATGACGTTCTAGCCCACAACACCATCCTGGAGGCTGAGGTAAGCAGACTACAAGAACTGCTTGCCAAGAAGTCTCAGGATGAAAGTCCATCTGCCCCCACCAACACACAGATGGCACCTTCAGTTGAAGGTTCCCCAAACACTTTACCCTGTCACTACACTAAGCCTCCAGCTTCTGCTTTTGGCACTATCTCTCCGGGACAGAACCCCCCAGAGCAGATGGTTGCTGTATTCCAACAATCCATACCTGTCATCACTCATATTATCAATGACATTGTTTATAAAGCCATTGATGAGAGGATTTCTCAACTCTACAACCACTCATTGATGATGTGGTGCAAAAGAAACTTTCTGCGATACAAACCCCTGCCACCAATGCATCCAAAAAGGGGGAGAGTACTGCAGTGAAAGAAAAGAAGAGGAAAAGAACTGAGGATGAGAAGGCACAAGAGACAACCCAGGAGTTGGAAAAAGAAAAGCAACAACAACTGATCACCTACAAAAGAAAGAAAAGTGCTGGGGATCAACCTACTGCTGAAGAAAAATCCTTGGAAGAGCTGGTAAAAGATGCAGATGATACACACAGCCGATCCATGGACAAAATCATTGAGCAACTCTTCAAGCAAGGTTTTGATACAGCCACATTAGATAGTGAGATCAGGAAGTTGGAAGTGGAGGAGATTCAAACCAGATGGGCTGGGTATGATGTACTGGAGAAAGAGAGATTGGAGATCATGATTCGTTTCATTGCCAAATACTTAGGAAGATCTTTGATGGAGATTCGTTCATGGACCAGAGACAGTATTCTGGCTATAGCCACCATAATCTGTCTGTCTGAGCAATTCCATAAGGGGATTATCATTGAAGCCTTGATGAGGCTGGGGCTAGAAAAAGGTTTGAAATGGCAAGACTTACAAAGGCTAAACTCACAAACAAAATGCTTGAACAACCTTCCCTATCACCCACTCAAAAACAGCGTACCCCTCAAATCTCTAAACCAATCTTAAAGCCCAAATCCAAACATCCTTAATCTTCAAAACCAATTCCTTTACCAACCCAACCATCATCTAGTGATGCACCTAGAAGGAGGAGAAGGGTGCTGAGGATAGAAGAGGATGAAGAAGAAGAGGATGAAGATGATAGTCTGCCACTCTCTGCTGTTCTAAAGCTACCAGAACCCAGGAGTCAACCCATGATCACACCTGACTCTCAAAGGGAAATGGTTAGAGTCAAGATAGAAGAAGAAGAACAGCAGAAGCAGCACGATGAGCAACTACTGAAGATGGTTGACAAGGAATTTCCTCAGTCATCATCTATTCAAGCCATGAAAGGGCATGCTCAGAGGCTGTACACTGTCAGACACACATTTCAGTATGAGAAGGAGAGAGTGAGAGTGTGGCCAGACCCCAAGGTGAGTTCTAGAATTCATAAAAGATCTATTCCACACAGATACAATGGCCAGGTTAGAAAAACAATAGATTCTTCCATCATGTTGGCCATTGTAGTCTCACCATGGGAAATAATTGATGAATTCAAGAAGGCTCATCAATCAAAAATGACCCCTCAAGCTTTACTGGAAAACAAGATGATCAGAAAGGGGTTATTATATAAAAGCTTGAAGACATCAAGAAGAATGAGCTCCAGTTACTCCTTGAAGGCACTCACCCTGATGAATTTGTTTATAGGGAGGTAACTACTGTGGATTGAAAAATGGCAGGACTGTGAAGTACTTATCTGAGTACTATGGTCCAGAGTTCTTCTTCGAAGGAGGAGTAGAAGAACTCTCTAAGGAGGAACAAGTTGTTCTCCTTGAAGCCTATGTTCGAGAGTCATACAGACTCATTATGGGGAAGTAAATCTCATGAATGGGATAACAACTCTGTGTCCAGTTCCCCAAAACAGAGTTCCCATTCATACCTTGCCAAACAAATATCTGAGATTTCTTCCCAGGCCGGAGCTTATATGGGTCATCTCTCTACTGATCAAGAAGGAAAAAGACCAACCTTTTGCCAACAATAAGTGGGAAAATAAATAAATTAGAGGTTTTGGCTGCATTGGTTCAGGGGGTTTGTTGGACCAAAAGAACCAATGAGCCAAGATCAGAAAACCTCTAAGTTCCACATGATATCACAACAACTGCTGAAGGCTTCATCAGCAGTTCGACAAGTGCTGAAAACTCCAACAGCTGAAGATCAAGTGCTGAAGACTTCAACAGCTGAAGATTAAAGTGCTGAAGTTCAACAACTGAAGAACACAAGTGCTGAAGCTGAACCGCTGAAGAACACAAGTGCTGAAGCTGAACAGCTGAAGAACACAAGTGCTGAAGCTGATGTCCAAAGTACTGAAGTACAACAACTGAAGAGTCTACAAGTACTGAAGATCAACAACTGGTGTAGAAAGTCTGAAGACAAAGATTGAAGACATGAGCTGATGATATCTACTAAAGTCATCAGCTGATGAAACGTCTGAAGTTCAAGTCTGTAGATCAAGTACTGAAGTTTCAGTAGTTTGTCACAACAGCTGAAGAGTACTTCTTCATTAGTTGTGATATCAGTAGTTTTATGTTTTTACTTTCAGTAGTTTTGTAAAACTACTGAAGAGCTTGTTCTTCAGTCGTTGTAGTTTCAGTAGTTTTATGTTTTTCAGTAGTTATAATAACTGATAACACTTAGTATTTTTGTAAGGAGATGTCAGCTGTTTTGACATCTTCAGTAGTTGTGTTTCAGTTGGAATAATTCTGTAGATGTCACTATCAAGTGACATCAGCAGACGTCACATCTCTTATATAAGAGGTGTCGACCTAATTGTAATTGTGACATTCCGTTACCACGAAAGCGAATATTGAATGAAATATATTTGCAGAATTCTCTCTTCTATAACCGTTTTTGTTCTTCATTGAATATCGTTTTGTTCTTGTGAATTGGCTAATTCATTGTTAGAATTCCGCTGCTATACTCTCTAATCAATCAAACGTAGATCACTGATCCTAACAAAAGATCAGAACAAGAGTAAACAATTAGGGTTTTGCAAGGATGCCCAACAATGAAAAAGGTCAAAAACTATTTACAGTGATGATAGTTTTGCTGACAGTTTCGCTTACAGTGAAACTATCCTGCCAAAGTCACAGTTTCGCCCGGCTTAAAGAGACAGTTTCACTGGGTGAAACTAAGAGCTTGCTATGAGCGAAACTATAGTTTCGCTCATAGTTTCACTGAGCAGCAAAACTAAACTAATAAATCAACATACAAAATTAAACTAACATTAACCCTTTTACAATTAAACATAATCAAAATCTAATCAAAGGTGAGTCTAACCTATACATGATCTCCAATACTCCCCCTAGGTTGGATCTCACAGTCTACATCACTCTTGGTTTGTCTGTTCAGCTCCAATCTTTCACTGCCTCTGATATTCTTCTGGAGCTACTGAAGCATCATCCTAAGAAGCTTTAGCCAGTGATTCTCCTTGGTCAGCTCCTGCTACATTAGCTTCTTCTCAGGTGCACAAGCCTATTCGAATTGTCTCTACATGTCCCACACGTCAATCCTAATCTCATCCTTTTCACGAAGCTTCTTGGCTAGTTCCTTCACCTTAGCCCAAACACCCCTTACCTTGTTAGCTACAGACATGAACAATCTAGCTTTTTTTCTTGTTTTAGCTCTAGCCCCTACTTTGATGTGATTCTCACATAGAATAAGTAGGTCATTATCATAGAAGGAAAATATATCCATCCAGTCAAACAACCAAAATTCTCCTCCATTCTTTAGTTTGATCACCACTTCCCTAGTATTGTTATCATAAAACCATCTCTTAAAAGTATAAAGATGTTGGGGAAGGGGATTCGTCAATCTAACCCTTCTCCTGGTCTTTGGGCTTTTACCTTTAGAAAAATCCTTCCTTTTCCTATTTCCCAATCCTGGTCCTTGTTTGGGCTCCTTCTCTCCGCCTTCATAAATCCAAATTCCCCAAAGTTATCATTCGTTCCATTCTTGATCTCGTCCTCCAACATCTTGGCCCTCTCACTAAGATTAGAATCAATAAATGGTAACACAAATAACCTCCTTAAGTCCCACTTAGGCAAGGTCTTAGATGTCTTCCTCTTATGCAGATATGTAATCCATCCCCCTCCCTTGTTGATCATGAACATCTTGAGGCCAGGGTTGTATTTCTAGCTGATGATCTTCTTATCAGTTCATTTCTTCTCATCACTAGCATATTTTAAAATAAAGGAGTTAGTTCCTTAGGCTCCTTCTCTATTACAAACCATTCTTGTTTCATCATCTCCAAAATGTCTTTTTCATCCTCGCCCTCATTGGAAACATAAGTTAATGGCCTCTCATCGACCTCATAATATTCAAGCTTGTTATCATAGTCAACTAACTGTTCTTCCTCTTTTACCTCATCTATTAATTTCTTGACAGCACCTTCCACTAGATTATCTCTCACAACCTCCTCTCCCACCAGATCCTTCTCTATATGAAATGCCAAATTGACAAACCCAGCCTCAATCACCTCCTCATCTTTCTCAACATTTTCATCCCTTCGTGCCGCATTCACTCCCTCAACATCATCTCTCACCCCTGAACCTCTAGCCTTCTTAACTCCTGCACCATAAGTACCCTCTCCTGCCCTGGAGGATGTACCAACATTTAAAATAGGTACTTAGTAAATTCAGTCATATCATCTAACTCAAATTGAGTTAACTGATTGGGCAAGCCAGCTACAGCCTTCAACTCATTGACCTCTGTCAGTAATCTCTTTATCAACTTTTAATGATCCAACATCATCCTAGCCATCCCCTCAAGCATCTCATCCTTATGTTTCTCTCTGATCTCCTCATTGGTCAACTTGGTCTTTATCATTCTTAGCTCATTGGTTAGTGAGGAGTTGAGGTTCCTAATGACGTCCTCATCCAGACGAGCCCTCTCCTCCTTTCTCTGGGGCTTAGTGAATGCTTGATGATTGTGCTTGGTGCTCCTCTCACACTCCCCCTCCTTAGCTCTTTTTCTATACCTCTCTCCTTCTCTGCCCTAACCTCCGATCCAGCATCATGAATTCATCTTCAAAGTCATAATCTTTTTCTTTAGCATACCATTTCCTCTTCTTCATGGATTAAGCTTGTTTATGTCTCGTCTCCTCAGCCCTCTTCTCCTTAGACTCATTCAACCTCCTAGTATAATTCCATCTTTTTGGAGAGTACATGTTCTCCTATAACTGGATAATCTTCCTACTAAAGTCATGCCTTATCGCACAACAGTTGGAAAATATGTCTGTGTTCATCTAAACCAATCTCTTTATCTCCCCATGTCTTGGTATTAGGAATAAGATCGTCTATGATCATCTCGAGAAATCTGGGATACAACAGCTATTTATATTTCTTCAGGGCCATCACATTCTCAGCCATGCAATCGAAGATAAGTTGGGCAATGTTGACACTCTCCCCTCTACAAAATACAAACATAGCTTTAGCCCAGTCAAGATTTAACCCATTGGATCCACCTTTTCTGTCATCTAAGCACGTGATGAAGACTTGAGCGATATATCTCCACTCCTTAGACATAAAAGACTTCTTAATCTTCTTTCTTGTCCCAAAAAGAGGACCTTCTATCCTATAGTTCGGTAGGCCTCAAAAATTTCCTAATCAGTAACGATGACCTCCTCTCCATTATCCTCCTCCAGTCTCAACACCCGTGAAATGATCTGAACAGTAATAATTAAGTCGTTCTCAGCACTCTTGCAACAATCCCTATGAGGATTGGCTCTAGTGTAGTACTCGGCGGTACGCTAGAAGTCTCTCATATGAAGGTCATAGATGGTAGGAGAATGAGTGACTGCATATGCAACGGGTGATCTCTGAAGCCAATAGATACAGTCTCTAAATCCCGCAGCCTTGGGATGTGTATCATCCAAGATGGTCGTGATGTTATTCCTCTCGTCAAACTTTAGATTAGACATGTAATCTTAGAAAGATATATTAAAATGAATAATAAAGAAGAATAATTAAAAAGAATAAAATATAAGACAAATCAACTTAAATTCGCTAGGGAAAGTATAGTTTTGGGAGACAAAACAATTGTTTCGGCTGGCAAAAATGTAATTTTGGCAACAAGCATGAGGTAGTATTAGCATGTCAGAGCAATAGATTCGGCATGCCGAAACTATAAATTCGGTATAGCAAAACTGAAGCATTAACAAAGAAATTGTTAAGTTCACTTGGACATCTTGACTTCATAGTTTTGCTGAAAAGCCATTGAACATTTGTTTAGTTGTGCTGGACTATCGATACTTTCGCATTAACAACAACGTTGGTAATGAAGAGTCTCAGCCTAATCGGTCCAAAACTATTTGATTAAACCTAGATTAAACTAAAGTCTATGGTGCGAAAGTCACATTGAGTGCTTAAACAACCATCAAACATGTAACAAACACTTAGAAACTCAGAATCGTTCAAGATAGACATGGTATACTATCGAAGACCTAAAACCCTGATTGTGCGAAAGTGAGGTCTCAGTTTTGCAAGATGTGATATATAGACTATAGTTTCGCTCACAATGAAACTTTAGTTTTGCCTGTATATGTTTTAGTCAGAAGAGACACCGCAATGTACGAAAGAGCCGGTGAATTTGTGGTTTCTCATTGCGAAACTATGAGCGAAACTATAGTTTCGTGGCAAAGTTAAAAAATTAAAAGTTTATTTTTCTTTTAAAATAAAATAAAATAAAATTATTTTGTTCTTTTCAAACAAAACAAAAGCGAAATAAAGAAATCAAAAGAATATTCCCCACAAGACCTCACCAAACTTCACATATTATTTTATTTTATATTTATTTTTAATTTAATTTTATTATTATTATTATATTATTATTAACATAATAAAAGAGAAGAGAATAAAGAGAAGAAAAGAAGGAGAACCTCATCAGATCTTTTGGAGGGTCATAGTTTGGTAGAATTGTTGATATACTTGTCATTTTAATCCCATGCCTTCTTCTTTTCAAGAAGTGAACCGCAACTACTGTTTAGGTTCATTTAAAGAAGACTTTGAATGGCTTAGTCCCTACTAACATTTGGTAAGGAAATTATCCTATCCTCATGATATATTGAACAAATGACACGCTCTCCTTGACTATTCTTTTTAAAAGAACAAAGATTCTTTTTCAAAAGAAGCATAGTCCTTATAGACATCAAATGATGAGAGCTCCGGGTCTATACTTACTTATAATATATGAGTTGATCAATTGAGTCTTACAGATGAGAGATTCAGGTCTATACTTACGTATAGTAGAGAAATTCATCATATCATGCTGATGAGAGCTCCAGGTCAGTACTATCGTACAACAAAGGAGATCATCACTCAAAGTCAATGTTCACAAATAGTAGAGAAGATAAGCACGCCAAAGAATGCAACAAGAAGCTTCTTAGATACAAAGATGAAAAAGCATATAGCTTTTGAGTTAGGATTGGAAGAGAAACAAGGATACTTTAGTTAAAAAATAAAAGTATAAATATTACGTTCTCAACCATTTTTGAACAAGGACTTGAAACTTTGTCAAGGAGAAAAATGTCAAGGGGATTTTCCGAGTCATCAAGTTTCATATTCTGTTAGTTAAGCCACGAGACTTCTTTCAAATGCACTTTGTGCCTTAACCTATCAAGCATATCCTAACAAAATACTGTTGACCTCCATCACATCATGCAGGCAACAAATTCTGTTTAGGAGAATTTTACAAAAGAAAACAAGATAAACATTTATTATTCTCCCCTGAAATTTCTACAAATCATCAAGATTGGAGAAATTTCAAAGTAAAGTTTTTTTATATTTTTTTATGTGGAATGAGGAAGGACTAAGGAGCAAACCAAAAAAATGGAAAAGAATGAAAAAGAACAATGAAGGAAGTACAAACAATGTACGGAGTACTAACTGATTCTGCGTTTGAACCAGAACAAATAGTGCAGAAGCCTTTTTGATTGGCGATCCAATGAGGGAGAATGATAACCCGATCGATACAAGAATAAACTAAACGTTAAGAATGAGTAGGAATCGATCCGGAAGGACCTATGAACTTGGACTGGTTGTTTGGGATGCTCTGGACAACTAGGGTTTAGGTGTATTTGAAGTATTTCTCCAACTGTTATGATTTTACACGAATTAGGTGGTATTTATAGGTTAGTAGTTTCCATTCGTACAACTGATCTAGTCGTGCAACTGAATCATGCGATTGATTCATACGCACGACTCAAGGTTCAATCGTGCAACTAAGTCAATCTTATGTCTCAATCATACAACTGATCTAGTCTCCTGCTTCAGTCGTGCGACTGGTCCATAAGTATGATATATTCATGCGTATGGTCCATAAGTATGTTCCATTAGCATGAATAATCACCCAACTTGGTTCAACACATTACTTAATCATTATTCACTAAGAACTATGTACGAAAACCTCAAACCTATATAAGAAGTTCATACATATGAATCAAATATAAATAAACATCAAATCATATATCATATTTCATTACCTCGTCACATTACACATATGTAAGACATGAAAGACTTTTACATTTAAGCACATAAACTTGGAACACATGTATCTACAAAATAGTTTTATAATGATATTAATCCTAGCATAGAGATCAATTCATAAAAACAAGGTTTATCAAATGTTTAAGTAAAAAGTTTTTCTTTTTGATTTTTAGTATCAATGGGAATAATGTCAATAAAACCTTTCTCCTAAGCATCACGGATTGCATGAATATATGTCTCAATGTGGTTGGTACGGGAATGATGAATAGAATTCTTTATGATGCCAATGGATGCTTCGATGTCACAGAACAACTGCGTATGGAGAAAGTTGATGTTGTAGTAAATCATCTGATGTGATATCCACCACACTTGTGAGCAGCACCTTCAGGCAGCAATGTACTCCGCCTCCCCTGTGGAACGAGAGATATTAGTCTGTTTCTTACTCTACAATGATACAAGACAATTTCCTAGGTACTGACATCCTTGGGTAAGCGATTTTCTATTTAACCTACAACCATTTTAATCATTGTTAGAATAAGCATTTAAGTCAAAATTCCCACCATAAGGATACCAAAGCCCTAAGCGAGAAGAGCCTTTAAGATAAAGAAAATTTCGTTTTACAACCTTTTCATGAGTTTCCTTTGGGGGAGATTGGTATCGAACACAGTATCTTACATCAAAGGTTATATAAGGACAACTTGCTGTAAGATACATAAGGGAACTAATCATAGAATTGTATAGATGAGGATGAACATGTTTCTCATTATCATCTAGAATGTGGCATGTTTGAGCAGTGAATGGACTCAGTTCAGGAGAAGCATCATCCATTTTGAATTTCATTGGATTTTTTTAATATATTTCTCCTGATAAATTAGAATTCCCTCTGACTTTTGTTCAACCTACAACCCAAGGAAAAAGCACATCTCCCACATCATGCACATTTAAAATCAACTACACATAATCTCCTGAAACTCTCGACACAGCTTTGGATTGGTGGAGCCATGAATTATATCATCCATGTAGACTTGCACGATGAGCATCTCACCATCCACTTCCTTCTTGAATAATTTCATATCAATCATGCCACGAGAAAAACCGTTGTCTAAAAGACACTGTGTTAGAGTCTC
Organism: Flaveria trinervia; assembly: GCA_025506515.1. NCBI lineage: Eukaryota > Viridiplantae > Streptophyta > Magnoliopsida > Asterales > Asteraceae > Flaveria > Flaveria trinervia. The sequence continues at coordinate 83,021,609 of CM046444.1, read as the reverse complement.
ATACCAGATCCGAGGAGCTTGATAAAGGCCATAAAGGGACTTATCAAGCTTGTAGACTTTTTCTGGAAAGTTGGGAGCCTCAAACTCTCGTGGTTGACAAACGTATATTTCTTCGTCAATGTTTTCATAAAGAAATGCACATTTGACATCCATCTGATAGACTTTCAACTGCTTGTTGGGGGCATGAGCTAGAAAAATCCTAATAGCTTCAAAATGGGCTACGGGAGCAAAGACTTCGTGTAATCGATCCCCTCTTATTGTTCAAATCTCTGAACCACCAACCTTGACATGTTTCTAATCATAATACCATGGTCATCAGGATTGTTCTTGACATGTTGCAGCTCCAATTGCATGGACTCAACCCAGCAAGGATCCTGAAGAGCTGCATGAACATTCTTCGCTATGATTTCGCATATAAAACAATGAATAGGCATACATTAATCAAACCAGATTCACACCACGTCCGAACTCCATCTGTGATAGAACAAATAATGTTGTCATGGGGGTGGTGTTTTAGGGTTTTGAAATCAGTGGTTAAGGCTAGGGTATTTGAAGATTGTTGGCTGATGGGTTGTTGATGGGTAGATAACAAAAATGAAGATGGTTGGGTAGAGTCAACTAGTAATGTGGATGTAACAAGCTGAGATGAGATAGATGTATGTGAAAGGGAAGAGAAATGGAAACAAGTGGAAGTGAAATGTCAAAGGATGATGAAGAAGATGCAATGTCAACACAGGTAACATTGTCAGGTGAATGAGGAGTAGGTTGAACAATAGGAGAAAGGATGGGTAATGGATCTGGAGGTATGATATTTGTCTAAATAGTAAAAGTGGACGCATCATCATCAAAAGCTGGAAGATTAAATGAGTTGAAAAACCGTATTGGACTGAAACAAACATGTAGATTATGATCGGACATCAGAGAAATTAATTTCCTACCAATCAACATAGAAACACTCTTGAATAATACGGGTTATTTTTTTATACACCTCATAGGCATTCTGAGAGGAGCATCCGAATGGCCAAAAGAAATCAATCAAAGGCTTCCTCTTATGGAATAGATCATATGGAGTCTTCATTTTGTCTTTGACGATCAACATCGTTTTAAACACATATGTAGCATAGTTTATTGCCTCTGCCAAGAAGATGAGAGGTAAAGAGGACTCAATCAGCATAGTACGAGCGGCTTCAATCAGGGTGTGATTCTTTCTTTCCACAACACCATTTTGCTGAGGTGTTCTCGATGCACTGAACTGGCTCAGAATACCTTTACGAGCATTGAAGGAATCAAATATTGATTTCTGAATTTGGTACCATTGTCACTTCAAATTGCCAAAACCTTCCTCTTACTTATCATTTCAATGGAAAGAATCAACTTGTGCAGCTCATCAACTGCTTCTCCTTTATGGGCAAGAAATCTCACCCAGAAATACCTGGAAAAACCATATGTAACTACAAGACATAAGAATTTCGTAGAAATTGATTTAATGCTGATTAGGCCAAATAAATTAGTATGTAACAACTCGAGGGGATTAGAAATTGTTGGGTTTGTTGGACCAAATCAAAGTAGTTGAACATTTTAAACTATGAAAACGCAGTGGAATATAACCTTAAAATTATCATTTGTAATCTGAAAATTAAGGCTCATATCATAACTACAACAAACCCAAGAACATAAGGATCATTTATATGTGAATGGACTAGCTATCAACAAGAAATAACAAGTAAAATAAGACAAACACCTTTGTAGAGCTGCTGAAATACGTGGTGTAGGAGGAAGAAAATGATGTTGTTGAATGTTGGACCAAAAGAACCAATGAGCCAAGATCAGAAAACCTCTAAGTCCCACATGATATCACAACAACTGCTGAAAGCCTCATCAGCAGTTTGACAAGTGCTCAAGACTTCAACAGCTGAAGATCAAGTGCTGAAGACTTCAACAGCTGAAGAACTAAAGTGCTGAAGTACAACAGCTGAAGAACACAAGTGCTGAAGCTGAAAGACCAAAGTACTGAAGTACAACAGCTGAAGAGTTTACAAGTGCTGAAGATCAACAACTGATGTACAAAGTCTGAAGACAAAGACTGAAGACATCAGCTAATGATATCAACTGAAGTCATCAGCTGATGAAACATCTGAAGGTCAAAGTCTGAAGATCAAGTACTGAAGCCTTAGTAGTTTGTCACAACTGCTGAAGAGTACTTCTTCAGTAGTTGTGATATCAGTAGTTTTATATTTCCAGTTTCAGTAGTTTTATGTTTCAGTAGTTTTGTAAAACGACTGAAGAGCTTGTTCTTCAGTCGTTGTAGTTTCAGTAGTTTCTAATCAGTAGTTTTATATTCTGTACTTAACACTCTGATATGTTCTCAGTAGTTGTGAACATTTCAGTAGTTTGTTAAGAGTTAGTTATTTTTGTATTAGATCTGCCAGTTGTCACTTTCCCGTTATAACAGCAGCGATTGCACTCTATATAAGGAGTGTCAACCTATTGTAATAATTGAGTGAATGACGTGAATGATATGAATGATTTGATTAGAAATATTCTATATCTATAAACATTCCTTGAATCAGAAATATATATTCTCTCACTATAACCGTATGTGATCTTAATGTATACAAGTATCGATCTCTTGCTACAATTTGTCTAATTCCTGTTCGTATTCCGCTGCTTTGAACCCTAATACATCAAACTTGTGATCGCTGATCCTGTCAAATGGTATCAGAGCAGGTTAATCATTGATCGATCTAATAATTGATCATTGAAACTACTATTCAAGATCTAAGTTTGATTGAATTAGCTTTTGTTTTTGCAAGAAACGGTTATAGAGATTGAATTTTCTGTATTTCTGGTCATTCATCCTGAGATCTTTTCTTAGTTTTCATTGAGTTTGTTGTGGTCTGTGTAAAACTTTTAAAAGCTTGAATTAAATTGTTTCTAAACTGAAAATGATTACTCCCTCCAATGATCCTCACAATACTGGTTCCTCAACCAAGCCACCAATGCTGGTTAGGAATGAGTATAACATATGGCAAAGACGAATGCTCCATCACCTGTCTATTAACAGCGCAGGTTGTTGGACATCAGTGGTACATGGTCCACACAAGCCTATGGTGAATAACCCGGAAACCAATCAAACGGTTCCGAAGAGGAGGGAGCAATACTCAGATGAGGATAAGAAGTTGCTTGAAATTGATGCAAAAGCCCATGGAATTCTGGCCATGGCACTGCCAAATGAAATCTATTCTGGGCTAAGCATCATGAAACTGCCCATGACCTCTGGAATGCCTTGAAAGAACAATTTGGAGGAACAGATGGGTCTTGGCAATAATAGAGAAATCCTTGCCCAACAATATGAGACATTTTCTCATAGAAAGGGTAAGACACTGACTCAACAATATCAGCGGTTCTCTTGTTTGATCTCTGAATTAAAATGGTCAAACTTGAGTACACAAATATCCAGATGAATAACAGATTTCTCAGATCACTGCCTGAGAGATGGGACACATATACTATTGTCCTACGCTCCAGTGCAAGTTTGGACAAACTATCTCTCACCCAACTCCATGGGAAACTGCTCACGTTGAGAGAGAGAGAAGAATAGAAGAGAAAGTGTCTTCATCTGGAAAGCTCACTGAAGACTTTGTACCAGGCAACACTGCCTTGGTGGGTCATGAGTTAGAATATGCTTCATCTGAATGCCAGTATGATGAGCATATTAATTTCTCTTCAAGTACTTCTGATTCTGCATTTGTGAGTATTGATGGTCAGTTTACTAGGTGTAATAATGACAATTTATGCTTCATTATGGATGATCTCAAGGGGATTGCTGATGACGACATAGAAGAGATGGATATTTTGAGCCAAATGCCTGATAAATATCAGATCTCAGAAGTTCTATAAAAGAACTGGAAGAAAATTCCCAGGACTCTCTGGCAAAACCAAAGTTGGTTTTGACAAGAGCAAGTTGAGGTGTCACAAATGCCAAAGGCTTGGACACTTTGCAAGAGAGTGTAGATCAACTGGATCTAACTCCACTGCACCCTTTGTGACTTTTCTGGCAATAGTCAACAACACAGAGGGCAACATCCTGTCACTTCTAGTCATCATCCTCAACAACAATCTCCGGCATATTTTGTTCCTCAGGGTCAAATGCCATATCCGTACCCTTGTTATTACATGCCACAGTCAAATCAAGTTCAAGTTCCTATGGCACCACAACCTCATGCACTACCAGAACCTCAGCCATCCCAATCTCATCAACAAACTCAACCTCAACAACACAGCTTCTTCACCCCAGGAGTTGTTGACTGGAGCAAGTTTACCAGATGACATGTCTGGTCATGACCAACTGTTCTCAGGTGCTGGTCAACATGGTGGTGACAGTCCTTTTGGGAATCTAGCTCTTATGGCTTTGGAGTCTGCTGATACTTCATTTTCTAATGCCTCTACACCTCAGGTATCACAGGTATCCTCTGAGGCAAAAGCCAAATTATGTTCTGAACCATGCATAGCAGCATTTGCTTCCATTAGAGAAGCAAATGTAGCTCTAATTAATAAGAACATTGAGCTAGAACAAATAATTTCCAAAAACAAAGCTGAGTTTGAGTTTGTGCTTAAAGATAAAAATGATGAGATTTATAAACTGAATTGCAAATAATTGATGATAAGGCTAGAGAAGAGGTACTTCTAGAGAAGTACAAAGATCTCAAAGAAACCCTTGCAGTTACCCAGGTAGAGTGTGATAGATGGGTACAATCATGCAAAGGTTTTGAAATGCTTCTTAGTAAGCAATCTGCTTCAAATGTGAAGTTTGGAATTGGTTACAATCACACTGCTCCACCTACAGATTTTACCCCAAGAGCAGAGGTAGAATCTGATGGTGAGAGTGATAACCAATCCATCACATCATGTGATCTACCTTCTGATACAGCACAATCAGAAGTAGCAGTCAGCATCAAGCCCTCTTTGAACTTATCAGCTGATGTTGATGGTTCAAATGCTGACACTCACATGATTAATGAGTTGATCAACTCAGGAGTTAATTCTGAAGGTCCTGAAAGGACTAGAGAGCAGGATTTAACACCTGAAGTTCAAACTTCAACTGCTGTCAGTACTGAAGAGAAGAAAACTGCCAGTAGAAAGAGTTTGAAGACTACTAAAGAGGCAGTCAAGAAAGCAAACAATGCTTCCAAAGCATTGAAGAACAAGTCTTCAGTTGCTTCACCCTCTTTAGTTGATGATCAACCTAAGATGAAGAAGAAACCATGTGAAGTATGTGGTTTGTTCAATCATCTTACAGATGATTGTTGGTACAAAAGAGGTTCCAAACTCAAACAAAAAGAAGAAATTAATGAGAAAATGGTAAAAATGAAAACTGAGTTTGAGACCACATTTGTATCAGCAACATCAAATCTTGTAACCCTTAAGTCCTCAAAGAAATCCAAAAAGGAAGGGGTTAAACAGGTGACAGCTGAGAATGCTCAGAAAAAGAAGGTGCAACATAGGAACTTATCAAACTCCACTGGCAATGTGTCTGATTAGCTGAAAGCTTTATCACAAAATCAGACACAGCTGGTTATGATGGTTCAACATCTGTTGGGTAGAGTTAACCAACTAGATGCTCCTATGTTGAAACCACAGAAAAGGAGGTCCAAGCCAAAGGACTCCTCTTCTACACCATCTTCTTCCTCTCAGGCTGTGTTTAATAAACCTGTTAGTTTACCATCTATTGATGAGACCAGGCCCAAAACCAAAAAGGTTTGGGTCTCCAAAACTAACTGATTGTTTATTATTGCAGGGTTCTTCAACATGCCAAAGTAGCATCTGGTATGTAGACAGTGGGGGATCTATGCACATGACTGGGAACAGCTCTCTTCTTCATGACTACTCAAGGAAAGGAAAGAAGGGATTTGTTTCTTTTGGCAATGATGCTAGGGGTACATCATTGGTAAGGGTTTTGTCTCCAATGGAGAAATCAAATTTGATGATGTTAATCATGTGGAAAATCTCAAGTACAATCTCTTGAGTGTCAGTCAAATGTGTGATAAAGGCCATGTTGCTCTTTTCACCAGTCAAAACTGTAGGATTCTGTCATCCAAAGTTTTGCACTTGATTGACAAGGTGTTGGATGATCACACTCTCCTGAGAGCCAACAGGACAGGAAGAGTGTATGCCTTAGATCTTTCCAAGAAAATAGATCTCAAAGGCAATCCTTGCCTATTTTCCAAAGCCTTCTCAAGAATCTAAACTGTGGCACAGAAGGCTTGGTCATGTTAATCTCAAAAACATGAATCAGCTTACCCACAATAGTTTAGTCAGAGGCTTACCAATAAAGGAGTTTCACTGTGATGAAACCTGCACTGCTTGTTTAAAAGGAAAACAACACAAAGTCTCATTCCCTCCTATTGAAGTGCCTAAGTCCACTGCCTGCTTGCAATTACTGCATATGGATCTATTTGGTCCTGTGAGAGTAATGAGCATGGCAAAGAAGAAATACTGTCTGGTAATTGTGGATGATTACTCCAGATTTGTATGGACTTTCTTTCTACATTCAAAGGATGAGGCTGCTCAGAAGATTATTCACTTTGTGTTGTATATTGAGAAGCAGTATTCCCTTCCAGTCAAGTGTATTAGGAGTGACAATGGAACTGAATTCAAAAATCATACACTTGATGACTTCTATCTTTCAAAGGGAATCAAAAGGCAGTTTAGCATTCCAAGGACTCCAGAACAAAATGGAGTAGTGGAGAGAAAGAACAGGACCCTCATTGAAGCTGCAAGGTCCATGCTGGCTGACTCAGGTTTGCCACTGACCTTTTGGGCTGAAGCTGTTAACACAGCTTGCTATGTGCAAAATAGAGTTTTAGTAAATCAGAGGTTGATGAAGACTCCATATGAAGTCCTCCATCATTTGGCTCCTGATTTCATTTTTCAAAGCATTTGGGTGTCCCTGTTTTATTCTCAACACAAAGGATCAACTCCATAATTTGATCCTAAGGTGGATGCAGGGTATTTTGTTGGTTATTCATCTACTTGCAAGGCATACAGAGTCTTCAACTGCAGAACAAAGATGGTTGAAGAAACTCTACATGTTAAGTTCAATGAATCTCCAAAGGACAAGATTCCACAAAGCCCTGTGGAGTTATTTGATTTGGACATACTGCAATATGTTCCTTATCAAACTCCTGCTGTTGCTCCTGTCAACAGTTCACCACCTGGTGGTACTGCTGATGATGATGATGATTGCAGTACTCACCTCTTCAGGTTTAGTGATCAGCTGCCTGATTCAGCTAGACCTGATGTTCCTGTAGCTCCAGTAGCACCATCCACAACAAATGCTGATGAGATCTCTTCGAATTCAACTTCCTTTGAATTACCATCCACTGATTGGTTTCAAGGAAATGATTCACCATCACCATCTGTTACTGCTGAGCCTGCTACAAACACTTGCACAGATCTCATTGTGTATCAAGATCTGAAGAATCACCCTATGTCTCAAATCATTGGTGATATCACTGCTGGAGTATCAACAAGAAGTCAATTGTCAAATTTCTGCTTCTATGCTCTCTTCATCAGTCAGCAAGAGCCAAAGAATTATCACATTGCTTTAAAGGACAATGGATGGGTTGATGCCATGCAGCTTGAGCTTCTTCAGTTCAAGAAACAGCAAGTGTGGGAACTGGTTCCTCTACCTCCAGGTAAGTGTGCAATAGGCACTAAATGGGTGTTTAGGAACAAAACTGATGAAAATGGGCTATTGTTAAGAACAAGGCCAGACTGGTGTTCAGGGGTTTGCACAAGAAGAAGGTATTGATTATGATGAAACCTTTGCCCCTGTAGCCAGACTGGAAGCAATTCGATTGTTTTTAGCTTATGCTGCTTATCAAAACCTTAAAGTTTTTCAAATGGATGTCAAAAGTGCATTTTTGTATGGAAAAATTAAAGAAGAGGTTTATGTATGTCAACCTCCGGCTTTGAGGACAATAAACATCCTAATTGGGTGTATAAGCTTGATAAGGCTCTTTATGGGTTAAAACAAGCTCCTAGAGCCTGGTATGAGACATTATCAAACTTTCTTCTGGAAAATAATTCACTAGAGGCTCCATAGATAAGACTTTATTCATTAAGAAAGCTGGGCAGCATAATCTACTTGTTCAAATTTATGTAGATGATATCATTTTTGCATCCTCTGATCCAAAGTTGTGTGATGCCTTTACAAAGTTGATGCAACAGAAGTTTGAAATGAGTGCCATGGGAGAATTACAGTTCTTTCTGGGGTTGCAAATCAAACAAAAGGCTGATGGAATTTTCATTCATCAGTCCAAATATACAAAAGATCTTTTGCAAAAGTTTGATTTACAAAACTGTAAGCCCTGTTCTACCCCCATGTGCAGCACCACACAACTGGATACAGATCAGAAAGGTAAAGTGGTTGATGAAACACTTTACAGATGTATGATTGGGTCCTTGATGTATTTAACAGCTTCTAGACCAGATATTATGTTTGCTACATGTGTTTGTGCTAGATTTCAGGCTGCACCTAAAGAGTCTCATCTGATTGCAGTCAAGAGGATCTTTAGATATCTGCAAGGCACTCCATCTCTAGGTTTATGGTATTCTACTGGACATTCTGGTAAATTAGTTGCTTTTTCTGACAGTGACTATGCAGGGTGTAAGTTGACCAGGAAATCAACTTCTGGTGGATGTCAATTCCTAGGCAACTGCTTGATTTCTTGGCAGAGCAAGAAACAGACCTCAGTTGCTACATCAACTGCTGAAGCAGAGTACATTGCTGCTGCAAGTTGCACTCTCAGGTACTCTGGCTTCAGAAACAACTTTGGATTATGGCATTACAGAGACTAAGACTCCATTGTTAATGGATAGTGCTTCAGCTCTGTGTATTGTCAAAAATCCAGTCCAGCACTCTAGGACCAAACATATAGAGATCAGACATCATTTTATAAGGGATTGTTTTGAAAAAGGTCTGATTGATCCTAAGTTTGTGCCTAGTGCTGATGAGCTTGCAGACATTTTTACTAAGCCTTTGGATAGTTCAACTTTCCAAAACCTGGTGTTAAGGCTTGGTATGCTGCAGCTAGAATAAGTGACAACTACTGATGATTTCAGTAGTAAGTACTGATGATCATTGGTACCCGTCACATATAAGTACTGATGAGCCTTTTCCCTCAGTGTTTTTATAACTACTGATGGCTAAATGTCTCATAAGTACTGAAGTACTTTATCTGTTCCAAACTACTGATGTAGTTAAAACTACTGATGTAGTTACAACTACTGAAATCAGTATAAACAGATAAGTACTGATGTCCTATGAAACAACTGAAATCCGCCAAAAAGGCTGATGAATGTGTTGAGGACAGTATGAAACAGCTGAAAAGCTAAGAATTGACGAAAACAGCTGATGAGAAATTTCTCTTCAGTCGTTTGTACAACTGCTGTTTCATTCTAAACAACTGAAGCAATACCATGTCTTCAGTAGTTTTATAACTACTGATGACTAATACCAAGTCTTCAGTTGTTTACAACAGCTGATGACAAAACCACTGTCTTCAGTAGTTTCACAACTACTGATGACAAACAACAAGTCCTCAGTTGTTTCAATCATCTGAAGTCAAAACCACGGTCTTCAGTAGTTTTCTAACTTCTGATGCCTAACACCACGACTTCAGCTGTTTCAACGTCTGAAAGGATAATACCATGTCAACGGTCGTTTAAAACTACTGATGACTAACACCACATCCTTCAGTCGTTTTCTTACCCGTACCCTATAAATACCCTGACCTAATCCTTCAATGCTTCATCTTCTTCAAACCTAACGTTCCTCTCCAAAACTTCCCTCTTCTCAATGGCGTCCATGCAAATTAAACCGCGACACAACTGTGTTGCCTACCTACTAAATCGCCTATCTGGACTAAGTTCGATACTGCTATCGATCTTATGGTTCAGTCCCAATACAATACGGCATTTCTTCTGAATCCCATACTACATGCCGAATCCCTTCAACAATTTTGGATGAACGTTACTATTACCACTGGGGAGAACAACACACCATCTCTCAGTCGGTCGTCAACAACAAAGAAGTAGTCATCACTCCTGCAATATCCGCCAAATTCTTCATCTGGATGATGCTATCTCCTGCTGGATATCCGAAGGGCACCACAGATCTATCCTTTGCCCAACATGGATATCAAGGCGATCTCAGTGCCTCCACTATCATGAAGAAACACTTCCTGACGCTGAACGCCTAATTTTTCACATGGTGAATGTATGTTTGGCTCCTAAGACGTCGTCTTGGGATCAAATGTCGACAAAATGGCAGCAGGTAATGTATTCTATTCTTGAGCAACAAACGCTAAACTATTTCAGAAATAATATTTTCGGAGCTCAAGGATATGGCTCAAAAACTAACTGCCAACCGTTGGATACTATATCCACGGTTCATAATGGCCATCATTACAAACCAGCTTAATGCTGAGGGACTTGTTGGCTTGGGAGTCCCTGCTACGGCTGTTCTGCCGGAAGTATACTCCCGGCACAACTCTGACCAGACACTCAAAATGGCTGCCAAGCTGCGAAAACCCACGCAGCTGGAACCCACAGCCACCACCTCCAAATCAAAAGTCCCCACCAACCCACCAAAAAGAAACCCAAAACGGCTACTCAGGGAATTGAGTCCCCTGAGGATGCCCCTGCAACACAAACGCAGGATATATCCACTAGTCCAAACCCCCTAGTGGATACAATGACTCTTCCAGCCATAGCCGCTCAGGCTTCCTCTCAACAGGAGCCTGCAGCAACCACACAAGGGGTACCTACATATCTGGGATCTTCCTCACTTGAGGAGATTGCCATTGAAGAGCACCAACCTCCCCAGGTGCACACCTTCTATCCCTTCACCCAAACAACCGCCCCTCACAGCCCAACTTTAATAGTTGCACAAGTGCTGACTCAACTGCACTCCTCACCCCCTCCCCAGAAACCACTTACTACTGGGAACACCTCTACAATTGAGGGGGAGGAACACAGTGCACTTGAGACCCACAGCACAGGGGTTTACCACTTCTATCTCCTGGTGTAGACAAGGAGCTTAGAATATCTAGTGAGGCTGCCACCTCCTCTGACTCAGCACATGATCAGAATGAGGCTGGTAACATTGCTAAGACCTCACTAGAGGCAACAGCTGATGATGGACACTGTCCTGAGGCTGGAAGTCCCCAGTACCAAGCACAAGGGGCACATGCAACAACTGGTCTACACCCAGTGCATGTAAATCCTGCTCAAGCAGGAGGTCAGATGATTCAGCTTCGGCTGATGATGACCTGGGCTTTTTCTACGATGTTCTTGCCCAGAACACAATCCTTGAAGAGAAAGTCAGTAGGCTGCAAAACCTACTTGATCAACTCTCACAAGGAGAAAGACCATCTGCCTCTACCCACCCACAGATGGCACCTTCACTTGAAGGTTCCCCAAACACTGAGCCACTCCAAACTCAACCACCTGCCTCTGCTTCAAGCCCTATTTCTCAGGAACAGAACCCTCCTGAGCAAATAGGTGCTGTACTTCAAAATTCCCTCCCTCTCATCACACCCATAATCACTGATATTGTGACTAAAGCCATTGATGAGAGGCTTTCCTCAACTTTACAGCCCTTGATTGATGCTGCTGTGCACAAGACACTTTCTGCGGTACAAACCCTTCCTCCAATGCATCCAAAAAGGGGGAGAGTACTGCAGTGAAAGAAAAGAAGAGGAAAAGAACAGAGGAAAAGAAGGAAGAGAAGCAAGCCCAAGAGGAGGAGAAAGAAAAGCAACCTCTGCTCACTTACAAGCGAAAGAAAAGTGCTGATGATCATACTGCTGAAGACAAATCCTTGGAGGAGCTGGTAAAAGAAGCTGACACTACACACAGCCGATCCATGGATAAAATAATTGAACAACTCTTCAGGCAGGGGTTGACACAGCCACACTGGATAGTGAGATCAGAAGGTTGGAAGTGCAAGAGATACAAACCCGATGGGCAGGGTATGATGCTCTGAAAAAAGAGAGATTGGAAATAATGATCCGCTTCATTGCAAAATACTTAGGAAGATCGTAATGGAGATTCGCGCGTGGACCAGGGACAGCATTCTGGCTATAGCCACCAGAATCTGTCTGTCTGAGCAATTCAACAAAGGGATTATTGTGGAAGCCCTTGATGAGGCTGGGGCTGGTAAAAGGTTAGAGATGGCTAAACTCACAAAGGCGAAACTAACTACAAAGATGCTGGATCAACCTTCCCTTCCACCCACTCAAACAGAGCCTATCCCTCAAATCTCCCAACCAATCTCTAAGCCAAAATCCAAACATCTCATTCTCAAAACCAATTCCTTCACCAACCCAACCATCATCCAGTGATGCACCAGAAGGAGGAGAAGGGTGCTGAGGATGGAAGAAGAAGAAGAAGAGGAGGATGAAGATGATAGTCTGCCACTCTCTGCTGTTCTAAAGCTACCAAAACCCCGAAGTCAACCCATGATCACACCTGACTCTCAAAGGGAAATGGTCAGAGTCAAGATAGAAGAAGAAGAACAGCAGAAACAGCACGATGAGCAACTGTTGAAGATGGTTGACAAGGAATTTCCTCAGTCATCATCTATTCAAGCCATGAAAGGGCATGCTCAAAGGCTGTACACTCTCAGGCCACTTTCAGTATCAGAAGGAGAGAGTGAGAGTATGGCCAGACCCCAGGGTGAGTTCTAGAATCCATAAAAGAACTATTCCACACAGATACAATGGGCCCGGTACGAAAAACAATAGATTCTACCATCATGTTGGCCATTGTAGTCTCACCTTGGGAAATCATTGATGAATTCAAGAAAGCTCACCAAGCAAAGAAGACCCCTCAAGCTTTACTAGAAAACAAGATGATTAAGAAGGGGTTGTTATATAAAAAGCTTGAAGACATCCAGAAGAATGAGCTCCAGTTACTCCTTGAAGGCAACCATCCTGATGAATTTGTATATAGGGAGGTAACTACGGTGGAGCTGAAAAATGGCAGGACCATGAAGTACTTATCAGAGTACTATGGTCCAGAGTTCTTCTTCGAAGGAGGAGTAGAAGAACTCTCTCAGGAGGAACAAGTTGTTCTCCTTGAGGCCTATGTTCGAGAGTCATACAGACTCATTATGGGGAAGTAAATCTCATGAATGGGATAACAACTCTGTGTCCAGTTCCCCAAAACAGAGTTCCCATTCATACCTGCCAAACAAATATCTGAGATTTCTTCCCAGGCCGGAGCTTACATGGGTCATCTTCTCTACTGATCAAGAAGGAAAAAGACCAACATTTTGCCAACAATAAGTGGGATAATAAATAATTTAGAGGTTTTGGCTGCATTGGTTCAGGGGGAGTTTGTTGGACCAAAAGAACCAATGAGCCAAGATCAGAAAACCTCTAAGTCCCACATGGTATCACAACAACTGCTGAAAGCCTCATCAGCAGTTTGACAAGTGCTGAAGACTTCAACAGCTGAAGATCAAGTGCTGAAGACTTCAACAGCTGAAGAACTAAAGTGCTGAAGTACAACAGCTGAAGAACACAAGTGCTGAAGCTGAAAGACCAAAGTACTGAAGTACAACAGCTGAAGAGTTTACAAGTGCTGAAGATCAACAACTGATGTACAAAGTCTGAAGACAAAGACTGAAGACATCAGCTGATGATATCTACTGAAGTCATCAGCTGATGAAACTGAAGGTCAAAGTCTGAAGATCAAGTACTGAAGCCTCAGTAGTTTGTCACAACTGCTGAAGAGTACTTCTTCAGTAGTTGTGATATCAGTAGTTTTATATTTCTAGTTTCAGTAGTTTTATGTTTCAGTAGTTTGTAAAACGACTGAAGAGCTTGTTCTTCAGTCGTTGTTGTAGTTCAGTAGTTTCTAATCAGTAGTTTTATATTCTGTACTTAACACTCTGATATGTTCTCAGTAGTTGTGAACATTTCAGTAGTTTGTTAAGAGTTAGTTATTTTTGTATTAGATCTGCCAGTTGTCACTTTCCGTGATAACAGCAGCGATTGCACTCTATATAAGGAGTGTGAAACCTATTGTAATAATGAGTGAATGACGGGAATGATATGAATGATTTGATTAGAAATATTTATCTATAAACATTCCTTGAATCAGAAATATATATTCTCTCACTATAACCGTATGTGATCTTAATGTATACAAGTATCGATCTCTTGCTACAATTTGTCTAATTCTTGTTCATATTCCGCTGCTTTGAACCCTAATACATCAAACTTGTGATCGCTGATCCTGTCATTGAACAGCCAAAACACCAAGGAAAGATGTCCTCAAGCTTCCATACCCACAAGCATCAAGCAAAGGCCACTCTTGCTAGGATTTGTACGCGAAAAGCTCAAAGAACAAGCTGCTGGAACACTTCCAGCTGAGAATCCTTCATGAAAATGGAGAGAATATGTTCTTTTGTTCTTGCATGTGTGAGAGAGAATGAGAGGTAGAGTGTGTGGCTAGCTAATGTGCGAGACAATTACCAAGAAACAAAAGGCACAAAGCCCTCTAAGGGGCAGCCGAAATTTGTGTTTCAAATGGGGTTTCCCCCAAAATGATATTTACCATTTTTATTAACTAGTCATCTAGATAAGTTATATAACTAACCCTTTAATTATATAACTCACACACACTTTTATTACTTGATGTCATTTAACCAATTTAAATAACATTCCAAATAGTACTCGTGAACAAAATGTCATATTAAGTTGTTCCATCTCAAATGAAACTTATTTAGAAAACCCATTTTTAAATTGGTGTAATTATTTAATTGCATGATCATATTATCAATTAAATATTAATTGGTGTTTGCTAAGCTTATTATTGGGTATGACCCGACTTGGATCATAACGTACTAACCTCATCAATATTCTGTGTCTTGGGCATAAAGAATCCAACATAAATGCTATTTTCAAATTTTGGTTTATGTGGTTTGTTGTGTTGTTTTCCTTTGGCATATGCCATACATTCTCAACCACTGAGAAATATTTTAAAGGTAATCCCCTAACAAGATTGTTTTTAACTAATTTGTTTATAATTTTTAAATTAACATGGCCCACTCTATGATGCCATGTGAAAGAATCAGATGTGGAGGCTTTTGACAGAAGACAGCTATCCATAGACGTTGATTCTCTTGAAGGCATGTCAAGAAGATATGTGTCATTATTTATCGGAGCCCGCATAAGCACGATCTCCTCTGGAATATCAATCTCCGACTATAGAAAGAGACATTCATTGGACTTGAACTAGACAGGAATGTCTTTATCCAAATCTGAGAGACACTCAATAGATTGGAAGCTAGTTCGGGCACATAGTTGACTTTCTCAAAGTAAGAGAGCCGTTAGAAACATCTCCTTGGCCAATCATTTTCCCTCATTTCTTGTCGCTGGAAAAAGCGACATATCATCTATTGATAATGAGGTAGTTTGTCAATAAATCCTTCAGCCCTATCATATGTCTGGAGCATCCACTATCAACATGCCATACACTGTTTATAGGTTTAGTGGATGACTCATGCAAAAATACAAAGGACTAATTAAGCTGGTGAAATTGGAACCCATGATTGAACAACTTTACGTTGTGGTGTAGATGATTTCTTGCAAAAGAATTTTTAAACCAATGAGTTAATCTACTTCTAAATGAATTCCTATGAGTATGTCTATGATAAAGCTCTGGACAATACTTAATAACATGATCTTCTTTACCACACCTAAAACAATGTGATTTTAATCTTGGTCTGTTATATAGCAAGGAAGGAATTTTATCAATGTATATCTCCTCATCACATTTTAATAATCTAGAATCAACATCACTGTAAGTTTCATACATGTCGCGCGGTCTGTTTTTTTTAAAAAGAATGATTATTTACATAAGATAATGAATTTTCATCTAAAGTACATGTTGTACTTGTACCACTTGTACTTGCACCAGATGATAACGTTACCCTTTCACTAGATGATGAAATATTAGTGAGGTAAACATGGGATGGGGTGAGAAAAGAATTTTTCAAAACAATTGCTTTTTGTTTTCTCCTTATGCTCGACAACAGAATCATTCACTTCAGAATTAACACAATTAGAAGAAACATCATCACTACAACTTAAAACATTTGAAGAAGAAATAGAAATATCACTAGAACAAGATGAAACATTGTCTGAAATAGATTGTTTTGAAAGAAAAATAAATGTAAAGCTAGATTAATGATTTAAAACAAGATACTGAGATTCAAGTGTACTAAGACTATTGCATCCGACCCCAATAGTCAGTCCATAACCATAGCCTTCACGTACATGCTTAGTGTAACACCTTCTAAACCTGAAGAAATATTGTTTGTATCTATTTTGATCAAATCATTTGAAGTATGTGGAACAAGCATAGATGAATAATAGTAAGTGCTAGGAGGAGGATAAACGTTATCACCAAAATAGCCCAAACCTATTTTATTCCTAGCCCCCGTTTGAGATTTGCATAAATCATCATGTTCATCATAGATATTTTCCATTTATCAAGCTTTGATTGAATTTTGTTTGTTTTAGATTCAGCAAGTGCAACCCTTTTAGTCAAAGTGCTAATTTCAACATTTCTTTCCAAAACGATTCTTTTTAAATGATCATTTTCTTTTAAAGCTACATTTAATTGAACAAAATATATTGAATCGTTTATTTTAAGATCTTCATTATCGATTAATGAGACGATTTGCTTTATATACGCCAAATAATCTTATTTTGCATGTTGAAGAGCACATATCATGAATTTCCTCATATGGAAGTCCCATCACCACCTTTTCTCTTCCCAAAGCATTCTCACATTGACATACCGGAGTACTCAGCTTGTTTTCCTTAACAATGGTTGTTGCATCATCTTTCTCATTGCTTTCCTCTATGGTCTGACTTCCTGCTCTCAACCCTTTCTTATCCCCACCATCTATCACATTCTCAGCTTTCAAATAATCATCTTATCTTTCTTCACACACTTCTCACCATCCTTAATCTCTTCAGCTTCACCACTAAAATTCTTTAAATGTATCAAAATCTTCCTCACAGTTCACATTCTCCTTCTCTTTAACAATCTGAGCAACCAAAGCTTGATTAAATTCTTCCCTCATCTCTTCTACTACTATACTCCAGTCAAAATTAGAGATCAACGTTGTCTCTTTCTTTTCTTTCATTTCTTCTTTATCCCCACTTTAGACCATTCATAGTGAAAATTGGCAATGGATATTCTCGTTTGAAGTGCCCTAACCGGTTTGAATTAAAGTACATCATTTTGGATTTATCAAATCCCAATTTGAAGTGCCCTACCAATTCTCTTCGTAAATATTTGGGCTTTGAGAGTCAACATCGCCATTTTCCACTGAATGTTAGTCTCTCATAGATCATCAGGATCCACCTAATACAAATCCTCCGTGTTCATTCTTTTTCCTTTCAACTCTCAAACCATTAATGCCTCATAGCTCTGTACGAACATCCCAAGTAGTGCCATCATTTCAGATGGAATTAATGTTCCAACATTGTTTTTGAATTAACCTAATTTCTACTAGAATTGATGCATCCACCAAATTGACCACATGTATTCACTTCTCCATGTCTTGATGCCTGCATTGGAGAGCATGCAACGGAAGTAAGCAATGCAGCATTCTGAGTGAAACCTGGTGATGGAAGCATGGTCTTATTAAACTCCATTCACTTCATGTCTATTTTAAATGATTTAAGCTTATTAATGATGTCCATAAGCTTGTAATCAGTGAAACCTCTT
This sequence comes from Flaveria trinervia, assembly GCA_025506515.1. Taxonomy (NCBI): domain Eukaryota; kingdom Viridiplantae; phylum Streptophyta; class Magnoliopsida; order Asterales; family Asteraceae; genus Flaveria; species Flaveria trinervia. Next base: position 83,003,789 of record CM046444.1, on the reverse strand, counting down.
TCTTATTTTAACATTCTTACCTGTAAACTCCACTGAGGTGGGAGAGAGTCTAACAATATATTCACCTGCTCACTGTTGGAGAGTTTCTTATCATATTTCTTCCAAGTGTTGGGGACAGTCAAAAAAGATTGTTAGATCAGTGATACTCTTGTTCTTGTATCCCACAAATGTTCTAAACTCCTTTTCAGCTTAGATGCCCTTGCCTTTTACCAACTCATCGGCTTTTATCATAGAACTCACAAGGAGCATCGAAGAGAGACATAGCATTCTTGTGTTCAGCAAAACGATTGTAGATCTCGGGTGCAAGACAAAGAGTTAATGCTCCAAAAGCTTTATGGTCTCTATCAATCAACTTTAGATTTTTTTGTTGAATGTGGCTGGGTCCTTGTACTGAGAAAGAACATCACCAACAGTAACAGTTGGTATGTGTGGACTAGAGAAGATTTACAATTTTGCTGAAATTGGGTAGTTTTGTTGAGTGAAGAGTAGTCTCGCTAGTAATTTCTAAAGTAGTTTCGCTAGGCAGAAGCTTGAAAATGCTTAGTTTCACTGACAAGTTCACACGAAACAAGCTTGAACTTTCATTCAAAGGTAATCTCGACTGCAATTTTCCATGGAAGTTGAGCACAAGGACTGCTGCACTTTTGTCGAAGGTTTATAAGCTTGAACTTTCATTCAAAGGTAATCTCGACTGCAATTTTCCATGGAAGTTGAGCACAAGGACTGCTGAACTTTTGTCGAAAGTTTATACTTCCCCTTAGATGGTCAGAATAACCACAAAGTGTAGAACACTTGTAGTGTCGCTAGATGAAGATGACAGTTTCGCTGGAAGGACTCTAGTTTCGCCCGAAGAAGTAGAAAAACTTTTTCAACACGAAATCAATCTAAAATCATCCAATCTCAATGAACTTGAGATCGGATGATTACCAAGGCCTTCCCAACCAATAACAAACAAAATTCCATCAAACTCCATATGAAATACACTCAAATTTTCTCCAAAATTGATAAAATATTAGTACTGAACATAATAGCCAAAAACCTCAAACAATCAAGAGCACTAAGGCTCTGATACCATTTTGTTGGTCCATTTGATCGAATCTTAGTACACTTGAGAGGTTGTATCCTTGATTATCAATAATCATAATAAACATCAAACACAATGAAGAAGAACCCAAAAGTATTCAACATATATCAATAATGATCCAATACAATAAAAGAACATGTAAGGCCTCGTTTTCGGGACGCTTACGGATGGTCAACCATTGCACCTATAACATGCATTTATAGTTATTTTACATAAACATTCGCAGTGGAAACATTCAAAAATAGCATTTCATTTCATCATAAAAAATTTTGCAAAATAATGCATCGTTGCCGGTTACAAAATTACATTTGTTGTATTACATCACTAAAGCTTTATATAAATGGATGCCATCCAAAAGAGCTGAGTAGCTGCCTCGTGACATCCTTAGTAACATTACCTACCACTGGAAACACATAAAAGTTAGCATTGCTGAGTGAGTTCTAGTTTTATAATAAAACATATTTTACTTTCATAAAACCGTTCTTTGCTTTCTTTCAAAATAATACTACACTTTAGATTCGTTCGTGATCATACACCATACCTACATACAAATAATATCATTATTATCCTCTTTAATATTTCATGCCTTTTTCTTTACTTTTCCTTTCTGTCACCCATAAACCCTTCATTTTTGTTCATGGTACTGAACCTAGGCCCATCATTGACCTTCTATAACGGTGCATCGTACCTCGTGGTCAAGGTACCTAGGGTAAGGTTTATGTTTACTATGCAATACCTTTCTGTTCATGGTTCTGGACCTAGGCCTCTCATAGACCTTCTATAACGGCGCATCGCACCTCGTGGTCACAGTACCTAAGCTATGAATGTAGATGTACCATTGCCATAAGCAACACCTTTCTGTTCATGGTTTCGGACCTAGCCCTCTCATAGACCTTATATAATGGTACATCACACCTCCTGGTCACGGTACCTAAGGTATGCAGCAATAGTTCTATACAAATGATCATTCACAAGGAAAGACCCCGACGTGCATGCCATGCTTACAAGACTATCATTACTTTCATTACTTGTTAATGCATGCATTCTTACTTCATGTTCCTCTCTTATTATCTTTAACTTTACGTTACATAATACTTCGTTCATTCATTATCATAACATGTAAAGTCATAGGAAAGATAAACATACATCATCACAAGGAACATAAACATATCATTCATAAATCATCTTGCAGGGCATCATACATACATAACATATATCATGTATAACCATGCAACATCATCATCATCATCATGCATAAGCATCAATCACAATACATTACAAGCCTAACATACCATCTATGACCTCAAAAGTCAACTTTCATAACCCCTGGGAATCTCCTAGGTCAAATCCTACATTACCTCTTTTTCCCCAAAAAGTCAGAATTTTTCTAAGTGTTCATCCGCATTTCCTATAATTCATCGGCATTTGCTATACTTCATCCACATTGGCCTTATTGTTCATCCGCGTTCGATTTACTTCATCCGCATTTGCTATTGTTCATCCGCATTGAAACATCTCATCCATATTTCCCACACAGCCAAATGCTTATCCGCATTGACTTCATCCGCATTTCCCAGACATGGCCAAATGCTCATCCGCATAAACCTCATCCGCATTTCCCAGACTTAGTCAAATGCTCATCCGCATTGACTTCATCCGCATTTCCCAGACTTAGTCAAATGCTCATCCGCATTGACTTAATCTGCATTTCCTAAACTTAGCTTGAAATGGCTAAGTGTTGGTGATGTGCCTCAACAGGAGAGAAACGCCTAAACAGTGCTCATGCGCCCAGACTATTTTATACTTGGATTTTTTATGCTCATGCGCCTGGAACGACCCATGCACCCACTTTGGACTTGAGGTTTTCTAAGTGGATTTGAAGGGGTAAAATGGAGAGATAAACCTGGTTATGATGTGATGGCTTATGTTTGATGTGTGTTATGCATGTATGATGTGCCTGTATTGGTGATGGTGTATGATTATGTTTATTTGTGCTCCCTATTATGTATGTATGTCTTCCCTTGGCTTTGCGTTGAACGTTAATGAATGTAATGAAAGTATTATGTAACGTAAAGTGGAAGTTAATGAAAAGAGGAACATAATGAATAAATGCATGCATTAATAAAGAGAGAAGTATAGAGAGGCTTGGAAGCAATATGTACAGAGGTGCACCGCTCTAAATGCCTTAAGCTCTACCGCGTAAGGTTCAACAAATCCTAAAGTGTGCACACAAGGCTTCTAGTCTTTGTGACTGACCTTCAGAGGTGTTACCTATTTCTATGGGGGTGTTACGCATTTCTATGGGGGTGTTACCTATTTCTATGGGGGTGTTACCCACTTCGGTGGGGGTGTTGTTACCCACTTCTATGGGGGTGTTGTTACCCACTTCGGTGGGGGTGTTGCTACCCGAGTTATGTATAACTTCGGGGGTGTGGCATGAAGCCAAGTATAGATATGAGGTGAGCGACTCTGTGTTGCAACAGACTTGACAAAGGTCTTTGACGATGAGACGAGATGATGAGATGAGCGACTTTGTGTTGCAACAGACTCGGATGGAGTTCAATCTCTGTGATTGACTCGTATGGGGTCTTTGTGGTGTATCTCGGTGTTGTGTCAGTCTTTGGACATGAGTCGGGGGTTTGTGAGCAGGCCCCGGCACAACATCAGCTTTCGAGCATGAGTCGAGGATATTGCAAGAGACAAGATTCGAGTGATAAAGAGTAATGAATGGAAGATCATGTATGAATGAACAACGTATGAATGAACGTAAATGAATTATCATAATAAAGTACACAACAGGATCCTTGTCATTCGACCTCAGTAATCATGGCTGAGTGGCACGAAGAGGGTAAAGTCTGACCGGATCGAGAAAGAGAGGTGAACGATAATGTAATACATTGAATGAACAAAGCTAATGAACGTAATGACAAAGAGAATAATGATATTATTTGCATGTACGTGTGATGCATGATCACGTACGGTTGTAAGCATAGTATGTTTTGAAATAAAGTAAAGAACGGTTTTAACACAGAAAAGTATGTTTTATTATAAAACTAGAACTCACTCAGTGTCGCTGACTTTTGTACACATGATAGTTGGCAGGTAGATGTTGATGCTGAGGAGTTGCAGGCATGGATGCATAAGCTACTAGGAGCGTTTTGAGGCTGGCATCCGTATTTTGACATGTCATGTATTTTGAGATGAAAACAGATGTTGTAATTGACATGTTTTTAATTATAAATAGATGTTTTAAATTCCGCTATAAAATTAATGTACATTTTATAATGTTTTAAGTGCAATGGATGACCAACCGTAAGGTGCCCGGGAACGGGGGCTTTACAGATGAGATACATGGAATGTCGGGTGAATTCCACTTAACTCATCGGATAACGGTAATCTATAGGCTACCTTTCCTACTCGAGCAATGATTCGGAAATGGCCTATGTATCTCGGGCTCAACTTGCCCCACTTTCGGAAACGAATAATACCCTTCCAAGGGAGACCTTCAACATAACCCGGTCACCCACCTGGAACTCAATCGGTCTACGTCGTTTATTGGCATATGACTTCTATCTATCTTTGGCTGCCTTCATGAAGGCCTTGATCTTCTCAAGCTTCTCAGTCGTGGCCTCGATTACCTCGACGCTCCCTAACTCTTTTTGACCAATATCACCCCATTTTTCTAAGTGTTCATCAACATTTCGTATAGTTCATCCGCATTTGCTATACTTCATCCGCATTGGCCTTATTGTTCATCCGCATTAGATTTACTTCATCCGCATTTGCTATAGTTTATCTGCATAGACACATCTCATCCGCATTTCCCAGACAGCCAAATGCTCATCCGCATTGACTTCATCCGTATTTCCCAAACATAGCCAAATGCTCATCCGTATTGACTTCATTCGCATTTCCCATACTTAGTCAAATGCTCATCCACATTGACTTCATCCACATTTCCAAGACTTAGTAAAATGCTCATCGGCATTAACTTCATCCCCATTGACTTACCCATTAGTTAATTTTCATCCACATTGACACATCTCATCTGCATTTACTTCCAAACACTTAGGCAGATTTAAAAACTTAACATGTGGGTCTAAACATCATATTCGATTTCCATGGACCATTCATCATGTTCTAAGCTTAAATCTTACCCTCTAAGCCTTAGAAACACAATCATACATCATCAAGCATGAACATAGTCACACATCACATCATAACATCATCATACACATATTCAATCATATGTGTCCGAAAGCCAACAATATAGAAACACACATTCATGCATTTCCAGCCCCAAAATCAATTAAAAACCAGTAAAATAGGGGTCCTAGAACTCACCTTTGTAGCTCTTTTGTATGGTTCCTACAAACTCGTTTGAAAATTGAATTCAACCGTTAAGAAACCCACTAAAAACATACCCGAACACATACAAACACACATAAGCATATACCCGAGTATAAGAGCAGTCAAGAACATCATAAAACCATGAATTCTTACCTTGAATTTGAATTCTTTCTTCTTGTTCTTCAAAGCCGAGAATATTTCTGGTCTCTTCTTTTCTCTCACTAAAATCCAAAAGATTTGGGTGTAGAAATGGTGATGGGTGGCCATGCCACCCTTTTACACCCACTTTTCAAACATTTTGTCCTTTTGGACATTTTTTACCCCTAGATTTTGGTTTTATTTCTTTTCCCTCTTTTTTTCACTTTATCCATTCTTTTCTTTAACTTTAACATAACCGGGTGTTAGAGAACAAATGCTAAATATATTTCTATGAAAAGTTAGCCTACAATGGACACTTGCAGCAAGAGTAAATGGTTAGCGTTTTGCAAGGAAGCCCAAAAATGAGAAATATCAAAACTATATATAGTAATGATAGTTTTGCTGACAATTTCATTGTCAGGGAAACTATCTTGCCAAAGTCACAGTTTCGCCCAGTGAAAGTAATAGCTTGCTATGAGCAAAACTATAGTTTTGCTCATAGTTTCCCTGGGCAGTGAAGCTAAACTAATAAATTAACATACAAAAATAAACTAACATTAACCCTATTACAATTAAACATAATCAAAATCTAGTCTAAGGTGAGTCCAACCTATACATGATCTTCAAATTTGTACAAGAGAAGGAACCAGAACAGCTAACTCCTTTATTTCAAAAATTTCAAAGAATAAAGTAGAAAGGAATCTGATAGAAGGATCATTAGCTGGAAGTAAATTACTAGCTTAAAGATGTTCATGATTGATTCAAACTTAAGCGAACGGGCTACATGGCAAGAATAGGATATAAGAACGGGGGTGAATGATAACTTTAAAACTTTTGGATATATGAAGACTGAAGAAGGATATCAAAGATAGAAAAATATTAGGTGATAGGAAAAGGGAAGATTGTGTTGAAGCTTAAGCCAACAAAGACCATTAACAGAGTAAGATTACCTGATCCATTTCCCCTAACGGTATAGAAATTTGAACCGAGGATCTGGTGGCTCTATATGAGAACCATATGAAGGCTAGATCAGGAGCTAAGAGGAGAACCCAGGCAAGCCTATTCATCAAGGTTGCTAAGAAGGCTCAAGGAGTGAGAACTGAAGTCAAGGAGCTTACTCAAAAGTCAAATCAAGCTTATGATGTAAGGGTGGATATGCAGGAGCTTACAAGACTATTTGCACAAGCTAGTGCGTGAGGAGAGGAAGCTAGGATTGTTCGAGTTAAAGAGGAAATGTCTACTAAAGCAGTAGAAGAAGCCTGAGGTAATGGAGCTAAACAAGATCATATAGGTGAGTTCCAACCATGGGGGACTATTGATGATCAAGAATAGGTTAGACTCACCATAGTTAGTGTTTATTTTGCTTATAAATGCAATAGTTTTAATGTTAGCTTACTTACTTTGTAATTTGTAATTTCTAACTTTTGGAGCCCAGTGAAACTATGGGCGAAACTATATCTCGCTGATGGTCATCATGCCTAGTTCACCCAACTAAACTGTGTTTCATCGTCGGGCGAAACTATGTCATGGGCTAAATAGTTTCCCAGACTTGCGAAACTGTTTGCAAAACTACTTCTACTTATATAGTGTAATGTTTCTCTCTTTGTAAGCAAGTTTTGCAAACCTTAATACAAAAATATCTTTGTTGCAATTCTATTGTTTGTGGATGGAAGCTTATTCAAATTAATATTTGATCCTTTTTTCATCATTATTATGTATGTTTGGTGATCATTGAATACATTTGAAACTTGTTTTTTGTGTCCATGTTTTATTGATGTTTAATCAGTGGATTTTGAACGTTTTATGAATAATTTCGTAGTGTTTGCCGATCAAATGGACCAACAATATTTTGTAGTGTTTAATTAGTTACCTACCATATTTTTTCATTTAACTACACAAGCAACATAACCATGTTTCTCTGTTATCATATATGCAAGATCTAAGTTTCTAATATGTTTTTCGCTTCTTGGTTCACTCCACCTACCTCACTTCACTTATCGTACACCCTTCTTTGTATGAAGGTCAACTAATTGATTTCTAGAGGACCTGCCTAGAGGTCATCTTGGATGGTGCGAAGGCACTATTTGCCACAATGCAGGGGAAGACAATTTTGTCACTCTAGCCACCATCAACTCTCTTTTAAGGCTAGAAGATGAAGAAGGAAAATTGTCCTTCCCCAAGATTGCTATAAACAACTCGTCTTGGCTAATGGACTATAAAGGGGACTGCTCAGTAAGAACCTTCAAAAAAGGTAAGGTTTTCTCATAATAGTAGAACCTCTTCCATGTGGTCATTCATTTTCTGTCCAACAACATGGAGGTTGGGATCAAATTCCGGAGGCCTTACCCTAACATAGTCCATGGGATGATTGAAGAAGTCAAGTTCAGGTACTCTTAGTTTGTTTACACAAGTCTGCTTGCTAACTTGGAGTACTTAAAGTACTACTTCTCTTGTCCTCTAATCATAGTACCACTATTTGAAATGTGGAGTGAAGTCCTGTGGCATTTCCCGTAGAGGAATCTTATACATTATACGTGGAGGACTCCACTTTAGCACTATTTTCGGTTTTCCAGTAATGGCATCAACCTCAGACCATCTGATATATCTCGTTGGCTGTTAAGGTTTGAAGTTGACCCATCTGGTGTGGTACTCTCTTTTTAGAGCTGTTTCAAACCAGCCTGACATTTTGCGTGGGTCAGCGTATAGCAATTTTAACTTTGCTAACTAGTTTAGCTCAAATCCGGGAAGAGTCTTCACATCATGTGGGAACCTAAAGTACTCAATCCCTTTCTCACGTTTAACTACATAAACGTTGAGATGTTCAAAATACGCCCATGCTATGATTTTCCCTGACACCTTGTGATGTTTCTTCACTTTGTACAACTTGGTGTAGACAGTTGACGTTGAAGCACTGCGTTGGGCTCTTATTTCTTCAAAGCATGCAACCCACTCAGCCATTTGATATTGACTTCAACTTCCAAGGCTTGGGCTGTATCTTCTTTCTTGTTAGACTCTTCTTCCATTTTATCGAGAGTCTCAAAAGTTTCACTGACAAGGTTGTCGGCCAAATTGGGAACGACATTACCCTCAATGTCAGTGTACTCTGGATAGTGTTGGTCCATGACATCTTCAATCTCGATCTCATCAACGTCGTTGAGCTCATCGTCACTTTACACATGGACTGTTGGAGCATTTTTCACGATCTGATCTGGATTGAGTCAAAATATTTCAGTAAGTTTCTCATCGGTGAGATCATGAATTATCTCTCCTTCTTCAGGAGTGTAATTCACTAATCTCCTGACTATTCCTTGCAGATCAAGAATCATCGTGAGCTGAGTCTTGATCTGTTAGAGGGGAGCAACATCATATTCATCTCTTTGATAGTTTGGATCTGCTCGATTTAAAACATGTAACATATCAACCATTAGTCAACAATCAAAGTAGTAAACATCAACAATAAATATAAAAATTAATTACATTAATTTGATACAAGATTCAAATACATATGATTTAAATAACATAAACAACTAAGCATTACTCTTGCCTTGTATCATGTGCTCCTCTGCTGACAGGGCTGATATGGAGGCACCTTGATCTTGAGCTGTTTTGGTCTTCCTTTCACTTGCAGATGTGGCACCCGCAACAGAAGTATCATCATCTCCATCATCATCATCATCAACATCACCACTAGCACCAGTATCCTCCCCTTGATCATCATCACCATCATCATCATCATAATCATAATCATCATCACTGTCATCATCATCACCATCATCTACATCTCCTTCTCTGATCTTTAAGAGCTCATCCTTTGATCCTTTGAGCCTCAGCATGATGGTCTTGTTGGTCGCCTCCAACTCCTCTATCCGTTTTTCTGATTGGACATGTTGCTCCTAGAGTTGGGACATCTCTGAGCTCTGAGCAACCATTCGCTGTGCCTACTGCTCTATTAGCCGTGCGTGCTGAGATAGCTATAGAGATTGTGCCGCAGTATGATCTACTAGCTGACGAATCTGGGCAGTCTTCTCGTCATTAGTTGTCAACAGCTTTAGCACTATACAGTTAAGTGCCAAGAGTTGTTCCTCTACCCCACTAAGAGGTAGAGAGGATCCAGATGGGAAGGAGGGAAAAGATGACGGTCCAGTTTGGTGGCTAGTGGTGGTGGTGGTGGCAGTGGTGAAGATTAGGGGTGGTATAGATGAAGGTGGTGGTGGATGAGCTGTAATGGAGGTGGATGGTATGCGGGTAAGTGATGGAGTCGGTGTGGTAGTGGTGTGGGAGGTGGTAGATATGGTGGTTGAAGGGATGGTGGTAGTGGTGGTAGGTGGAGTGGTGGTAGTAGGTGGAGTGGTGGAAGTAATGGTAGTAGTGGTGGTGGTGATGAATGTCATCCTCCTCCTCTTCTTCTTCAAACCGTGGGGCTAAGCCATCCTTTACTTTCTCGAGCCCCTCGAGGTGGATGCTCCCCCGGAACGCTACTGGGCTGATCAGGAGCATAAGTAGGATTAGTGTCAGCCTCCCCAGACTCGCTAGGGCGTCCACCAACCTCCCGAATACCTCGGTTGCTGGCGACCACCCTTCTCCCCACAGTACGTGTCAAGGGCTCCACGTCTATCTCCTCCTCCTCATCAAGACGAAAGTCCTGATAGAACCCTGCTGCCTCTGTTTGACCTTGGGTGGATGCTGGAGATGCTATATCAGCAGTGGGGGCCCTTAGTTGAGTGTGCCATGCATCTCCATCATCACCGCTGTCGTCGTCGTCGGAGTCATGTGAAGGGAGCTCCAGCTGCTCGACATCCGAATCACTGTCTATGTGGCGCCATTTATGCCTCCCTAGCGCCACGTAGTCCACCTTGGCCAGATGGCCGATGAGTCTCTTCACCGGGGGTTTTACCTGTTTTCCCCGGTAAACCTTCATACGACCCAGTGTCGTATCATCCATGATCTCTAACGACACAGCGTGGTGACACTCCTTGGGTTGTGTGGGCAGCTTCTCATCAAAGGTCATATGTAAAAACCTAGGGTACATGCAGAAGCCCTCTTAGCCCTTCGCCTCTAGATTCTCTATCAAGTAAGAGAAAATAATGCTAGAAAAGCTGAAAGAGTGCTTTAGCACCAGTGCCACGTAGGCATTTTAAATTTGGTCTAAAAGATCATCAAACCCACCCCTTCGTGAAGCCAAGCACTAAAGGATGACATGTGCCAAGTACTTGTACTGGGGACATAGGTTGCTCTTGTTGAGCACACCTGCGTTAATATCCCCAACATACTTCATCCTCAAGAAGCACCTTCTCACCGTCAGCGGGTGAAGTCTGGTAGGGTGGTCTGCATCATCACCCAACGCCAGTACATGCCGAATATCCTACGAAGTAACCTCAATATCCATCCCAAAGATAGAACTCCTCATGCTGTAGGGCTCTTGAGAGCGGTATACCAATGCCCCCTCCCAAAAGGCCTGCTGAATAGACCTGTAGGGAGTGCATGGTGTAGATATCGCCTTGTAGATCCTGGATCGCTTGAGAAAAGCAATGATCCCTGCAACTCGGCACCATTCCGAGTCGTGGAATCTAAATGAGCACAAATATTGTGTTTGGGGTTGATGGACCACCTGTCAGCCATCAATCTGTAACACAAGACACGTAGACATTAGATAACCACACGACACAAATAAGTTCTAATTAACATGGTTGAATTCATTCTAGTTCTTCATACGATTGAGCCATGCGACTATCTTCAGTCGGTTGACTTGGCATGCAACTGGATTCAGTGGGGTGACTGAGCAGGATACTGAGTTCAATCGGTTAACTGAGCCTGCGATTGGTTCAGTCGGTCGACTGAGCTTATTCGTATGATCCATTCGGCCGATTGAGCCATTCGACCAGCTCAATCATGCGATTGGAGTTCATCTAGGTGTCCAGTCGCATGACCCACTGTTCGGTCTACTGAGATTCGAATTTTGACCAACTCTTGAAATTAGACGTCGTTTAATGGTTCTTTAGACTTGCATTCAATATACTAATAACCTAATAACATTTATTTCAACATTTTACTTGGTTTAGTTAGGTTATTAATCCATTTAAGGTCTCAGGTCTTATTAGGGCCAATATCTTGATTTTGAAGTCTAATCGAAGGAGTTTTTAGCATGATCACACTACATATTACCTGTATTAACACCAAGAACGTCAGAATATAAAAATATGTGAGAAAATTGGGTCAGAGGAAATTTTGGCAGAGTAACGGTAGGCTGTGCCATTTTAGGGCGATTGGGGGTGATAAGTTGAATGTGATCGACTGTGGCCCTGTTTATACTGAATCTGATTTCAATCGGCCGACTGGACCCATTCGCTCAGTTTATTCAGGCAAATGGACCTCATTCGTGTGATTGGCTCAGTCGATCACATTCAGTCGGCCGACTAGATTTCAGTCGGGTGACTGACTCATTCGCACAGTTCCATTAAGTCGACTGGCTCATTCTGATAAGCCATTCGGGTGAATGGTTCATACTCATGTGCCATTCGGTTATTTAGTGCATGAGTATGGTCCATTCGTACGGTTCGTCCATACTTATGGTCCAGTCGTGCGATTGGATCATACTCATGATTTTGACTTTATGACCATTTCTCACCTAAGCCCTTTTTAACATTTGAATGAACATTTTGAGCATTTGATCATCTCAAACATTGATCATTTTAACTTGAAAACTGTTGATCACCTCAGACGTGATCCTTTTAAGCAATTTGTCACCTCAGACATGACTGATTTTACCTTTGAAAACACGTGTGGTCACCTCAAACGTGAACCTTTTAGATGATTAAATCCCCTATTGAATTCCATGACATAGTCCGATATCAAACAAACTGAATTTGTCAAAATTAAAACAAATTGAAAGACTTAAACTAAAATACAAAACTAAAACTTGTTTTTGACGTTTTGTGTTAGGTGTAAATCCTAAGACAGAAATCTAATGGATTTGGTTCCGGAGTAGGCAGCTTCAATTAATTTTGACCATAACTGGACCAATTCAATTTGGAATCATACAGGCAAGTCAAATCATTTGGTACATGTTATCAACACCTTTTGATGCTCAATTCTTGTTTGTCATCTAGAGTCGTTAGCAAGTTTAGGAAATCCTACTAGTATTATTAGATCCCCACATTGATTTCGACTTTCAAGAATTGTAGCCACGATGATTGTTGGTATTCTGGTGCTCTTAAATCCATACACAGATGTTCTACACATATTGGTGATAGTTTAAGGTTTGATTAATTCAACAAGCATTTGTGGATCCCACACTATACAGATTAATGAAGAGCCTGATGCAACCTAAACATCTTTAGTCTTTCCTGCATGCTGCACAAGTGCATTGAAGTAGAATGCTTCGGAAGTTTCACATGTGCAACAGAAATACTCTAAGTGTGAAATCTTCCCAAGCCAAGACCAACATCTTCCGAAGCCAAAGATGAAGTCTTCCGAAGCCTCAGAGACAAAGTCTTCCGAACCTTCAAGTTCATGAAGATAGATTTCTTCCGAAGACTTTTAGTAACATGCTTTATCTGATGTACTGTTCCATAAAGCTGGACAGCTTTTCGCTACAACTCTGCAAGTCACCAACTAACATGGTTTGGTGAAAAGGTCCATGCTTTTGGTAACTGTACATTAAGGTCTTGAGTCTGTAACTTTCTACTTTATGTACTTTATCCTTTTTGTAATAGATAAGGATGTGAGTTATGGCATGTCATAGTCACAAGTCAAAAGGCAATCTGCCTTTTGACTCTACAATTGATTTTGTTTGTGTCTAGTCAATTGTATCCAGCTGGCTTTCAAAGTATAGCCAGCTGTAGGACGTAGTATAAGTATCTCATGTTCCTATATCTTTCGAATATGCTTTGTAACACTTGTAATAGAAAATAGAGAAGGCAATATACTGCATTCTTGAAAACCAATCACTTGTGCTCTTTGTGTTCTTTGTCTCCTGCTTTACTTGTGTTCTTAGTATCTCAACTCTTGGTTAATCCAGTTTACTATTTCATTAAAGTTTAGTTAATCTCCTCTTTGTGTTGTTGTTTTGTAACTAACCCTTCAACGATCCTACATTTGGTATCAGAGCAATTCAGGCTCTTGATATAGGATCTCACCATCTTAAGATCCCTCACACACACAAATACTAAAACTTTTCAAATGGCAGCCATTTCCAAAACTGATATGGAAACTAGAACCATGAACAAGTCCCCACTGATCACTCTTGATGAGTTTGATACCTTGTGTTTAAGAATGGAAGGTTTCATTAGGTCTCTTGATTCAAGAATGTGGAAGTCTATTGAGAATGGACCTTTCATACCGAGCAACCCTTCTGCTACTGGTGTTGGTATGATTCCCAAAGACGTGGCTAACTACTATGATGAAGATAGGAAGAGAGATAGATAGAAAAGCCATGACAGCTCTTCAAACTGCCGTTCCAAACTCTGTGTACAGAGGTTTCAAGAAGTGCAAAATAGCCAAGCAGCTATGGGATGCACTGAAACATATGTATGAGGGTTCTTGTGAAGCCAAGGAGAACAAGAAGGATCTCCTGAAGCAGTAGTTTGAACACTTCACCTTCAAAACAGGTGAAACCATGACTCTGCAGTACTTCTGGTATGTTAGGATTGTGGATACCCTAGTGGATGAGGAGTTTCTCTTGAAAACAAAGACATTGTAAGGAAGTTCATGTCCTCACTTCCTAGGTAGTGGACACACTACTGTGTCGTGATCAAGAGAATTGAAAATCTTAAAACTCTTACTCTAACAGAGTTATATGGGATTCTTAGTGGCTAGCAGATGGAGATGAACATGCAAGGTTAATATGGAAACTCCAACAATCAAATGGGTTCAGCCCTGCTTGTGGTTGAAAGGGATAGCATAGAATGCAAACATCATCTCTTATGCTACCCTGAAAACTCACCAAAGGGTCCTTTCATCACCTTCCCAGAGACACCAAAGGAGAACTACACTCAAGGAAGCCCATTCCAAGAGACAAGCTCCTCTCAAGCTTTTGTGTCTTCTGATGAAAGTTGTGGCAACTCTCTTTTCACTCTTGAAGACCTGGATTGTATCCATCCAGACGATCTGGAATATATGGAAATAGTCCAGCAGATTGCTCTTCTCACTCACAGAGCCAAGAAGTTCTACAAGAGGACTGGAAGGAAGTTTCCAAGCAATGAAACCAGTGGAAAGTTTGCACTGGACAAAGGCAAAGTCAAGTGTTACAACTGTAACCTGATGGGCCACTTTTCCAGAGAGTGTAAGGCACCTAAAAGAAATGGTGGCCAAACACAATCCAGACCAAACTACACTGTCAAGCAGGAAGCTGCTATTGTTGTTAAAGAAGGAGGCTTTGACTGGAGCTTTCAGGTGGAAGATGCTTCTCCAAACCAAGCACTGATGGCTGATCATGATGAAGCCAAGGTATTAGGACATCTCTATACTCCTAATGCATTGCTAAAGTTAACAGATACAGGTGGAACAACTTGGAACTGAGATCTGACGTTGAGTCGTTAAACATTTTAAAATCTGATTTTAGAAAGTCTGAAAATGATTATAAGCTGAAAATAGAGGACTTAGAAAAACCATTTCAGTTCTAAAACATGAACACACACATTTTAGGACTCAAATTAAAGATCTCAGAACCAAGTTAACTGAGTGCCAGGCTGAGCTTGTGATCAGCAAAGCCAGGGCAGAAAATAGTGTTCTTGAAGAGGAGACCTTCAAGAACATGATATCCACATCCCTACACAACAAAGTGTGCTATCAAAACAGGCAGGGACTGGGATCAAATGAGATAGCTCCTCCACACACAAGCTTGTCAGTAAGATATCCTAGGTGTGGAACTTGTGAAGATGAGCTTCCTCTCATAGATCCTATGAGTGAAGAGGATGAAGAAGAGATAGTAAAGAACCCTCTACAAAGAGTGAAGAGGACGATTCCAAGAAGGGCCACTATCCTTCTGAGGAGAAAGTGAACACTGTGATGACTAAGTCCATGAGAAAGAACTTGATCAGGAAGAGCATAACAAAGGCAGGGAAGGCTCAAGAGATCAAGGCTACTTTTGACTCTAAGAAGAAACAAGTTTTTATTTCTGAAGGGTTTAAAGTGGTAGGGACTGAAGATATCAACCAAAACTCTTCTGCTAAGAGTTCTCGTTCTTGTTCAACTCATCTCAGCAGCAAACAGAAGACTGATCTACTGTGTACCACTACTGCACAGCCTGGACCATCAAACTCCAAGCACAGTCCTTAGCCCAAGAGGATTGTCTCATCATCTACAAAGATGGAGGTGGAGAAGGGATGTGACCAAAGACAGTCCTATTCCAAAGACAAGGCTCTTGTGAAGAAGAACATGAATTGTGTTATGTGTGACAGCACCACTCACATTGCCAAGGATTATCCCTTCAATCCTAAAGGTACTGTCCATATGGCCAAAACAAAGGCTTCAAAAAGTTCTAAGAAGATTCAAGCTTCGGAAGGAAAACCAGTTTCCTTCGGAATTTCCAAATCTAACAAGAAGGGAAGTGGAAAATTCTCTTGGAAGAATATTTGGTTTCAGAAGAAAGGAGTTCTTGTGAAGCACTGAAGTCTGCTGCAGTGTCCGCAGAATCTTCCCAAGGTTCAGTCATCAAAACTTCTGAAATTCAAAAAGCTACAAAAGTTTTGAAGGTCAAGTCCAAGACTCCAAAGGTGGTGTGGATGTCTAAGAAAGACCAAGTGACTGAGATTTCTCCATCAACAACAGCTCAAGATCGTCTTAGTACAACCATAGGATCTATTACTGTTGAATTACCTTCTGCAAAATGAGCCCAAGACAAGCAAGGCTTGGGTTTCCAGATGTAACTTATCATTCTCTTTGTGCAGGGACAGCTGTAGACAGACAGAAATGTCTGGATCATAGACAGTGGTTGTTCCAGGCACATGACAGGCAATAGGTCACTACCCTAGAACTTTGAAAGGATTGATGGAGGACCAGTTGCTTTTGGAGGAGATGAAAGAGGTTACATTTCTGGAAGGGGCAATGTCACAAATGGTAAGCTAGCATAGAAAAGGTAAACTTTGTAAGGATCTTGGATACAATCTTCTGAGTGTATCTCAATTTTGTGATCAGAGTCATAACATGCTTTTTACTGAGCATGAGTGCATTGTTCTAAAGCCTGGTGTGGTCATTCCTCATGAGCATATCCTGATTAGAGCTCCCAGGAAAGGAAACATGTACAAGATGGATTTGCAAGAAACATCTCCCTCTGGAGAAATTTCATGCTTTCTATCCAAAGCCAACAGTGATGTGTCTTTCCTATGGCATAAAAGAATGTGCCATGTAAACTTTAAGAACATGAATAAAGTGATTAAGCATGATTTGGTAACTTGGAATGGCAAAGAAAGAGTTTACAAGTGATGATCACTGTGTTGCATGCTGAAAGGGAAGCAACATAAGGTATCTCACAAGCTTAAAGAAAAGAACTCCATCACTACCCCTACACTTGTTACATATGGATCTCTTTGGGCCCACCAGTGTAATGAGTTTAGGAAGGACCTTATACTGTCTAGTGATCACAGATGACTTTACAAGATTCACTTGGGTTTTCTTCCTTAGAACTAAGGATGAGACTCCTGAGATTCTGAAGAATTTCATTTAAAGATTGAGAATCAGTCTGATCACAAGGTCAAGATCATAAATGTGATCAAGGAACGAATTTAAGAACCATATCCTTGATACATTCTGTGACGAAAATGGTATTACAAGACAATTCAGTGCTCCAGGACTCCTTAGCAAAATGGTGTTGCTGAGAGGAGAAACAGGACACTGATTGAAGCTGCAAGAACCATCCAGTCTGACTCCAAACTGCCTGTCACCTTCGGGGCAGAGGCAGTCAACACTGCCTGCTATGTGCAGAACAGAGTTTTAGTAGTTAAGACTCATGACAATACTCCTTATGAACTTTGGCACAAGATGAAACGTTTCATTGGTTTTCTTAGGTCATTTGAATGTCCTTGCACCATCTTGAATACCAAAGATCAAATTGCCAAGTTTGCTGAGAAATCAGATGATGGACACTTTATTAGATACTCTTCCCAATCTAAAGCTTATAGAGTATACAATCTCAGAACTAGAATTGTTGAGGAGTCAGCCAATGTGACTTTCAATGAACACACACCCTGTGTTGCTGGTTCTGGTCCGGATTGGTTGTTTGATCTTGATTTGGTTACCAACTGTTTTAACAAATCTTGTGAGAATGTTTCAGGATCTACAGCAAATTTAAATACACATGATCCTCATCCAAGATTTGAGCTAGGAAGATCCTCAAGACATATATCTTCGGCTCCAGTTGGAACCACTTCCGCAAATGATGTTTTTGTCAGCCCAACAATGACAAATTCAGCTAATACATCTGGTATGCCTTCAAATTCCGGCTCAGAGACTCTACAACTAGATAAGAACACCTCAATTGTGGAAGACAACAATGGTGGTGGTGACAGTGACCAAGAGTTTCTTGATGCCACTAACCACACCATTGATGAGAACATCAATGATGTCACACACTGCTTGGATCAAGTTTCATTTGAAAAGTGTGCTGATGTGGTGGGAGAAACATCTATGCCAGATCTAAATTTCTCTAATTTAGATCTTTCTCAACAACTTGCTATGATCCATCAGCTTAGGATCCACAAGTCTCACCCTACCACAAACATCATTGGAGATGTTGTCTCAGGGGTAAAGACAAGAGGCCAAACCCATGAAGCAAATGTTTGTCTGCACTCTTGTTTTCTATCCTAGATAGAGCCAAAGAAAGTTGATGAAGCTCTAAAGGATGGAAGTTGGGTTGAAGATATGGAACAAGAGCTGCTTCAATTTAAAAGGCAGAAAGTTTGGAACCTTTGTCCTCTTCTTTTTGGGAAGACTACCATTGGAACCAAATGGGTGTTTAGGAACAAGAAAGATGATAGAGGCATCATCATCAAGAACAAAGCTAGACTAGTTGTTCAAGGATACACACAAGAAGAAGGGATTGACTACACTGATGTCTTTACTCCAGTGGAAGATTAGAAGCTTTTAGGATATTCTTGGCATTTGCTGCATACAAGACTTCAAGGTCTTTCAACTTGATATGAAGTGTGCCTTTTTGTATGGACTGATAGATGAAGATGTTTATGTGAAACATCCACCTGGTTTTGTAGATCCTGATCATCCTAATTATGTCTGCAAGCTTAACAAAACTCTCTATGGGCTGCATCTGGCACCCAGGAAGTGGTATGAGACACTGTCTGAGTATCTCTATAAACATAGATATAGGAGGGGTACTATAGATGGAACTCTCTTCATCAAAGGAAAAGGAACAGACATATTGCTAGTTCAAGTATATGTGGATGATATCATCTTGGGTTTAACTAATCCAAAGCTCTACAAAGACTTTGAGAAGCTGATGAAAGAGAGATTTGAAATGAGTGCCATGGGGGAACTCAAAATCTTTCTGGGAATTCAAGTGAAGCAAGTTGAAGATGGCATCTTGGTAAGTCAGTCAAAGTATGTTCGGGACATACTCAAAAGGTTCAACATGTCTGACTGTAAGATTGCTAAGACACCCATAGCCAGAAACCACTCTCTTAGTCCTGAGCTTGAGGAGGAGTGTGTAGATAAGCATTTATATAGGGCTATGATTGGGTCTCTAATGTATCTTACTGCTAGCAGGCTGATATCATATTTGCTACATGTATTTATGCAAGATATCAAGCCAACCCTAAGACGTCTCACCTTATCACTGTCAAGAGGATTCTAAGATAAAGGTGCATCAACACTTGGACTATGGGATCCTAAGAATTCTGAATTCAATCTGTATGCCTATACAGAGAGTAGTTACAGTGGTTGCAACATGACTGCAAAGTCTACATCTGGGGGATGTCAATTTCTTGGTGGAAGGGTTGTCTCATGGCAATGCAAGAAACAATCCTATGTCTCCGCATCAACTGTTGAAGCTGAGTACATTGCTGCTGCAAGCTGCTGTGCTCAAGTACTTTGTATTCAAAATCAGATGCCGGACTATGGGTTAAACTTCAAGGAGACTCCCATTCACATAGACAACAACAGTGATATCTCAATCACAGAGAACCATGTGCAGCACTGAAGGACAAAGCACATCAATATTGGGTATTATTTAATAAGAGATAACTATGAAAAGGGATTAATTAAACTAGTCAAGGTTCACACAGATGAACAATATGCTGATCTGTTTACAAAAGCTTTTGATGAACAGAGATTTAAATATTTTATATCAGCTATTGGATGATCAACCTTGAGTAGATCTTTGATAAAACTAATTCTTATTATTTCTTAAAATATGTGTGTCCTAAGTTGTCTTGTTCATCACTTTCATAAGCTCATGTTTTCTTTGGAAGAAAAATTTTTTTGAAGACTTTCTTTAGATTTTTGAAAATTTCTGATACTTCGGAAGTTATGCCATTAACTTCGGAAGTAAATCATGCCTTCAAAATAAATAACTGTCTTACAAATTTACCTTTGGAAGAGTTTTCAAATTTATCTTCCAAAGCTTAAATACTTGTCTGAAACACTTACTCATTTTTAAGGACCATTTACTTCCGAAGCAAAAATAACTCTCGGAAGCTTTGTTAGTTTCTACATAAAGCACTCAAGTTTTAATTTTTCATCCGAAGCAAAATTCTCAAACTTCTCAGGAAATTCTTCCGAAGTCATTTTAGCTTCGGAAGCTTTTTAATTAAAACATCCGAAGATAATTAACCATACGATGTTTTTTGACTTCCAAGAAAACTACTTTTGAGCAAAAGTAAACTACTTTTTCAGAGGTGGGACCGACATCTGGATTTCAAAGTTTATCCTCTTTCATTAAACTTTATCTGAAATCCTTCTCACATATAAACCCAATGGTTTCCCCCCCTCTTTCTATCATCTGTTCTTCCTCCAAACCTAGAACCCCAAATTTCTCTCTGAAATTTCTTTCTTTCTTCTTTCTTCGTCCTTAAGCTACTTCAAAATGGCCAACCTTGCTCACAGAAATGATCCCAACTTTTCCATCCAGCTACACAGACAGCACAATCAGGTTGCTCTGTTACGCTCTGAGAAAGATCCTCATTTCTCAGAGGTTTGTCAATTCTTATCTTTGTCCAACTACTTCACCTCCCTAACCATTGATCCTCCATTCTATGAGGATCAGTTTCTTGAATTCTGGAAGACCTGCCAAGAGGTCATTATTGATGGGGAGAAGGCATTGTCTGCCACAGTGCAGGGGAAAACAATCTTCATCACTCCAGCCATCATCAACCAACATCTTCAACTGGATGATGAAGAAGGTGAGGTGTTTTTCCCAAAGGAAGCTGTCAATCATTCCTTTGAGCAGATAGGGTATGAGGGAGATTTCTCTGTAAAGACCTTCAGGAAAGGGAAGGTCTCATCCAAATGGAGATTCCTGCTCCATGTGGTCATCCACAGCTTATCAAACAAGCATGGTGGATGGGACCAGATTCGTAAAGATCTCTCCTTCATAGTCCATGGAATGGTTCAAAGGGTCAAATTCAAGTACTCTCAGTTTATTTATACAAATTTACTTGCAAACTTAGGCTCCTTAGAATATTACATGTTTCCTAGATATGTCCAATACATTCTTAACTGTGAACTGGGCTCACAGTTAAAGGAAACAGGTAACATTCTTAAATTAGAACAGATGAAGCCCGACATCTTTAAAATACTGAGAAAGTCCACTGTTGGATTCTCTGGGGTAGAAACAGCCCTAGTCCCAAAAATGTTAGAGCTTATTGCTCAAGGTGACAACCTAGCAGCACAAGCTAGTGCTGAACCCACACCTACTAGTTCCCACCACCCACACAGCCTCAAATCTCCATCACCTACCAAATAAAATCCAAACAAACCACAGCTCAGACTATTCAGTCTGTGGAGGCCCCCATATGCTCAACCATACAAGAAAAAGTGGACACTGGAGCTCCCACTTCTCCTGAGGAGCAAACCACTCCCATCTCTTCAAGAATCAGTGTTGAGGTTCCTCATGCTCAGCCTGATGAGCTCATTAGCCCTACTACCTTAAGCCATTACTCTGAGTCTCAAGACTCAAGTGATCAACCTTCAGGGGACAGTTACCATCCCCAGCCTATAGATCTTAACCAACCAATTCCCAACCTTGATTTCTATACTAATGAAGATATAGGTTTCAGTGAGTATAATGAATCTCTCTTCTTTCCCTCTACTCAAAGAGAGATGAGTACTGCTGAGTCTCCTACATCTATCCTATATCAGTCACCTACAACTGAGGTGGACACTCCTGAACCTGTTCAGGATGTCCATATGGAAGAGGCTCTCACTTCTGAAAGTGATTACATTATTAAGACTCAACCATGGCTACTCAGCCTACTGTCATCTCACCTGAGAGTGTCAGTGAGCAGAGGAAATCCAGTAGCCAAGAACTTAGAACTGGTCATGAGAGAAAGGACTCTGGTCCAATCTTCTCCACCCCTAGTGATTCTTCTAATGAAAATGAGGGGGATCTGAGACTAAAAGTGCAAAAACTGTCTAAAACATGCACTTACCTAGTCTCAAACGTTAGTCACCTAAATCTCAGGTGACTACGTTAAAAACAGGATTAATGATCAGCAACTTGAGATTTCATATCTTAAGGAAAAACTAGCTGGGAGACCCTTAAGGAGGGCTCAACCAGGAAGACAAGAACCTGTGGATGTGATTCACCTATCCTCCAGCTCACCTATGCAAGTGGGTGATGCTACCAAAAAGGGGGAGAAAGTCATTACAGCCACAGAACCTAGGAGTTTTTCTGAGAGAATGGACATTGATGAGTCACCATCCTCACTTGCAACTATGCATTCTCAGCAACCTCCTCTAGTTCACATTGATGTGGACTACACAGACTCCTTTATACAGAGTATGTTTCAGGATGGGATACCAAGGGCTATGTCACCTTCAACATCCTTCAATCACATCATTGGGTGGAGGTATGACAACAACAAGAAGGCCCTCATCATCATAAGAGTTCAAGGACAGTAAGAAGTCTTCAATTTTCAAAACATCGACTACTATGAAGGTCTAGATCTAGTCAACATGCCACTGGTCAACCCAATCCAATCAAGACAAGCTGACAGACTGGCTAAAAGAATCCAAGATAGGATCGTTGTAGAGTTCAGCCTAACATAGACTAAGGCAATCAGGCAATGTCATCAGCTGGATGTTGAGGCAGACCCTAAGATTAGCTTCATAGGGGAAACCTTGACTGAAGGCCCAGTGACAGAACCTGAGAGCCCTGTCTCATCATCTCCAAATGCTGCAGAGATCCGTATTCCTTCTGAAACACCTGCTAGTGAAGGTGCTTCTCAACCTTCCTCTGGCCTGAGCTCAGATGCCGCAACGAGCAATGAAGGCCAAAGCTCTCTCCTCTGAGTCACAAAGGTTTGTGAGTGACAAAGGGAAAACAAAGATGACATCTGAGGAGATTGAGGAGGAGAAGAGAGAGAGGAAAAGAGGCTAAGGGGAGAAAGTTCTTCTACTGAGTCTCGAGGACTCATGGAGTCTGCATAAGGGTTGCGCCAGACCAGATACTCAGAATGATGAGTTAAGGGTAGTGAGGATTAACTATTTGCACACTAGGAACTATGACATAGATAGTGTCATTTCTCTCCCCTTGGATGAATTGCATGAGCTGGTTGATCTGGAAAGATCAAGAGAGAAGAAGGAGGCAGAAGATGCAGAACTCCTAATACAAGTCAAAGAAGAGAGAAGAAGAAAAAGACTGTACAAAGGTATGCCTACCCTCTCACCAGTTCAAGAAAGTCCTGAACAAGAGGATGTTGTTCGACAAGAACCTCAGGTAGAGAAGAAAGAAGACAGAATCAAGATGATTAACTACATGAGTGCCACAGGCCTCTATCAGGCAAATGCACTCCTTCCCTTACCATATGACTATATTGAGTTTGAGTACTTAAAACAACTTAAGCTTGAGTTAGTCAAGGAATGAAAGACAATAAAAAGAAGCTGAGGGAAGAAGCTGCAAAATCAAGAGCCATCATCCAAGAAGCATGACGAAGTCTGCTGATAGGCAGAGGATGATGAGCTTCTTGAAGCTGTATGGATTCTCTAGAACGAGACTTGGACCCATGTCTCTATCCACTATGGATGAGAATATCAGGGTAATCAAGCGGAAGATTAAGAGTGGAGAGCTCACTTACTTACACTGCACTCCAAGTCAGGCCCCACTTGAAGTGGAGGTTAAGTTTGAACAACCACACAAACAACCCGACCTCCTGCTAATGCTCAGCAAGCTTCGTCTTCTGATCCACAGCAGGGTCAACCTCCCTCTCCATCTGAACCTGAGAGAGAGGAAGTCCCAACTGAGAAAGACAGTGAAGATCAATCTGTGATGCAGGCCATCTTCTTAGTTAAAATTTGGAAAGAGAAAGAAGAGATGGCTTCTAAAGCAAGTCTTAGAAGAAGAAGAAGCCTGCATCCCTCCTGTCATGAGGAATGAATCAGAACAGCATAAGAATGTGTAGCCGAGGATGCTCAATCAACTCCAACTTCAGTAGCTCCTCTAGCATCAGGAAGACCGATCTTGTCTTGGACATACACGACAAATCCAGAAAGGTGGCATGTTATTAGTGATCAAGGCATAGAAGACATTTATACATGGCAAGATATGTCAGTTGCCTCTGCATGACCTCTTTGACATGAGAAGACACTTTGACAGCCTGAAGGATCTTGATCATCTTATGAAGAAAGGAATGGTGATCATCCTAATAGGACCGTTAATATCTGAAGTTTTCAAAGTGTTATGAGCCTAGGGGGAGTTTGTAGAGATTAATGAAGAGGCTGATGCAACCTAAACATCTTTAGTCTTTCCTGCAAGCTGCACAAGTGCATTGAAGTAGAATGCTTCGGAAGTTTCACATGTGCAACAGAAATACTTTAAGTGTGAAATCTTCCGAAGCCAAGACCAACATCTTCCGAAGCCAAAGATGAAGTATTCCGAAGCCTCGGAGACAAAGTCTTCCGAAGCTTCAAGTTCATGAAGACATATTTCTTTCGAAGACTTTTAGTAATATGCTTTATCTGATGTATTGTACCATAATGCTGGACACCTTTCCTTTGCAACTCACCAACTAACATGGTTTGGTGAAAAGGTCCATGCTTTTGGTAACTATACATTGTGGTCTTAAGTTTGTAACTTTCTCCTTTATGTACTTTATCCTTTTTGTAATAGATAAGGATGTGAGATATGGCATGTCATAGTCACAAGTCAAAAGGCAATCTGCCTTTTGACTCTACAATATATTTTGTTTGTCTTTTCAATTGTATCCAGCTGGCTTTCAAAGTATAGCTAGTTGTAGAAAGTAGTATAAGTATCTCATGTTCATGTATCTTTCGAATATGCTTTGTAACACTTGTAATAGAACATAGAGAAGGCCATATACTACATTCTTGAGAACCAATCACTTGTGCTCTTTATGTTCTTTGTCTCCTGCTTTACTTGTGTTCTTTGTCTCCTGCTTTACTTGTGTTCTTAGTATCTCAACTCTTGGTTAATCCAGTTTACTATTTGATTAAAGTTTTGTTAATCTCCTCTTTGTGTGTTGTGTTGTAACTAACCCTTCAACGATCCTGCACATACTTATATGGTTATCAACATTTCTCAGGAGATTTTTTACTAGTCTCAAGGTAGTTTTGAAGAATAAATATTCTTAGAACTTTCAGAGAGAAGCCAAACTTCTGGTCAGTGCCACCGCACAGCAGAGAGGCGGCAAACAACAATGAAGTCTACAATATTAGGTTATGCTTATCCTCAGGTCATTGCCACCGCACAGCAGAGAGGCACATAACCTATCTTCTTGTTTGAGCAATTTTAATCTTTGGCACAGTTCTCACCAACAACATAAGTTATTAGTTTGATTGCTTTTGCTCATATTTTGGTCTTATGCTCACATTGTGGCACTTATTCTGCTCGTCACCCCTTATTCGAATTTTGTTGATTGTGTTAACTAGGGATAAGATGTTCAACCCACAGCTTGTAGAACAACTTAGTTTATTCTTGAAATCACCAACAAGGTCTAATCATCTAGGGTGTTGAATCTATCGATATATCATCTATTGTCTAACATCTAAGTCTACTTTCTTTGTGTTACCTTAGTAGTAGCTAGTTTTACTATCATTTTTCCTTTTATATTGCTCAGACTACACAGACTTATACTTTGAACTTTGCATCTTGTTTTATTTAAACTTTTAATGTCCCAAGTGATTTGTACCTGTGTACTATCATTTCCAAATTCATTTAATCGGTATCACAGATACGATCTACTTTCTATCAGCTAGCCTCTCCTCCTCCCTCGTTTTTTTGTTAATGTTACTAACTGACTTATTCTCCCCCTAAAATTCTAAAACTGTAACCAATTTATGCTTTTTAGGATTTTAATAGGCGACAAAATAAGATTAATTTAATTTGACTACTTAAAATAAAATAGATAAATAAAAAAACGAAAAAAGAAAATTTGACTATACTCATCAGACTACACATGGTCATCATCAGGAATTACATCACTTTTCTTTT
The DNA here is from genome assembly GCA_025506515.1 of Flaveria trinervia. Taxonomy (NCBI): domain Eukaryota; kingdom Viridiplantae; phylum Streptophyta; class Magnoliopsida; order Asterales; family Asteraceae; genus Flaveria; species Flaveria trinervia. Next base: position 82,977,603 of record CM046444.1, on the reverse strand, counting down.
TAACATCATTGACCTTTAACAGATATACAAAATGTGGTTTGTCAAAAGCCTTTGTATAGAGGTCAGTGCATTGAAAATCAGTATTTGTTTTAATCACGTCAATTAGGTTCTTTTCAAAGCAATCACGTATAAAGTGATATTTTATGCCGATGTGTTTGGTCTTAGGATGTTGGACCGGATTTTTAGTTACCGCAATCGCAGCAGAGTTATTAACAAAAATAGGGGTAGAAGAGAATTTCAAACCGTAGTCCCACATTTGCTGTTGAATCCATATGATTTGTGAACAGCAACTTGCAGTAACAACGTATTCAGCTTCACAGGTTGACAAAGCAACCGAGATCTGCTTCTTACACTGCCAGGTCACTAATATCCTCCCAAAGAATTGACATCTCGCTGATGTAGACTTGTAGTTCATCTTGCAGCCACCGTAATCCGAGTCACTATACGTTGTTAGCTCGAAGTCATCATCATGAGGATACCACAACCCAAGTGTTGGAGTACCATTCAGATAACGAAAGATCGTTTTTACCCTATCAGATGGTTAAATTTTGGCTTTGCCTAATACCTTGAACATAAAATGTCGCGTTCATGATATCAGGTCTTGAGGCAGTGAGGTACATGAGAGATCCAATCATTCCTCGGTATATGGTGGCATCAACCAGATTACCATTCTCGTCGGGTGCTACATCATGATTTGTAGCAAGTGGAGTCCCAGCTGCGGAAGCATTCTCCATGTCAAACCGACTGAGGATATCTCCTACATACTTGGTCTGATGTAAGAAAATCCCTTTTGGTGTCTGATCCACCTGTAATCCGAGAAAGAATTTCATCTCTCCCATGGCACTAATTTCAAACTCAGCCTTCATTACTGCTTCAAACTCTTACATAGATCTCATTCTTTGAACCGAAGATTATGTCATCGACATAGATTTGGACAAGTAGTAAATCTCTATCTTTTCTTTTATGAACAGTGTACAATCAATGACACCTCTGCGAAAACCGTGTTTCACAAGGTGAGTCGAGAGTCTCTCATACCAGGATCTACGAGCTTGATGAAGCCATATAAAGCCTTGTCGAGTTTGTAAACTCTGTCCTGATGATATGGATCCTCAAATCCCTCGGGTTGACACTGTCTCTTTGATTTCAATATGAAGGAATGCACTTTTCACATCAAGTTGATAAACTTTAATCTTCATATACGATGCGTAGGCAAGGAAGATACAGATTGCTTCCCTTCTTGCCATGGGTGCAAACACTTCGTTGTAGTCAATTCCCTCGACTTGTCGTAATCCCTGAACAACAAGTCGAGCCTTGTTTTTGATGATCACACCTTGATCATCTTTCTTACATTTCAAGACCCATTTTGTGCCAATGACCTTAGCCCCTTTAGGTCTATCTACTAGAGTCCATACACCTAACTTCTTGAACTGAAGAAGTTCTTCTTGCATGGCACTCACCCATGCCTCATCATTCTGTGCTTCACTTACATACTTTGGCTCAAATTGAGACACAAAGCAATGATATGCACCATCATGAAGATAACCTTTTTCCATCACCAAGGCGTAATCAGCTGAATACAACTGATTTCTGGTTTGAACTCCTGATCTCACATCTCCAATGACATTATCCAAAGGATGATAGACATTTAGTCATGATCCAGGAGTGGTTGGAACAACTACCTCTGAATCAAGATTATGAACATTCGGTTCAGTATCTGCGGCAGTAGGAGTCTAAGGTGTGAAGACGTAGAGGCATCAATGTCAGATGGTTGTGGACTATCGGTAGGAGGAACCTGTTGCTCCTGGTTGTTCTGATCATTCTCCACAGCTTCTTCATCAGAGGAAGAATCACTATCTTCAAGTGCTCCCCCTAAGTTGTTAGATGAATCACCTTGTAGTCCAGATGATGTAGATTCTTGAGATGCTGTGTTTAGAATATCATACATCATCTTTGTTGCTAACTCATCATGAGAAGTGGAGAGAGGTATGTTGAAGGACTTGAAGAATCCATCATAGTCAAAAAAGAAGGCGGGTGCTTTTCCAGCAGGTGGTGTGGTCATTCTCTAAACATCAACATTACACCACACTTCTACCTGGCCCGTAGAGTTGTTGTAAACCCTCTTGATTGGTATGTTGTATCCTAGAAAGATACCTTCATCAGCCTTCTCATTGAATTTTCCCTCCTGAGTCTTCTTCAGTAGGGTGCACGGAGCGCCAAATGGCTCGAGATACTCTACATTGGGTTTACGTCGTTGTAGTAACTCGTAACATGTCTTTCCATAGCGTTTAACTCCCAGAACCCGATTTAGCATATAACACGCATTTGCAATTGCTTCATTCCAGAATTAGATGGGCAGGTTTGAGTCTGCTAGCATCGTTCGTGCTATCTCTATCAAGTTGTGATTTTCCTTTCCGCAACGCCATTCATCTGAGGAGTGTAGCCATAGGTGAACTGATGCACAATTCCCTTTTCCTTGCAGTAAGCCTCCATCCATTGATTCTTGAACTCGGTTCCATTATCTGAGTGCACTTGATTGCTCTCACTAGATCATTCTGGATCAAGTGATTCATCTTTCGTGGATTAATGTGTCCATTTCTCCTATGCTAGTAGATGGATTCCTTCTCAGTAGCATTTGACAAGAAGCACTGAACTTCATGATCTATTGTGGAGGCCTTTGATAGATCCAAGACATAAAGGTCCTTATATCTAGAGGCAGACATTAATACTTGATCCTTCGGGATGACATAGTCCTTTTTCAGGACATAGCACATCTTGTTGTCAAATACTACCTAAAGTCTTTATCACAAATTTGAGAAACAGAAAGCAAGTTATTTTGAAGTTGTTGAACGTAGTTTACCTTGTCAAACTCACTTTCTCATTACCTACTTCCCTTTGAGCTGTGATGTACCCACCTTTGTTTCCTGCAAACGAAATGTGACCTCCTTTTATCTGTTTGACGTTTGATAAGAGATCCTGTTCCCTGTCATTTGCGTGGATGCTCCACTATCTATATCCACGTGTTAGTTTTAGCACTATATCAAACAGATTGCACATTCAATTTGAAAACATTAGTTCAGGTTAGGGACCCAAGCCTTCATTGGCTTGGGATTCCCAGAGGCATCACACATCATAAATGTAACCCATTGACCATTCAAGGGTGAGGGGACCTTAGACGTCTTCTTGTTCTTATTATCAGACAATGAGGTTGATTTTTCCTTCCATAAGCCAGTTTTGTGTAAGGCCTGTTTGTGATAGACAGACGACTGGCTAATGGGTTGAACTTTAGATTCACTAGCCCTTTTAGGTCGTGTAACTGAGTTCTTCTTAAAAGAGCTAGGTTTTGGTTCCAGAAATTCAACATTCCTCCTTGGTGTCTCATAATAAGGACAATGAGACAACATATGTCCATACTCTCCGCAGTTGTAGCATGATCTGCTTTCGACTTTAGGATTTAACTGTTTTTGTGGAGATATACATGACACATTTTCGACCTTACTCTGTTTGGGTTTTGACTTTGCTTGTTTAGATGTTTTTTCTGGTTTAAAAAAGTTAATGTCTTTAATATTTTTAACATCTTTTTCTTTTCTTTTTGAGGACTTTGACATGACGCACATGATTGGTTAACATTACTGGTCTTTTTAGGTTCAGATTTGACAATTGTTGAACCAGACTTTATACTAACCCTTTAAAACTCTTTGTCAAGATTAATGCAAGGCATTTTACCTTTAGCCTTTGAAGTGGCCTCCTTTTGTTTAGTGCCAGATTCATTTGATGAACATGTGGAATTTGGATCACTTACACGAGGAGTAGACACGACATGATCCTTGATTGGATAATCATTAATTGGTTTACATTTTGCATTCATCAAGATCTCATGTGGTGGCGGAACCACTTTATAACCCAATCCCTCCGCGTTGTTTCTCTCTCTCACTATGTTTTAGACTATGTGTGAAGAACTAGTCCAACTATGCAGTTTTTGTTTTAAGGAATTAACTTCTACTTCTAAAACTGCCTTTTTTTTCTTAGTGTCCTCTAGAGACTTAAAATAGTACTTAATGTCATTTGTTTGGTTAAAGGCTACTACTTCTACTTCCCTAAGTTGTTTGTTCAAAAGTTCTATCTTTTCTTTGTAACTATGCTTATTTTGTTTTAAAACTCTGTTAGCCTCAGTGCACAGTTCCAAGTCCGTTACAAAGTTATCACTATGATCTAATAACCTAGCAAATTCTAAATCAATGCTTTCACTAAATTTATTAGAGTTAGAACAAGAATGATTATTGAAAAGTTAGTTAGTAGTACTTACCTGAGAAGATTCTGATGAATCAGTCATCAATGTCAAATCTGATGTTTCTAGAACTGGTGATTCTGACGTTGTTGTTTTTTTCCGTTCTTCAAGCACGTAGGTGGCAACTAATGCAGTTTCTTCTGATGTTGACATCGCAAGTTCAACTGCAATATATCCTTCACTAGCAGAGTCATCATCTACATCCTCCACACTAGCGATATTAGATTCTCCTGGTGAGACAAACCAAAAGCTCCAATCCTATCCTTCATCATCATAAGCAGTCAAGGCTTTGGGATCATTGCTAGTGGGTTTATCCTGACGTTTGAAGGAGGAGAAAGGATTCCCATTACCAGTCTTCTTTGGCCTCATGCACTCCCTTTTGAGGTGCCCTTTCTCCCCGCAGTTGAAGCAAGATACCTTGGTTTAATCAAAGCCAAAGGTAGTGTCCTTAGTTGCAATCAAATTTTGTCTGGTCTTTTTAACAAACTTCTTAGCTCTCTGGACAACACTTGCTAAGGCCCACATTATGTCCGTCAGTTCCAGCTCTGTCTCGTCCTCTTTCTCGTAATCCTCATCTGCTTGATGGCAGTTCCCAATTTTACCAGCAATTAGTCCATCATAGGAGTGGACTACAGCAGCTAAGAGATCCACATGCTCTTTAGCTACCTCAACTGTCACATTGCCGAAGTTCTCGGTCTTCAGCTTTGCTACATTTGCTTCAGGTGCAATGTATGGGTACCAGACGACCCTGACGTTTCTGACCCTAAAGTAGAGGCTGGTGAAGGACCAGATGAGCTTGATACAAAAGCTGTCTGAAGAGGTACTGCAGATGTTTTGGCTTGAGGAGTCGCGTTGTACAGTGCAAGATTCTGATCATAAGAAGCCTTTTGAGCTCTTTACTTCATTCTTAGTTCTTCCTCTCTAAGCTTCAGAATGAAGTCATTGATATCTAACTTTGGAGACAAATGACACCCATTTCTTCGGCAGCCTGTCTGCGAAGTTGGACACTTTGTCCTCTATTGACATCGATACTCCATGAGTGTCCATCTCAGTCATCAAGTGGTAGAACCTATCCATGACATCATCTAGGCTTTCTTTTCCCATTGAGGAGAAGTTGTCAAACTCCTTCTTTAAAGCCTTAGCCTTTATGGCCTTCAATGATGCATTTCCATCATACCTTTTCTCCAATGCATCCCATAGTTTCTTTGCTTATGTATATTCCAAGAATTGGTGGAAAATATCCTTCGGAATTAACTATGTAAGAAAAGCATAAACCTTCTTTTCGGCATCATATTTGACCTTTTGTCCATGATTCATGCCACAGAGTGTGAGTTTGACACCATCAGCTCCTACAGGCATGTTGTACCCCGTCTCTATAGACTCCCACAAATGGGATCTACGCCATTTAAGTAGATCTCGAAATGTTGCTTCCATTGTGGATATTCGTCTAATGTGATTAGCTTTGGGGGCTTGTTGTGATTCCCCACTTCATTCTCCAGTAGCAGTAAGTGTTGTATACGTGAGTCTCTCCCTGCTGTGAATGCTGAGTATTGGTCTTCCATTGCTATTAACTTTAACTTTAAACCAAACAGTTGTATTAGTGCGAATGAAGGTGTGTGATTGGGCTATTCGGGCGATTGACCTATGCGGATGGTTCAATCGTGCGACTGACTAATGCGGATGACCTGGTCTGCCGAATGAACTAATGCGGTTGAACAATGCGAATAGGCTTCTCAGTCGTACGAATGGAAGTACGAATTAGTCCAATCGTGCGTATGAGGAATGTGTATGAACTCATTCATGCGATTAAGTCAATCGTGCGACTGGGTTTGCTGGATTTCGAAAATTCGTAGGTTTAAGGTGTTTGAATACAAAAACATGAATTTCTTGCTAACCCTAATTGCCGTATGCCGGAAAAAACTAAACTTTAAGATCAGGAGACGTCTAAAACCCGATTTGACACAAAAGATTGCGTTTTTGAGTGTAAAAACACTATTTTATATCAAAACGATTGAATCACACATAAATCTAGAGCCAAAGCTCTGATACCACTTGCTAGGATCGTGTACTGGATGAATACTAACAGATTTATGAATATGCCGAATCAAATAGTGCGGAATCCTATTTGATTGGCGATCTAATCAGTGAGAGCGCACGTAGAATCAATTAAAGATGAATCTAACGTCAAGAATGATTAGCATTCAATCTATTGCGTTCAATGAAGTTGGAGCAGGTTACTAGAGGTCTCTGGACGGCTAGGGTACGTTTTGGTATAGAAATCTTCAAAGTGTCTCTTTTTTCCACGATTTAAGTGGTATTATAGGTTAGGGTTTCTCAATCGTGCCTCTGGACCATTTGCATGGTTCAGTCATGCGATTGAGTCATGTGGTTGATTCATTCACACGATTGAGTGTTCAGTCGTGTGACTGAGTCAATCTCATGTTACAATCATGCGACTGATCCAGTCTCCTCGTTCATTCATACAACTGGTTGATTAGCATGAAGTTGTTCATGCGTATGGTCCATTAGCATGGGCCAATCACATGAGAACTTCACATGATTAACTTTGAATATGTTTCATAATCATTAATTGATTTAGATATTATTCAAAGAACCACAACCTATATAGTCAGTTCAATAAGCGTTAATATATACCAACCAATGAAATATTCAACATTATAAGCACAACCATATATTGTATTTCATTAGGTACGCATACAATTACATATGTGTAAGACAATAAAAACATATTACATTCAGTTCAGAAACTAGGGACACATGTATCTACAGACTTTGACTCGCTGGAGTTCATATCAAGAAGATATGTATCATGTTTTCTAGGAGCACGCATACAAATCAAATCATCTGGAATATCAAGCTCTGATTTTGAAAATAGACATTCATCAGATTTAAACAAGACAGGAATGTCTTTATCGTAGATTTGAGAAACACTCAGAAGATGAAACGCCAGCTCAGGAACACAGTTGACTTTTTCGAAGGTTAAAGAACCATTAGAAACTTCTCCTTGCCCAATCATTTTTTCACCCTTTTTGTCGCCAGCAAAAGCAACATATTCCCCGTCAATAATCTGATAATTGTCAGTAAGTCTTTTAGCCCTGTCATATGTTTGGAGCAACCACTATCTACATGCCACATGCTCTTTACAATCTTAGTGGATGACTCCTAAAATGAAATAAAGAACAGATTAACCAGGTATGAAGCAGATTTTTTGCAAAAGAAATTATTAACCAATTTTTTAAGTTATTTCCAAAACAGTTCATATCAAGATGTCTATTAAGCAATGTTGGAAAATTCTTGACAACATGGTCCTCTTGACCACACACCTGAAACAATGAGGTTTGTGTCTAGGTCTCTGATGTGATGAGCTAAGAATATGATCAATGTAATTTCCTCATCACATTCAAATACACTAGAATCAATGTCACTAAATGTCTCATACATGCCAACAGGTTGATGTTTATTTGAACAACAATTGTTATTTACAAAAATAAATGAATGTTCGTCCGTCATACTAGTAGAACTAATTCCACTCGTACTAGTTTCAGACGAAGCGGTAATTCTTTCATCAGATAAAGACATATGCGAAGGAGTGAAAGATGGAATGGGGTGAGAAAAGAACTTTTCAAAAGAATTAGTTTTAATTTACTTAGTTTACTTTTGCAGAAAGATTAGTTACATCACAATCATCACCAGAATAAAAGACATTATCACAATGTACTGAATTAAAAGATGAAATAGAACCATCATGATAACATTAGACAACAAAGTCTGTTACAGGAGAACTAGAAACAAAAACAGAATTTAAACTAGACTCGTGATCTAAAACAGATTGCTGACAATCAGGTGTACTAATACTATTGCATCCAAGCCCACTAGTTGGTCGATAGTCGTAGTCTTCACGATCGTGATTAGAGTTACACCCTCTAAACCTGCAGACATACTCTCAGTATCTATTTTGATTAAATCTTTACATTTTTGTTACCCAATCCCGTTTTAATCCTATGTCCCCATTGAGATTTACATAGATCATCATGTTTCATTCCTGAAATGGTCCATTCGTCTAACTTTGACTGTAGTTTGCTTGTTTCAATTCAGCAAGGGCAACTCTTTAAGTCAAAGTGTTAATCTCAACATTTCTTTCCAAAACAATTCGTTTTAAATGTTCATTTTCTTTTAAAGCCTCATTTAATTTAACAAAGTATTTTGATTCATTGATTTTAAGTTCATCATTGATTCGCTTTAAATACTTTTCATTATCAATTATAGTATATTAGCTTTATAAATCTCAAATAATCTAATTTTGCAAGCAGATGAGCACATATCCTGAATTACCTCATACGGGAGTCCCATCACAATCCTTTCAGCAGCTAAGGCTTTTTCACATTGACACACTGGAGTACTTGACATCTTTTCCTCAACAATGGTAGCATTATCATCATAATCCATTCTTTGCCCAACGGATGAACTTCCTTCTTCTCTTATACCTACAGATTTACCTCCCCCTATTCCAGCATCTTTCTTTACCTTCTCATTCACAGATGACACAACTTCCCTTTTGAATTCCTAGAAAAGGTCAAATCCATCTTTACCATCTTCCTTTTCATTCCCTTTAACAAGCTCAGCAACCAAAGCATGATTTATCTCAGTTCTTGTTTCCTCAACCTTTGCACTTCAATCGAAGTTAGAAATCAATGCAGTCTCCTTTTTGTGATATATATCTTCCTTCTCCTTCTCAGCTATTAACCTTGGAACTCTTGAACTGCTTGAATCAGTGACAATTGGGGATGGACAATCATGTTTAAAGTGTTTCAATTGTTTACAGTTAAAGCATCTCAATTTGGACTTATCAAATCCCAGTTTTGAATTGATGTTTGACCACCAAAGTTCTTTCGCCTAGTTCTTTCCATAAATCTTCGAGCTCTAAGGGTCAACATAGCCATCTGCAATTGAATATCAGTTTCTTCAAGATCACCATGATCCACCTGATACATGTCTTCCATAGTCATTCCATTCCCTTTCAACTCTCTAGTTACAAGTGCTTCATAGCTTTGAACAAACATTCCAAAAAGAGCCATTGTTTCTGATGGGATTGAAGTTTCAATATTGGTCTTAGAATTACCCAGATCTCTTCCAACACTATTGTTTCCACCTGAAAAAGTACTTGTGTTAACTCCTCCTTCAATTGACTTTTGAATCTGAGAGCTTACAACGAATGATAGTAAAGCAGCATTTTGTGAGAAACCAGATGTAGGCATCATAGTCAGGTTAAATTCCCATTTCTTCATATCCAAGTGAAAGGATTTCAGCTTATTGATAATATCCATCAGCTTGTAGTTTGTGAACCCTCTTTCTTGTTTAAGCATCCTCACTTGAAGACTCCACTAAGGAACGAGAGAATCTAGAAGCCTGTTAACTTGTTCGCTGTTGGAAAGCTTTTCATCATATTTCTTTAAGGTGCTTGAAATAGTCAGGAAACGATTTGTGAGATCTGTCAAACTCTTGTTCTTGTATCTAACAAAAGAGTTGTATTCCTTCTCAGCCTGAATGCTCTTATCTTTTACCAAATCTACATTGCCATCATAAAACTCACATAGTGCATCATAAAGAGATTTAGCATTTTTATGCTCTGCAAAACGATTGTAAATGTCTGGTGCCAGACAAAGGGTTAAAGCACCAAAAGCCTTTTGATCACGGTAGATCAACTTCATATTCTTTTCAATGAAAGAGGATGCGTCCTTATTCTAAGAGACAATATCACCAACAGTAACCGTTGGTATGTGAGTACCAGAAATAATCGATTCCCATTAGTTATGATCAGTGTAGAAGAAAAAGGCCTTGAGACATGTCTTCCAATCTTCAAAATTGTCTCCGTTAATAAGTCTTGGAGGTCTATTGGGAGCAACACTTTGAATATCGGCAAGTGTGAGTGATGTTAACTTAGACATGATAGTTTCACAGAGATTGAAGTAGTTTCGGTAAGAAAGAGGATACTTTCGCAGAAAAAGGTAGCTTCACAGATAATTTCGTAGAAGAACTACTTTCGCTGGTACTTTGTCAGAAGAAGCTAATTTCGCTAACAATTTTGGTAGCAATTTCGCTAGCCGATTGTCACAACAGGCTTAGTTTCGCTGGTAAGTTCGCACGAAACAAGTTGGAACTTTCGTTCAGAAACAATTTCGTCAACAATTTCGCTTGAAAATCTTTGACAATCACTGATAAACTTTCGTTCAAAAAGACTAGTTTCGCAGAACAACTAGAGAACGATTTTCAAATCAACATAATCCGTAGTTTCGCTCGAAGATGATTGACAGTTTCTCTGAAAGAACAACAGTTTCGCTAATCGATCCCAAAACCCTTTTTTAACACAAATGAGTCTGAAATCATCAAAAACTCAATGAATTTGAGATCTGATGGTTAACAAGGGTTCCACAACCGAAAACAAGGTAAACTCAATCAATTTCTGTTGATACATGTATGTCCCTAGATCGTGATATGTGATGTAATAGATCTTGTTTGGTATGATTAATGAACTGATATTGATAGTCTGTTGGTTATAATGTTTAATAGTTCATTAATGAGTCGTGACTGAATTGATTGGGTTTATGATTACTTGAATGCTTACATATAATATTATATTAAATAACTAAAACATTCAAACTTAACTTAATGAAGTTTCATGCGAATGGCTCATGCGAATGAACCATACACTTGAAGAACTTCACACGATTGACTCGGTCGCACGATTGAACCAGGAGACTGGATCAGTCGTACGACGGTAACATAAAATTGGCTCAGTCGCACTACTGAACACTCAGTCGCACGAATGAACCAACCGCATGGTTCAATCGCACGACTGAACCAAACTAATGGTTCAGTCGCACGATTGAATAGTGCCAACCTATAAATACAACTCAATTCGTGAAAAACAGGGACACTCGATCAAGTACGATTCCAGACGAACCCTAGCTGTCCAGAAACCTTCTAAATCGTTCTCCAAGTTCATAGAACACATTAGATCGATTCCTTATCGATTTCTAACATTAGTTTCAATCCTTGATTGATTCTTCCTGTGTTCTCACTGATTGGATCGCCAATCAAATAGGATTCCGCACTATTTGATCTGGTTTACATGTGATCTCTAGGTATTTCCGTCAAATACCAGGTCCTAACAAGTGGTATCAGAGCTATTGTCTCTTGATTACGTGTTGATTCAATCAAGATTGCATAAAAGTTTGTGTTTTTGCACTAAAAATGCAATCTTTGGCATCAAAAGTGATCTTGGAAGTTCCCTGCTCATCGACGTTTGGTTTCTACGGACTTAGGCGATTTGAACTTGTGAAATTTTGAATTTTTACGGCTGAAACCCGTCAAACCTAGAAATTTTCGCAAAACAGCAGCTTCAGTCGCACGAGTGACTCATTCGCACGACTGGACTCCATTCGCATTGCTCATACGCATGATTGGACCTAGTCGCACCCTCATTCGGCCGACTGAACCGTTCGTTCGCATAGCTCATACGCACCAGATTCATTCGCACGACTGAACCAATCGCCCAGTTCATTCGCACGATTGAACCAATCGCAGAGCTTATACGCACGATTAGCTCATTCGCATCCTTCAGTCGCATCAGTGAAAGTTTGTTTGATTAGATTATAAGTTTAGTCGTCATGGAAGATCAGATGTCAGCCTATACTGCTGGGAAGGACTCAAGGATACAGAATCTGCTGTTGCTTGAGAGTGAGGTGGGGAATCACAATAAACCACCAAAGCTTTTGACTTTAGATGAGTTTCCCCACTGGAAACAACGTTTTGAGATCTACCTTAACGGAGTAGATCCTAATCTATGGAAGCAATTGAGATAGGTTATAGTACACCAGTGGGAGCTGATGGAGTTAAACTAACATTAAGCGGGATGACAGACACACAGAAAGTAAAGTACAATGTAGAGAAAAGAGTTTATGCATGATCACTAGTCTATCCCCAAAGACATATTCCACCAGTATTCAGAGAACAAGCAGTCCAAGAAACTGTGGGATGCGCTAGAGAAGAGATATGATGGTAATGCATCATTGAAGGCAATCAAGGCAAAGGTGTTAAAGAAGGAATTCGATAACTTCTCATCAATTGGTAATGAAAGTTTGGACGAAGTCATAGACAGATTCTACCACTTGATGAGCGAATTGCATACACATGGAGTGGCTACTACCATGGAAGAGAAAGTAAGCAACTTCGCAGACGGGTTGCCTGATAAGTAGGCTACATTCGTGTCTAACCTGAGACAGAATGGAATCCTTGTAAAGCTGGATATAAATGACTTCATTCTTAAGTTGCGAGAAGAAGCACTAAGGATGAAGTATAGAGCTCAGAAGTCTTCGTACACACAAAATCCAGCTTTATACAACGCCACGCCTCAAGCTAAGACATCTGGAGCACCCCTCCAGACTGCTTTTGTGTCTAGCTCGTCAGGTCCTTCACATGCTTCTCCTTCTGGATCAGACACGTCTGGGTCATCATGTACCCATCATATTGGATCAGAAGCAAACGCTACCAAACTGAAGATCGAGAACCTCGGTAATGTGACCGTGGAAGTAGCACAGAGCATATGGATCTTTAGCAGTAGTGGTCACTCATATGATGGACTTGTTGCTGGGAAGATTGGAAACTACCATCTGGCAGATGAGGACTACGAGCAGGTGGATGAGATGGAGCTTGAAAGAATGGATATAATGTGGGCCTTAGCAAGTGCTGTCGGAGGGCGAAGAAGTTTGTGAAAAAGAATGGACAGAACTTGGTTGCTACTAAGGACACCACCTTTGGCTTCGACAAGAGTAAAGTGACCTGCTTAACTGTGGTGAGAAGGGGCACTTCAAACGAGAATGTGTCAAGCCAAAGAAGACGGGGAATGGGAACCGTTCTCATCTTTACTCGCCAGACAGCAAGCTCTAGTTCTACTTCATCAAACAGGATCCAAAAGCCTTAACTGCTCATGATGATGAAGGACAGGATTGGAGTTTCAGGTTTGTCTCACCAGGAGATCTAACATGCCAGTGTGAGGATATTGACGATGATTCTGCGAGTGAAGGTGATATAGCAGTTGAGATTGCAATGTCACATAGTGAAGAAGCAACTGCAGCCGAGGTCAGTTACAAGCCAAATGAGGACGTTTCCACATCAGAGACAGAAAAGCCAGAATCACAGAACCGGAATCATCTGATGTTGCACTGATGGCTAACTCTTCTGACCCAACTCAGGTAAGTACCACTGACAAATTTTTAATAACCATGCTGTTCTGATTGTGACACTTTTAGAAATAGCATAGATGAAAAATTTACTAGGTATTAGATCATAATGATAACTTAGTAAAAGATTTACGTCTGTGCACTGAGGCTAATAGAGTACTAAAACAAAATGAGCATAGTTATAAAGAAAAGATAGACCTATTGACTAAACAACTTAGGGAAACCGAAGTAGTGGCTTTTAACCAAGAAAATGACATTAGGTACTATCTTAACTCCCTAGAAGACACTAAGAAACAAAGGGCAGTTCTAGAAGTCGAAGTTAATTCATTAAAACAGAAACTGTATAGTTGGACTAGCTCTTCACATATAGTCCAACACTTAGTAAGAGAAAGGAATAACGGGGAGGGATTAGGCTACAAAGTGGTCCACCACACCTGAGACCTTGATGAACACTAAGTCTAGACCAGTAAATAATAACCCCATCAAGGATCATGTGGTGACTACTCCTCTTGTTACTGATCCAGACACCTCATGTTCATCTACTGAATCTAGTCAGAAACAAAAGGAGGCCACTTCAAAGGCAAAGGGTAAATTGCTTGTGTGTAACCTGGAAAATGAATTTGAAAAAATTAATTAAAGTCAGGGTCAAATAGAGTCAAATCAGAACTTAAAAGGACTTCAAATGTTACTTTTTCACATGCTTCAAGTCAAAAACCAGTTAACCAAAAGTAAAACAGGTTAAATCAGTATATTTGTTACACCAGAGAAAACATCAAACATCCAAGAGTCAAAAACTAAAGTGATTGATGTTACTAGAGTGTCACGCACTTTCCACAAGAAAGTCTACTCATAAAGTTGATAGCAGGTCATGCTACAACTGTGGAGAATGTGGACACATTGCTACCTATTATCACTTCTATCAGACACCTAGGAAGAAGATGATCTTCTGGACTCTAAACCTAGGTCTTCTAAGCGGAGTTCTTTAACTCCACCTAGAAGAGCTAGTGAACCTAAAGTCCAACCTGTAAGCCAGACGCCTGTTTATCATAAACAGACATTGCACAAATCTGGCTTATGGAAAGAAAAGTCCACCTACGTGTCTAATACTGAGGACAAGAAGGAACCTGAGCTACCCTCACCCTCAAGGGTCAATGGGTGGAGTTTATGATGTGTGATGCCTCTGGGAAACCCAAGAAAGTCAAAGCTTGGGTTCCTAACCTAAACTGATTCATTTATGTGTATGTGCAGGGTGTTCGATATAGTGCTGAGACTAACACGTGGATTATAGACAGCGGAGCATCCAGGCACATGACAGGAAATAGAGCCCTTTTATCTAACCTCAAACAAATAAAAGGAGGGCATGTTTCCTTTGCGGAAACAAAAGGAGGCTATATCACTGCTCAGGGAGAAGTGGGAAATCAGAAAGTTAAGTTTGATTAAGTGAACTACGTTCAACAACTTCAGAACAACTTACTTTCTGTTTCCCAAATCTGTGATAAAGGATTTAAAGTCATCTTCGATAACCAGAAGTGTTACGTGCTCAAGAAAGAATATGATCCCAGAGGACCAAGTTCTGATGACTGCTTCAAGATATAAACACCTGTATGTCTTGGATTTCAACAGCGCCACAACGGATCATGAGGTTCAGTGTTTCTTATCTAAAGCTACTGAGAAGGATTCCATCTCCTGGCATCGGAGAATGGGACACATTAGTCAAAGGAAGATGAATCATTTGATTCAGAAGGATTTAGTTAGAGGGAGTAAATGTCAAGAACTTCCAACTTCTGACTTTTGTGTAGCTTGCAAGAAAGGCAAACAGACAAAGAAGGCTCATAAGGAAAAGAAAGTTCATTCAATAGAACCCTCTTGAGCTTCTTCACATGGATCTGTTTTCCAGTTAGTACAAGGAGCATTGCGGCGACGTGTACTGTTATGTGGTCACTGATGACTACTCAAGGTTCACTTGGGTAATGTTTCTGAAATCAAAATCAGAAACTTTGAGACATTCAAGGAATTAGTAACCACACTGGAATCACTCTACAAGCTAAAAGTTCGACAAATACGCTCAGACAACGGGACAGAATTCAAGAATCAAGGGATGGAGGCAAACTGCAAGGAAAAGGGAATTTTGCATCAATTCACTTCTGCCTACACACCTCAGATGAATGGCGTTGCTGAGAGAAAGAACAGGAGTTTGATAGAGACAGCCCGGACTATGCTGGCAGACTCGAAACTGTCTATCCAATTCTGGAACGAGAGGCAGTGGCAAATGCGTGCTATACACTGAATCGAGTCCTAATAGTCAAGCGCCACGGAAAGACATGTTATGAGCTACTTCAAAGACGCAAACCGAATTTGGAGTAGTATCTGAACCTTTTGGCGCACCGTGTACACTTCTGAAGAAGACACAAGAAGGAAAATTCAGCGAGAAGGCAGTTGAAGGAATTTTTCTAGGATACAACATACCGAACAAGCGAGTTTACAATAACTCAAGGGTCTTGTAGAAGTGTGGTGTAATGTCGACGTTCAGAGATATACCACACCACCTACAGGGAAAGGACCTGCATACTTCTTCGATTACGATGGATTCTTCAAATCCTTCAACATCCCTCTCTCTCCCTCGGATGATGAGTTAGCTACTAGGATGATGTATGATATTCTAAATACTCCATCTAGCACACAGGGAGAGTCATCTACTCAGTCAGAAGGGGTAGTCGATGAAAGTGACTCCTCTAAAGATGAAACTGAAGCAGATGACCAGAACAGTCAGGAGGAACAGGTTCCAGTTCCTGAAAGTCCACAAGCATCCACAAGTGATGCACCCTCGACTTCGGAACCTCAAACTCCAACCTCCTCAGATGCAGACCAAAATGTTCACAATCTTGGTTCGGAATGACTGTGCCGACTACACCAGGATCACGACTAAACGTCTATCATCCCCTTGACAATGTTATTGGAGATGTCCGATCAGGAGTACAACCCGAAATTAGCTCTACTCAGCTGATTACGCCTCAGTTATGGAGAAGGGTTACATTCATGATGGTGCGTATCGATGTTTTGTCTCGCAGGTTGAGCCAAAATATGTCAGTGAAGCACTAAATGATGAGGCGTGGGTGAGTGTCATGCAAGAAGAACTTCTGCACTTTAAGAAGTTAGGTGTATGGACTCTGGTTGATAGACCTAAAGGTGCTAAAGTCATTGGCACCAAATGGGTACTAAAATGTAAGAAGGATGACCAAGGAGTCATTATCAGGAACAAAGCTCGACTGGTGGTTCAAGGTTTTCGCCAAGTCGAGGGGATTGACTATAATGAGGTGTTTGCACCAGTGGCAAGGATGGAAGCTATTCGTATCTTCCTTGCCTATGCCTCGTACATGAAGATTAAAGTCTACCAATTAGATGTGAAGAGTGCATTCCTTCATGGGGAAATCAGGGAAACAGTCTATGTAAGTCAACCCGAGGGATTTGAAGACCCTTATCATCGGGATAGAGTTTACAAGCTCGACAGGGTTTATATGGGCTTCATCAAGCTCCTCGAGCTTGGTATGAGAAACTCTCGACTCATCTTGTGAAACACGGCTTTCGCAGGGGAGTCATTGACTGTACACTGTTTATTAAAGAAAACGATGGTGACCTACTGCTTGTACAGATATATGTTGATGACATAATCTTCGGGTCAAAGAACGAAGAGTTATGCAAAGAGTTTGAAGCAGTGATGAAGAAAGAGTTTGAGATGAGTGCGATGGGGGAGATGAAGTTCTTTCTCGGTTACAGGTGGATCAAACACCTAATGGGATCTTTCTACATCAGACCAAGTATGTAGGAGAAATTCTCAGTCGCTTTGACATGGAGAATGCTTCTGCTGCTGGGACTCCACTTGCTACGAATCATGATATAGCACCTGATGAGAATGGAGATCTTGTAGACGCCACTATGTACCGAGGAATGATTGGATCTCTCATGTATCTCACTGCCTCAAGACTGATATCATGTATGCTACATGTTTATGTTCCAGATATCAGGCTAACCTAAGGTCAATCATCTGATCGGGGTCAAAAGGATCTTTCGCTATCTAAAGGGTACACCCACTGGGGTTGTGGTATCCTCATGATGACGATTTTGAGCTCACAGCGTATAGTGACTCGGACTATGGAGGCTGCAAAATGAACTACAAGTCTACATCAAAGGGGTGTCAATTCTTGGGAGAGATTAGTTACATGGCAGTGTAAGAAGCAGACATCGGTTGCATTGTCAACCTGTGAAGCCGAATATGTTGCTGCTGCAAGTTGCTGTTCTCAAATCATTTGGATTCAACAGCAAATGCGGGATTACGGTTTAATTCTCGTCTACTCCTATTTTTGTTGATAACTCTGCTGCAATTGCAGTAACCAAAAATCCGGTTCAACATCCTAAGACCAACACATCGGTATTAAATACCACTTCATAAGAGACTGTTTTGAAAAGACCTTAATAGATGTGGTTAAAGTTAATACTGATTTTCAACGTGCTGACCTCTATACAAAAGCCTTTGATAAACCACGTTTTCAATACTTGCTAGAGGTCAACATCGTTAAAAAGAAAAGTGAGGTAATTCTTGATGAGAATAATGTGTAGTCCGATGTAGTTTCGTTAAAGTTTATTTTATTTTATGTTATCTGTTTTCCTTTTCTTTTGTCTGTTATATTTACTCATGTTATTTGCTGTTTATTAAAATCCAAAAATAATAAATCCGAAATGATTTTAGTATTTTAGGGGGAGAATATGTCAGCAAGTTAATATTAAAAAAAATGAGGGAGAAGGGGTAAGTAGCTGAAATAAGGTAGATTGTGTCTGTGATACCGATTCAATACCTTTGGAATATGATAGTACACAGGAACAAATCAAGAGGGATTTTAAAATTTAAGGTTTGAAAAGATGCAAAAGTTCAATGTATAAGTCTGTTGTTCTAAGCAATATAAAAAGGGAAAATGATAGAAAACTGGCAACTCCTAAGGTGACACAAGAAAGTAGACTTAGAGGCTGCTAGCACAAATGATATGTTGGTAGATTCAACACAATAGACAATTAGACCTGATTGGTGATCTCAAGATCAAACTAAGTTGTTCAACTGACTCTGGGCTTCCATCTTATCACTGGTCAACACAATCAAATATATTCCAATAGGGGTAATGAGCATTTAAATGCCACAAAAGTGTGGAGATGACCATAATTAGAGCAAAGCAAGAAAAATGAAAGACAAATGCAATAACGCTAATGACTTATGTTGTTGGTGCATATTGTGTCAAATAAAATAAGCTACTCTAACAAGGAGATAGGTTGTGTGCCTCTCTGCTGTGCGATGGCACTGACTGAGGATAAGCATAAACTAGATATTCTAGAATTCATTGTTGTTTGCCGCCTCTCTGCTGTGCGATGGCACTGACCTGAGGACAGGCTTCTCTTTGAAAGCTCTAAGAATAGTCTCTTCTTGTAATAATACCCGTAGACCGCTCAAAACCTCTGAGGAATGTTCATTACCATATAAGTGTGGGATCCACAAATGTTAGCTGAAATAATTAAACCTAAATCAGTCACCAGTCTACGTCAAAAGTCTGTGTATGGATTTAAGTGGACAAACATACTGACAATCTTAGTGGCTACATTCTCAAGAGTTCAAATCAATGTGAAAATCTAAGAGTTTCAGTATGATTTCCTTAAGTTGCTAACGACTCTGGATGAACACCGAGATTTAAGCATCAAAGAGTTTTAATAACAAGTCCCAAATGATTTGGTATTCCGTATGATTCCAAAATTGAGTTGGTCCAGATATGATCAATCTAAGTTAAAGTTGTCTACTCCTAATCAAATCCCTTAGATTTCCATCTTAGGGGTTTATCTCTCACAAAAAGTCCAAAAATAAACTTTAGTTGTGTAGTTAGTTTAAGTTCCTATGTTTATCTTTTAATTTGTGTGTGTCGGACTACATCAGGGAAATCAGAAGGGAATAACTTACCAAAAAAAGGGTCATGTCTGAGATGGCCACATGGTTTTCAAAATTCAAAAGGTACGTCTGAAGTGACTGAATTGGTTAAGAGCTTACAATGTTTATCAAAGTGAAAAGGGTCTTAATAGTAAATGTTCAAAATGACTCAAACTACAAAGTGTGAACCATTCGCACTAGTGGATCATGGTTATAGACCAACTATGCGAATGGCTTCCAATCGGCCGAATGGACATGAAATTGATCCATTCGACCGAATAGAAGGGGAAGAATGAAACAGTAGACCGACGACTGGCTCAGTCGGTCATCTAAAGAGGCGAATGAAGGAGACCGAATGAGTCAGTCGACCGACTGAGACTCAGTCGGCCACTGATGTGATTGACTAGGCCAATCGTACGACTGAACCTCAGTCGCCCGATTGAACTGAGCGAATGAGGCCAGTCGGGCCGAATGAACCAAGGTTCAGTATTTAAAGGTCTCAGTCGATCGCATCTAACTCATCACTCCCAAAAGCACCCCAAATCGCGTTCTTTACCGTTACCTGTCAAAATTGCCACAGATTCTGATATACATTGCTGTTAAGATTCTTACATTCCAGTGACGTTTTATAGGTACACTACTCCTTGAATCCTACCAAAATCAGCACATTACCGACCTACAATAGCGACACTGGATTGAATCAAGAACCGAACTGTGAAATGACCTAATCACCTATGTAAATGAAGCAAAATGTTAAAATTGAGGTAATAGGTTATTAGTGACAAGTAGACGAGGCTAATGGACCATTAAACACTGTTAAATGACTTAGATTGGTCAAGATTCGACCCACAGGCAATCGAACAGTGGGGCAAGCGACTGGTCGTTCGAATGATCTCCAATCGCACGATTGAATCTTGCGATTGGATCATTCGACCGACTGAACCACCCGAATGAGTCCAATCAGCCGATTGAACTCAATCGCATGTTCAATCAGCCGATTGAACTCAATCGCATGCATCAATCAACCGATTGAACTCAATCGCATGCCTTAATCAGCCGATTGAACTCAATCGCATGTCTCAATCAGCCGATTGAACTCAATCGCATGTCTCAAACAGGCGACTGACTTCAGTCGCATGATTCACGCACGAATGAATCAAAATGACTTTCAACTTTGCACTTAGAACAGAAATTTTCATGTCTTATGTACTAATGGTTCTAAGTCTTGTGTGTTTCAGGAAAAATGACTGACCGATGGTCTCTTAATCCAAAACAAAATATGTGCCCATTTGGACCACACGACACGGAACGTGGCCAAGTTCTCCGATATTATAGCCTTCTCAAACGTTCACGGATACATAAGGCTATATCTACGCCCTGCACACCTTACAAATCACTACACCAGGCATTCTGGGAGAATGCCTCAGTGGATCGTTCTCGTGAGCCATACAACATCAGAAGCACCATTTTGGGTCAAGCTATCGACATTACCGCCACGGACATCCAAAGAATCCTTGAGTTTGGGGATGACTCTACTCACCCCACTAAGTTACATCCATTGACTGTGTGAGGGTGTTTTCTCCGAATCAAGTATGCGGGGGACATTAACTCGGGGGTGCTAAATAAGAGCAAATGTGCCCACAATACAAATATCTGGCACATGTGATTCTTAAGTGCATCGCTTCGAGAAGGGGTGGCTTCGATGACCTATCAGATCAGATACAGAATGCCTTCGTGGCTATGGTGTTGAACCACCCTTTCAGCTTCTCTAATATGATCTTTGCTTATTTGGTAGAGAACATTGAAACAAAAGGGAAAGAAGGTTTTTGTATGTATCCACGATTTCTTCAGATGATATTCAATGAGAAGCTGCCTCAGCTCCCCAAGGAAAGTCACGATGCAGTGACTTTGGAACTTATGGATGACACTACGTTGGGTAGGATGGTGGTATACCGGGGCAAGCAAGTTAAGCCCCAGGAAAAGAGGCTGATTGGCCACTTAGTAGATGAAAGTTATGTGGCACCGGGGAGACGCCAATGGCATCACGAGGACAGTGACTCCGACATGGAGCCAATTGTCCTCCCTACTGATGATTCAGAGGAGGACGACAGTGGGGATGGTGCTATTCCATCCAGAGGCAATGTGTCTGACTCTGTTCCCTCTGTGTCTGTCTCACCTGCTGAAGTAACTGAGTCAGCAGGATTTCATCAAGATTTTGTTCTTAACAATGAAGATGAGGTTGAATCTGATGAGGAGCCACTGACCCGAACTGCGAGAAGGAAAGTTGTTCCCACAGAACATGGGTTGAGGGTTGTTGGTGAACAACGAGAGGCTCCGGAGATACAGAAACTGATCCAACTTATGCTCCGGGGTCCTCAGGCGGGATTGTAGGGGGAGCATCCACCTCGAAGGGAACGAGGAGAAAACGGATGGCTCAACCCCATGGCCAGAAAAAGAAGAAGCATAGGGTAACATTTATCACTACCACATCCACCATACCTTCCACCACTACCACCTCTGCACACACACCATACACCACCATACCTTCCCCCAAGCGACAACAGACACCACCATACCGACCACCACAAGCCAGACCCCAGCCACCACTACATCATTCACCCCACACTCACCACCACTATCATCCAGACCTGACCCGATATTCACACCACCACCACCACCACTAGCCGCCAAACCGAGCCGTCAGCCTACCCCTCACCACCTATAGATCCTCTACCTCCAATCGAGGAACAGCTGTCAGCTTTAATTAGAATGGTGTTGCGATTGCTGGCGGCTGATGAGGAAAAGACCACTCAGATCCGCCAGCTTACCGACCTGACTGCTGCACAATCGCATAAATTGCAGAGCAGGATCGAGTAATTGAGGAGCATGCCCAGCAATTGGCTGCTCAGAACACTCAGATGGACCAACTCCGAGCTCAAAGTGTCGCAGCAGGCAGGCAAATAGAGGAGTTGGAAAAAGCTAAGAGGACCATTTTGCTAAAATTGAAAGGATCAAAGGAGGAACCTCTAAAGATAAGGGATGGAGACAGAGATAATGATGATGATGATGATGATGATGACAGTGATACTAAAGAAGAGAAAACCGAAGAGTGGTGGCAGATGAAGACACTGAAGAAGGAGAAGCAGCTGAATCTGTCTCAGCTCCAGGGCAAGAGAAGAGAACAAAAACAGACAGGATCAGTCAGCTTCTGCTTCTGCACCTTCAAAGAAGAGAGTCTAGCATTCAAGATAAAAGTAATAGTGATGTTTATGTATTTATTACTTTTGTATTCTGTATTGAAAACCATGTACTGAATGTTTATATAATTAATGCATTTTGTTTGATATATTACTAATGATTTAAGTGTGAAATGTATAAATCAAACAGATCCAAAGTACCACAGAGATAATTTTGATATTGCTCACCTTCAACAGGTCAAGTCTCAACTCACAATGATTCTTGATCTGCAAGGGATTGTCAGAAGGTCAGTGATATACCCTGAAGAAGGTGAAATAATCACGCCTATCTAACGAGAAACTGGCAGAGATGTTCAGACTCAATCCGGATGACATTGTCAAGGATGCTCCAATAGTTGATTTAACCAGTGACGACGAACTACATGACGTTGATGAGTTGAGGTTGAAGATATTGCTGCTGAAGAGTACCCTGAGTACGCTGACAACGAGGGTAATGTGGTCCCCAATCTGGGTGAGTCCCTAGTGAGTGATATGTTTGAGGTACTAGAGAAGATGGAGTAGGAAGCAGGAAGACCGGAGGAACAGCCAAGCCTCAAACGATGACGTATACATTCGAAAGGCTGATCGGCTGAATGTTTTAAAGAAGCCAGAGCCCACGTGCTGCACCGAAGAGGGATGCCTACACCAAGTTCTACAGCGTCAAGAAACATCTTACGGTGTCAGGCAGGATTATAGCATGGGCATATTTGATGATCTTAACGTTTATGCCGTTAAGAGGGAAAAAGGACATAGAGTACTTTCAATTTCCACATGACCTAAAGACTCTACCAGGATTTGAGCTCAACCAGCTGGCCAAGTTGAAGCTGTTGTATGTACCCAAGAAAGATGTCAGGCTGGTTTGAGGCTGCCCTAAAGAAAGAGTACCACACCAGGTGGATTAACTTCATACCTCAACAACCTACAAGGTATATTAGAAGGTCTGAGATGGATACCATTACTGGAAAACCTAAGATTGTGTTGAAGTGGAGTCCTCCGCGCACTATGTCGAGAATCCCTCTCAAGGAAATGCCACAGGACTTCACTCCACACTTCAAATGGTGGTACTATGATTGGAGAACTGCTGAAGCTGTCATAGTTCTGAACAAAGGGGATCAAATGGATATTGTCAGGGTATTCGACCCAATGTGGCTAACTAACTTGTTTGCTAATGATGTCTATACATTATACAAGTGGCCACTGTTCTATGACACACAAGACATTGTACAAGCCCTCCAGTTCCAAAATGTTATACGACTTTGCTTCGCGTTTGATATTCACGCGGGAGTCACACAAGAGGACAAGTACAAGAAATATGAGGAGGTAATGAAGAAAACAAGACATTAGAGAGATCTAGGTCCAAGGGGGAGTTTGTTGATACATGTATGTCCCTAGATCGTGATATGTGATGTAATAGATCTTTTTTGGTATGATTAATGAACTGATATTGATTGTCTGTTGGTTATAATGTTTAATAGTTCATTAATGAGTCGTGACTGAATTGATTGGGTTTATGATTACTTGAATGATTACATATAATATTATATTAATTAACTAAAACATTCAAACTTAACTTAATGAAGTTTCCATGCGAATGGCTCATGCGAATGAACCAAGAGACTGGATCAGTCGTACGACTGTAACATAAGATTGGCTCAGTCGCACGACTGAACACTCAGTCGCACGAATGAACCAACCGCATGGTTCAATCGCACGACTGAACCAAACTAATGGTTCAGTCGCACGATTGAATAGTGCCAACCTATAAATACAACTCAATTCGTGAAAAACAGGGACACTCGATCAAGTACGATTCCAGACGAACCCTAGCCGTCCAGAAACCTTCTAAATCGTTCTCCAAGTTCATAGAACACATTAGATCGATTCCTTATCGATTTCTAACATTAGTTTCAATCCTTGATTGATTCTTCATGTGTTCTCACTGATTGGATCGCCAATCAAATAGGATTCCGCACTATTTGATCTGGTTTACACGTGATCTCTAGGTATTTCCGTCAAATACCAGGTCCTAACAAGTGGTATCAGAGCTATTGGCTCTTGATTACGTGTTGATTCAATCAAGATTGCATAAAAGTTTGTGTTTTTGCACTAAAAACGCAATCTTTGGCATCAAAAGTGATCTTGGAAGTTCCCTGCTCATCGATGTTTGGTTTCTACGGACTTAGGCGATTTGAACTTGTGAAATTTTGAATTTTTATGGCTGAAACCCGTCAAACCTAGAAATTTTCGCAAAACAGCAGCTTCAGTCGCACGAGTGACTCATTCGCACGACTGGACTCCATTCGCATTGCTCATACGCATCATTGGACCTAGTCGCACCTCATTCGGCGACTGAACCGTTCGTTCGCATAGCTCATACGCACCAGATTCATTCGCACGACTGAACCAATCGCCCAGTTCATTCGCACGATTGAACCAATCGCAGAGCTTATACGCACGATTAGCTCATTCGCATCCTTCAGTCGCATCAGTGAAAGTTTGTTTGATTAGATTATAAGTTTAGTCGTCATGGAAGATCAGATGTCAGCCTATACTGCTGGGAAGGACTCAAGGATACAGAATCTGCTGTTGCTTGAGAGTGAGGTGGGGAATCACAATAAACCACCAAAGCTTTTGACTTTAGATGAGTTTCCCTACTGGAAACAATGTTTTGAGATCTACCTTAATGGAGTAGATCCTAATCTATGGGAAGCAATTGAGATAGGTTATAGTACACAGTGGGAGCTGATGTAGTTAAACTAACATTAAGCGGGATGACAGACGCACAGAAAGTAAAGTACAATGCAGAGAAAAGAGTTTATGCATTGATCACTCAGTCTATCCCCAAAGACATATTCCACCAGTATTCAGAATGTGTTCTATGTGTTCTATGAACTTGGAGAACGATTGAGAAGGTTTTTGGACGGCTAGGGTTCGTCTGGATTCGTACTTGATCAAGTGTCCCTGTTTTTCACGAATTGAGTTGTATTATAGGTTGGCACTATTCAATCGTGCGACTGAACCATTAGTTGGTTCAGTCGTGCGATTGAACCATGCGGTTGGTTCATTCGTGCGACTGAGTGTTCAGTCGTGCGACTGAGCCAATCTTATGTTACAGTCGTACGACTAATCCAGTCTCCTGGTTCAATCGTGCGACTGAGTCAATCGTGTGAAGTTCTTCATGTGTATGGTTCATTCGCATGAGCCATTCGCATGGAAACTTCATTAAGTTAAGTTTGAATGTTTTAGTTAATTAATATAATATTATATGTAATCATTCAAGTAATCATAAACCCAATCAATTCAGTCACGACTCATAATGAACTATTAAACATTATAACCAACAGACTATCAATATCAGTTCATTAATCATACCAAACAAGATCTATTACATCACATATCACGATCTAGGGACATACATGTATCAACAATTTCCACATTACAAACATGCAATAAGTGATCCAAAATGATTGAAACAAGATATTGAACAAAAACCACTAAGAAACAAACAAATGATGAGCACTAAGGCTCTGATACCATATTGTAGATCCATGTGATGTAGAATGGTGCAAATGATATTAAGAATCATTCAATATCCAACAAATATACAAAACAACAATAACAAAGAGGATTGAAAACAATGAGAACTCATTCATAAGAAGACAACGATCAATGATAATCAGTAACATAAAGCACAAGGATAATTATGTGTATTAACTAGTTAAAATGGTAACTTGCAACAATGATAATCGATTAGGGTTTTTGCAAGCTTGCCCTACAATAGAAAGAACAAAACAATATATAGCAGTTTATAGTTTCGCAGACAGTTTCCCTGTCAGCGAAACTGCACTGCGGAAACTATAGTTTCTCTAGGCGAAATAGTAGATTCGCCAGGAAAACAAAACAGGAAACTGTGAGCGAACTTATAGTTTCGCACACAGTTTCACTAGACTGCCAAAATTCATAAATCTAAGTACTTACAAAAGGAAGTTAACAAAAGACCTATTACAAGTAAAAGTAAACAATCTAAACTAAGGTGAGTCCAACCTATTCGTGATCTTAAGTTACCAAAACCCGTGTTACACGTCAATGTACAAATAAACTAAAGGCTACAGATGTTAAAAATGTTCCAACAATTAATTTTGTTAAAAAAGCAGAAACATCCAAACGAGAATGACTAAACCCAACCAGACTCATGTTGCACCTGTATCACACTCAACCCCATATAAACAGTTTCCTCAACATGTAGAAGGGAGATCATGCTACAGTTATGGAAAGAGATGACATATTTCTTTTAATTGTCCTTATTATTAGACTCGGAGAAAGAAAATTGAACTTTATGATACAACACAAAGTTCTTCTAAAAGGAGTTCTATTACTCCTCCTAAGAGAACTAATGAACCTAAACTTCAAACTCTAAGCCAATCGTCTGTTTATCACAAACAGGCCTTACAGAAAACTGGCTTATGGAATGAAAAGTCAAATAAGTTGTCTGACAATGAGAATAATAAGAAGAACGATATTCCCTCATCCTTAAGTGGACAATGGGTTGAGTTTATGATGTGTGATTCCTCTGGGTCACCCAAGCCATTTAAGTCTTTGCTCCCAAATCTAAACTGTTCATTTCCTTGAATATGTAGGGTGTCCATTACAGTGCTATCACAAATACCTGGATTGATGATAGTGGGGCGTTGTCTCTCATTTTCAATGTTAAACAAGTTAATGGAGGACATGTATCATTTGATGTGAATAAAGGATGATATATCATTGTTTTGGGCAAGGTGGGAAACCAGAAAGTCAAATTTGATAAGGTCAACTACGTTCAACAACTAGAGAAAAACTTGCTTTCAGTCTCCCAGATATGTGACAACGGGTTCAAAGTTATGTTTGACAACGAGAAGTGCTACGTGCTAAAATAGGATTACATTATCCCAGAGGACAAAGTCTTAATGCCAACTTCAAGATATAATGATCTATATGTCTTGGATCTATCAAAAGCCTCCACAACTGATCATAAAGTTTAATGTTTCTTGTCAAAGGCAATAGAGAGGGACTCAATCTCCTGGCATAGGAGAATAGGACACATTAATCAAAGGAAGATGAATCAATTGATACAGAATGATCTAGTGAATGGATTAAATGTCAAGAACTTCTAGCTTCTGGATTTTTGCATAGCATGTAAAAAAGACAAACGGACTAAGAAGTCTCACAAGGCAAGGAAAGTTAATTCCATCGACCCGCCTCTCGAGCTTCTACACATGGATTTGTTTGGTCCCGTTAGCACTAAAAGTATTGCTGCTGATTTGTACTGCTATGTAGTAACAGATGATTACTCAAGATTCTCTTGCGTTATGTTTTTGAAAGCCAAATCAGAAACTTTTGAATCATTCAAACATCTACTAACTACATTGGAATCACTCTACAAGCTAAAAGTTAGACAGATTCGATCAGACAATGGGACAGAGTTCAAGAACCAGTGGATGAAGGCGTTTTGTAAAGAAAAAGTGATTGTACATCAATTTACGTTTGCCTACACCCCACAGATGAATGGAGTTGCTGAGCAAAAGAATCGGAGCTTGATAGAGACAACAAAATTGATGCTAGCCGACTTAACACTGCATATCCAATTTTGGAATGAGGTAGTGTCCAATGCATGCTACCCCCTCCATCGGGACTTGGTGGTCAAACTTCATGGCAAAACATGTTATGAGTTGCTCCAGCGATGTTAACCTAAGCTGGAGTATCTCGAATCATTTTGTGCACCATGTACGCTGCTCAAGAAAACTAAGTCTGGGAAGTTCAGTGAGAAGGCTGAAGAAAGGATCTTTCTCGGATACAATATACCGGACAAAAGAGTCTATAACAACTCAACGGGTAAGGTAGAAGTGTGGTGCAACGTTGATGTTCAGAGATACACCACCCCCTGCTGGAAAGGCACCTTGATTCTTCTTCGACTATGATGGATTCATTAAGTCCTTCAACATACCTTCCTCCCTTCCTGATGATGTGTTAATGACTAGAATGATGTACGATGTCCTAGTCACACCGCCACTAGACTCGACAGCATCAACTTCACAAGGTGAATCTTCTAATCCTTTAGGGGGAGCATTTGATGTAAGCGATTCCTCCTCCTCTGATGATGAAGCGGAGACTAAACAGGTGGACCAGGAGGAACAGGTTCCTACTACTGAAAGTGCACAAGCATCGGATGTCAATGTCTCTCACACTTCTCAACCTCATACTCCAATAACTACAGATACTGAACCTGGAATTCAAAATCTGGATTAGGATGTAGTTGTTCCCACCACTCCTGGATCTCGAATAAATGTTTATCATGCGCTCGATAATGTCATAGGAGATGTACTACCGGGAGTACAGACACAAAATCAGCTACACTCGGCTAATTATGCCTCTGTCATGGAAAAAGGCTATCTTCACGATGGTGCTTATCGATTTTTCGTGTCTTAATTTGAGCCAAAATTTGTAAGTGAAGCCTTAAACGATGAGGCATGGGTTACTGCCATGCAAGAAGAACTCCTACAGTTCAAAAAGCTAGGAGTATGGACACTGGTGGACAGACCAAAAGGTGCTAAGGTGATTGGTGCTAAATGGGTCTTGAAGTGCAAGAAAGATGACCAAGGGGTCATATTTAGAAACAAGGCTGACTTGTCGTACAAGGTTCTAGACAAGTCGAAGGCATAGACTACAATGAGGTGCTTGCACCTATGGCTAGAATGGAAGCAATCCATATCTTACTAGCCTATGCATCTTACATGAAGATTAAAGTTTATGTCAGTCAACCTGAAGGATTTGAGGATCCTTATCATCGGGATAGTGTTTACAACTGGACAAGGCTCTTTATGGGCTCCATCAAGCCCGTAGGCCTGGTATGAGAAATTCTCAACTCATCTTGTGAAACATCATTTTCGCAAAGGAGTGATCGATTGTATGTTATTCATCAAAGAAAAAGATGGTGATTATTGATGGTACATATATATGTGGACGACATAATCTTTGGTTCCAAGAATGAAGAATTATGTAAAGAATATGAATGCGTAATGAAAGCGGAGTTTGACATTAGTGCAATAGGGGAGATA